>OX596220.1:2841043-3212574 GCA_951394215.1 Glyphodes perspectalis
AAACTACTTCTTAATAATGCAAGAATCTGCTTCAAGCAGAAACTTTTCAGTTGTTTTCTTATGTAACAGTACTTTTACAATTTTATTATAGTCTTCAAAGGATTCTTTTATATTTTTCTAGATCATGGAATAACGTTGGTGCTGAAGTCAACATAACAACTGAAGATCTTCGCGAAAGCAAAAATTCTCAGCGTTTAGTGTCCAAATTTAAAGCAGATCCTACTGAAGCGATATACTTAGTTTCATCGAAGGCATCTGACAACAAACTCAATCCTGAAGTTGTGAAGAGCTTAGACAAGTTTGCGAGAAAGCAAACTAAAACTTTGAAGTAAGTGATAACTAATTTCAATATTAATTGGATATTTGGGGTATCTTATCTTAGTAGTTTGTACAAAAGCAGAGATATTGCTGTAATATGTAGAATACTGCTGTGATAAGATAAAAAGTATCGTAAGAATACTTGCATTATAAGAGTTTAACAAGAATATACCTATCCCTGTTATCTAAAGGACTCAGATTTTTGTTTGCAAATTGGATTCGCTTGCATCCCTTTTAGTAATTTCTGATTATTGACTCAATTCACTTTCTGGTGTTACTAGAATTTTCCGGGGAAGAATCTAATTAATTTTTTTTCCCAGATACTTTGGCGTCGTGAGCGATGATCATTCCTTTGGCAATGAAATTTGCTATACAAGAGCTCGTGATCAATTTCCAGCAACAAAATTGTGTCTCCCGTCCATTAAACGGGTAAGGAAAGAAAGAAAGAAATATTTTTTATTCAGTACTTGTAAATAGATACATTTTAAACAAAACAAAGGAATTGTCACATACATGCTGAAATGGTCACCACTCAGCTTAATTCGTGACATCAATGGGTAAGGATGATGCCAGTTCATATTTTGACACTATACCTAGATCTTACATGGAAAGAATTCTGTTTGTTTCACTCGTTGATGCCGATTTATAATTATTGAAGTAACATGATTTTAATAACATCATTATCTTATTGCTTGTATTGAAAGAGGAGTCAACATATATTTTAAGCCTACATCTCTTACATTTGCACAGAAGTGTATTGTATTTACCACGGAATCAGATCATTGTATGTGATGCTGTCAGCTATTTATTTTTAGATACTATTCATTTGTGGCTAAAAGACTACAGGAGCATGAACTCTGTCATTCTATGATTGCTGGTGTTCTGATATGGCTCTCTTGCATTCCCAGATGTCCAATACAGCAGAGCCGCTGAACCCTGAGGCTGTGAGCTGGCTGCAAGTCCTAGACGGCTTGGACAGAGCCGTGCGCTCCGCACAGCCTCTGGTGTTCGCTTGTTCACCACATGCGGCTCAGCATTCGCTGTTTAGCAAGATTGAAGAAATAACTGGTAGGTATTTACTTAATTTTAATTACTGGAAAATTTTATAAGATAAAATATGTTTTTTGGACATTTTACATAGATGGCGCTCATAAGATATTATGGATAGCAGGTCAATATGATAAAAGCAAAAACTCTGTATTTAGACAAAAGTCATTATTGTAATGATCAACGTGTTGAGGCCTAAGGGTCGGTATACATAGAGTACATAAAAGTAGCGATCAAATTTTGTAAAGAAGGTGATGATATCCGATGTCCAGAATTTGAGATAATAGAAGATACTGAGAGTATTAAATGTCAACCTCATAAATATATTAATGTTGTGTCTGGTAAAATTCTTATATTCTAGAATAACTTGTAACACAACATCAACTTCCTCGAAACATCATCCTGGATGGTTTATATATGTGTATTACGTTGACGCATCCATAAAGCTATTTTAAACCGGATTATTTCAATAAATAGTGTATTAAATAATCCCTGCATCAGAGTCAAAATAGTGCCTCATCTATCTACAGGTGTTGCTATTCCTGAAGACGTGGATGAAGTAGCGACATTAGGAGATCTTGGTGTGACCCGGGAGAAGGCAGGCAGTGTTAGAGTGTTGCTCCGTGATGAGCACAACATGTGGCTCTCTGAGAATGACATACTGGCCATGACTGTTCAAGAGTAAGTGCTCCCTTTGATGAAAATTACAAAAAACGAAACCAAAAAAGAGATACAACTATAAATAAGAGATAAACCGAAAAAAGAGATGTTTTCTTTTCGGCGCACTTATCTTTTTGTTTGTCGTTAGAATAATATAAGAAAGTAAAAAAGGTAATAAAATACATCTGTTAAATTTGAAAAGAGATAAGCATCTTTTGAGGCAAAAAAATAGTGTTTTAGTGTGATAAATTTATTTATTTTTAAATGTCAAAAGACGAAAACGTAACAAAGATAAATACTTTGAAAATCACCATTCGTCTATCCCTTAATTAAAATAAATTCCACAGACCCAAATCACCTAAATTGAATCAGTAATTTCTTCGTGTCCATGTAATTTAAAAACCTTGATACTTAATTTTATGTGTAATTTAACAGCATCCAAGAACTAAAAGAAACAGTAAATAGCAAGAGGAAGAACGCTAAAGGCCTCAAAGTGTTCTTCACATACATCGACACCGACGAACTGATGGCTACAATTGACATGGTCTTCTTACCAACACTGACTAGCAAGGTGGGAATTATTTTTACAAAGTATTTTGTTTGTTTAATTATGGATGACACCTACTATATACGTTAGTTATTTCATAAATGTTATGTCTTGTTGCCAGTTAAGAGTTGTATATTTAATACATAACATAACACCACGCCCATAATCCCCGAAGGGGTGGGCAGAGTCTTAAAGGGGCCTGCTGCCCCTTTGACTCTGCCTACCCCTTTCAGCCAAAAATACTTAATGAGTCTGGATTTAATAAGTTAATGAGAGATGCTGTTGTTTTATGCCTAGTGCATAGAACAACAAAATCCCGTATTTAAGCAAAATCCGGTCCAATATTTAGGCATATTTGATGACAGACCAAATAATCAACATATGTTTCACCTTCCAGAACACCGAAGAGTTCGATGTGACTCAGAAGTACCTATGCATCGTACCAGGTCTAGAAGGCAACTACGAGCGCTTCCGCGCGCTGAGCGAGCGGCTCAAGCTGCCCGCACTGGTGCTTCAGGCCGGGCTGGACCGGCCGCGCGACAGCATCCGCGAGACGGCTGACCAAATGGCTGCGGTGAGCGCTAACAGCAGACGTTCATTAGTAGTAGTTGCCCTCGTGCCGAACCTGGAGCTACGAGCTTTTCTAACTTATCCTTCACGAGAATAAAAATATATATGATATATATATATATATATATATATATATATATATATCATACTTATAGTAAAATATATTTTCTTTGTCACAGATATACAGATCAGTCATGGTGGAACCGCACTCATGTAGTATGCCTTAATATAAAAGATCAAATAAAATTGGTTAAGTGCTTATAGCATACTTATAGCAAAAAATATATAGATTCTTGCAAGCTGCCACATTGACGACAGATTTTGATTAACTTGCACATTCTAAGTTTAGTCGAAAAATAAACATCATTATCTTTTGATTGCCTAGAAGGTTATTTTTTTCGCAGACCGGTAGATAGACAAACAAGTGATCCTTATGTAGTAGTTAAAAGTGGTTCGACAATAGTGTTAATACTAAAACTTTTTATATTTCCAGACGCTTACAACAAAAGCACGTATCCAAACCCATTTCTACCTGTTGGGCTACGAGAGCGGAGTGATGGTGGCCTTGGAGCTCGCCGCCATCTTGGAAGAGCGCGGTATGTTATTATTTCAACCTCTGAGTACTGAAACTATTTATTTTATGACGATGTTATTGAATGTTACAATTTAGATTATGTTATAATCACAAATTTATCAATATTGGCACAATACACCATATATTCCACTGACATTGACAACTTAAGGCGAGAAACCAAAATGGTAAGCCGGCTTCACTTAGGTATTTCTATGATGTCACTTGATGATGTTACCAAAAATAGTTAAGTCAAATATGTTGTTGCCTCTTTTTACGTGCAGTATTGTAGACTTGTTCAAAAGAGATAGATAGAGGTTTATGAATACATTAGCGATATTAATCATATTTGTATAGCAGATTGTTCATATAGAACATTAGGTCGTCTCCATATGTTTCAGTACTCAGAGGTTTAAACTATTAGACAATATTATAACAAAACGGTCAATTTATTTGATACTAATGTTCATAACACTACTTGCAATCTCAAGATTGATGTTCATTGTATTGAAAATTCCATTGTAATTGTATTCTAATAGCACAAAACTAAACGTTTTAGTCGTTTCGAAAACATCAGTGACTGACGAAATGTCAAACCGAAATCAAATTAAACAATTCTAGACCCTCAATGAGTACTTTGCTCTAGACACGTGCAATGTATTGAACCAAGCAGAGACGGCATCGCTAAAATAATGGTTGAAAACTCAAACAAACCGGATGACATCACCTATTTATTTCTATCTATCTATTGTTTATATGCTCAGTAGAATAGAATAGAATAGAATAGAATAAATGTTTATTTGGCACATTACAAAATTTGCTAATATAATTACCAGGCTCGCTAAATCCTGAATCAGATACCGACTAGGAAGCATAAAGCTAGGAAGAAGATGATGGAATATTCCATTCTTTTCTAGGGTTCACTGGAACAGTCTACTGCATCGGCTCCTCCCCCGAGGAGTTCCAGGCGACCCTGGAGGAGGAGCTGAAGGAGTTCACCTCGGAGGCTGCTCTGCAGGAGGCCGTCATCAGGCACATATTCAGCCTGATGACGGGCAGGCCCTGTGACCTGGAGTTCAGGGAGGACTCTACATGGGATGAGAAGGTTAGTGAGGATCTTTTTTTTATACTATGAATATTTTTTGATATTTTAGCTATTTAACTTATCGCATTTTACTCAACTACAAGAAATTATATATATTTTTTTAAATTTTTTATCCAACCGCACCCAATTTTTATTTTGGCAAAAAATGGTTGAAGGCGCTTGCTGCTCCTTTGCATCTGCCTACAAATGTGTAAAAAAATACAACAATTGTATAACAATGCAAACGAAATTAAAATTCTTTGATTGCAACTTTAAATCTTTTCAGGTTCAGTTATCAATATACAAAATACTTGACTCTATATTGTACTCTGGAGTAGTCACATTTTTTAAACTTGGCGAAATATTACTACCACGTAAACAACAAACATTTTATTATTAGGTGGAGTACTGCACGCGTGCGTTGCGCGTGCAACTATCGGCTCAGTACGTGCGTGCGCACTTCGAAACAGCCTACTGGAAGATTGTCCAAGTAAGTATCGTCTTGTGTAATAACCGATTTTAATAAAACCTTTGATACCAAGAGCGAAGGCGCGAAGCCATGAATAATAACATGAACACACATGTCAGCTGGTTTCAAGTTCTAAATCATGCTCATACTACCTGATAGTAGTCGTTGCATTGCAAAAATCACATAAAACATCACTGTATTTTTTCTATTTCCACAGGCACGTCAATACAAACCTCAACCGAAGAAACTACGTTCAAACATCATCCTTCTACGCACCGACTCAGCCCGACCAATCGCAGACCCCGAGCCTTTGCAGAAATACTCGGAACAGCCAATCACAGTGCACGAACTGAATGTTCCATTGGCCAATGTGCTTACTGACCTCCGCTGTCCTGCGATTATCAACCGGCAGTTGTCTCCTGACATCCTGGAGGAGTTTGAGACCAAGAACCTTTGTGAGACTTTCACCATCAAGATCGCTATGTTCGCGTCTCCGGAAGAACTGGGCATTGTCATCGATTAGGCTGCTGGCTTCGACGTCTATTATGGGTGCTGGTTTCCTTGGAAATTTTGGGTCAATAATAGATTGAATGGAAGTAAAAAAAGTTTGACTGAATAGTTATTTTATTGTCTACTGATATCTGCTTGCCATAAATATTTTCCAACATCTAAATCATTTCAGAAAAGAATCCGAAATTTCCCAGCAATAAAATGATTGATTTTTATTTAGGCTGACATATAAAATCTGGAAGGTGAAAAGGTTCAAAATAAGTTTATAATTTATCATTAAATAGCTCCTTAGGGATCACCCTATAAATGTGAAATATATGTCAATAATTCCTATAATCTGAAACGAACATTATAACCATAGCAATTGCATTTACGAAATATTTTTTTAGAAAATTCATTGCAGTTTTGTACTATTGAATAAAATATAGACTGGTGCTCAAAATCACGTCTAAGACACTGAAAAATAAAATTAGTTAACTCCAAAGATCTTCGGATAGATCATACATAAATAAACAATTATATCTCATATCTCAATTCCTCTAGATTTCTTCAGAATCATACAAGAACTTAAAAAGAAAGACAACTCAATTCGAAGACTAGATTTCTTAAAAATCATACTGGAACAAACAAAGGCACCTCAATTCGTTGCAAAGTTGCACAAAAGACGGTGCATCCAGGTGAACTCCGCTAAGTTCATCAGACTGCTCGGATCTGCAACAAAGTAGAATGTTGTGTTGCGGCCGCGCTTGCATCTCGATATTGAACTTTCTTACACTTCGAAAGACTCTCAGTGCCGCATTGTACATAACTTACTTTTAGTTGGCGCATATATTTTTTCTAGTTTATGCATCACTACCCTATACCGGTAACTTGGTTTACGTGGCTTACTTTGGCTAAACGTGTTTAAAGGGGCTTGCTGTCCATTTGAGTCTGCCTACCCCTTAAGGGATTACGGGCTGTGGTGTTATCTATGATCTTCGTGGAATTCAACAGAAATAGTATGGACACCAGTCTCTCACAAAAAAGATTGGGACATAACTTACGATGCTATTATATTAATATTACTTTACTACTTTTATGAGAGATAATAAATGATTATTATTGTGTTATGAATACTAAATAACAGATAGACATTTTTAAACATGTCTATGACGTGACTACGCTTATTGAACTTACTATGAAAATCAATGAAAGTATCAAAAACGGAGTCTTAACATTATCTATACTATTACACCGAACTGTTATAAAGTTTACGAACATTTACTTAAAACACAAGAGATTCTAGCATTAAAGCGCCAACAAACTCTTGGCAGAAACGTATAAATGAAATCTAATAGCGAAGTTGCTCCACGAAGTTGTAATGTACGCGAGTTGCGCTGCACTCTTCTCGTGAATAAGGACTAAGCGATTGTGAGGCTACAGGCAAACTGGATTACTAATGAGGTCAGTTTATCCTTTGTAATACAAAATCCTTACTTAAATCTGTTATAAATACTAAAGCAACTCGTGTCTGTTACGACTGAACCATTTAACTGATTCGACATTGTTGTGGATAGAAAATACAATTCGAACCGGTGGTAGAATCGTATAGCTTGATTGTATGTGTTAATTTGTTAGTTTTTCTTAGGAACTTTTGGGAGAAAATTTTAACTTTGAAGCCGCATTGGTTTTAGTATGAGCTGATCTGGGTAGGACTAAGAAAATTATAGTTTAGCGCTTTTCGTTCGACAATAGAAAGCGCCGGAGGTCCGTATTCTGAGGACTTAGACCGTCAACGATCAAAAATGTAGGATGCTAATTGCACTCTTATTCCTCATGCTATAGGAACGATGTAATTTACCTAAGTACCTATTTTATACCACTTACTTGATTGTGGTTGGTTCTGCGGATTCAGATAGAGGGTAGGTATGTAAATAAGTTTCAATTGGATTGATTCCTTCTAAGAAGGCCTGGTGTCAGTTCCTTTGCGCATTGATTAATTTTAAGATCATAGCTTAAGGCCCCGACTTAAAATATTGTATAACTTTTTTGGTCCGAGAAGAAACTTATCCCCAGAACATTGAGGCTACTGATCTGTTATAGAAATGAAGGCCTAATATCTTTAATATATAATGTAAGAAATAACTAAATATAATGTAATAAAAACTAAAACCTAATTTTAAGATCATGGTCTATGATCTCAACTAAAAACGGATATTTCCTTTGATTATAGCGAAAAGAAAAATAACAAACAGTAAGTGCTTCATTCTTCAGTTCTTTATTGTATAAATTATCTTACAAATACTTACAACTACAGTATACAATTTTGACTAGATTTACCAGTTTATATATTCAAATTCTGTATAAAACTACACATCATACCTCTGGAATTGTATAAGTATCACCAAATATGTTGTAACTGCACCAAGAATCTGTGAAAAAAATAATGTCTTTAGGCTTTCTAAGTTCTTAGGACTGTAAACCAGGGTTTAAAGATAAGAGATCTTTCAAAAGGGTTCTGTTTTGACAGTTCAGATTGAGATCTTTACTCAGGAGACAAAGATGAACTACAGGGTAGTAGGTATATCTGAATTCGAATTCCCAAGTTCAAATCAGGGCTCCAAATCTCCATTCCCGATTTGGGCTCGATAATTCGAATTGGCTTAACTTTATTATAGTTTTAGTTTAAACCATATGTTGCCCATGTTAGTCTGGGACCAAAAAATACTGTGTTTGTTGCCTCGCATATCAAAAACTTTGAGTACTAGATGAAGTATTGGATTTGTGATTAGGTATGTAGGTGACGAGCTAGCCACTACTTTTATCAAAATTTTCCATACAACCCAACACAATCAATGTTATTTTTGGCTAAATGTGGTTCAGAGATCTTATTTCTCCACCACCCCTTAGGGGCAGGTGTGATATGGTAATTTTATTGTATGTATGTATCATATGGGCTCTGAAATGTTTTATTTTATATCTGTGCTGTTGCAAAATTAACATTCCTAAAATGTCCCTGTAGAAGTCGGCATACGATAAAAGGTGACGTTCCCTAAAAGACCACACTTCATCATAGATCATTAATAACAGCACATACCGAGGCAACCAGCGGCCGGTCCAGGGTACACATCCCCATCGGCGTGTAGGACACGGAACGCAGCATCAGCTGCCGGGAGAACAACTCCAAGCGAGATGGCAACGAGCCAGCTGACGGCACTGACGTCATCAGTCGGCAGACTAGGCCTTCCGTCCTCTTGCCCTGGGAACCAGAAGACAATGGTGATGGTTGCTGAGTACTAAAAAAGCCGTAGACCGGCATTTTATGATAGGTCAAAGTTAAAAATAAATTACAGTTACTACAAAACATTTTGTATCAAAAAAATACTTGACCTTTGGAGTGATTATATTATGTATGCACGGACCAGTAAAAAAAGAAGGGCTCCACGTTATTGAAGCCACGTTTACGCATGTGTGAGTGAGATACTTATGGATACCAGATATCGGATATCTGTCATTTGGAGCACTTATTATGTCAATGTGTGACGTAAGTTGCGTGTCAAAGTGAAGCACCTGAGGAGCTCCAATGTCTAGTTAGTGGCGCGGAGTCCTTCTTTTTTTACTAGTCCGTGTATGTATGTAACACAATGTAAGCAAAGACTCACCTCAATGATAGTGTAGTGTGAAGGCTCCACCACGACGAACATTCGCAAGAGATGCGTGGCGCACCACAGGAACTGCAGCACCAGGAAGTGTGTTCTGTGTGACGATATCACTGTAAATATAATGGCATCGTTATCATTACATGATGAACAAGTTACTGTCCTAGGTTTGGCAATAGCGAAACCATTTGATTCTATTTCTACATCAAAATCTACACTGGAAAAACATCTACAGGATAAAAATATTATTGCAATTTCTGGATAATCATCATCACCAGTCTAGTATGCTCGTCCATTGATGAATATAAACCTCACTTAATATATGACACTAGGCCGATCTTTTGCTTTTTTTCTAAAAATAAAGCTTTCTAACTATGGAAGAATTATCAATTCCATTTCTTAACAATTAACAAAATAATATTTCATCTTAATAATAAAAGCTTACATACATACATAACAACACGCCCGTAATCCTGATAGGGGCAGGCAGAGTCAAAGGGGCAACAGGCCTCTTTAAACACATACAGCCAAACATAAAACTGGGCTGAGTTAGATGGAATATTGTGAAAAGGTAGTGATAAGTAGCTCGTCGCCTACACAATCACAGACCCAAAACCCGATATGCCATTAGTCGCCTGTTACAACATGCTAGGCAAGGAACACAGTTTTTTTTTAAGTAAGGCACATCCTTTTTAAGTCCTAGACCAACATGGGAATATTAGCTTAGATTTTTTTATAATATGATCGATTGTTTAATGTTTAATGAAGAAAATATCCCTAAAAAACTAGTATTATCTGATATAAAAAGTAGAAATAAGTTGCCCTCCAAATGTCAGTATTAGCAAAATTAATACTGTTCCCCTTTAGGGACAGCTCTAGCCTGAATTCCTTTTTAGAATTCCCAATTGAACGGAATTTTGGACCAACCAACACATTTTAGGTACTCACTGATCTCCATGATGAGGAAGTACGGCGTGACAATGAGATGAAGGAGCGTGGAGATGAGGATGACGATCAGCGGGATCCCGTAGCTGTCGTCGATGCGGTGCACAACTTCACAAAGCGTACCGTGGAGCGAGGCTAGGCCGTGGATGGCGTCGCATGGGCCGACGATCAGACGGGGCTCTCCGTTCACTGGACAGAGAAGAGAGATATATTTATAACTACCTGTACCCACAGTTTCACTCGCGTTTATGATAAATAAAATAAATTAATTCTTCATACTAACACACCAACTCCCTAGTCCCAAACTAAGCTTATGCTTGTGATATGGATACAGGTAAACGGATAGATATACTTAAATACGCTTATAAACATCCATGACTCTAGTACAAATGTCCATGATTCATCACACGAAACATTTGCCCCTAGCGGGATTTGAACCCGCGACCCTTGGTTTCGTGGCCAAGGTTTCTGACCACTCAACCAACGAGCCAGTCAAAATAAATGTTATACATCCTATAGCCTTTCTAGAAAATTTAATACACAAAAATAATTGTTCAATTCGAACCAGTACTTTCTGAGATCAGCTTGCTCAAGCAAAAAACTCTTCAGCTTTTTAAATTTGTATAAGATATAAGATACAGGGCAGAAGCTCAGATCGTCATGATGCAAGTGGTACCTTGTTAATTTATATAGACCATAAAGTCAATAAAAAAATCCATATTTGCCGTTATACACCACTAATGTATGGAAGACTCTTATCTGGTTGACGGTTGGGGAATTTTAGTTCGTGCATTCCGAAAACGACTGAAGAGGTTTATTTGAAAAATAAATAATAAATATCCGACGACATCACATACATTGATCTGACTCCGAGGTAAGTAGCTTAAGCACTTGTGGTACGGATATCAGAATCAACATCGGTCTTACAAATATATACTTAGATATTGGATATTACCACCCAGACACAGAACAAACACAAGTATTCATCACACGAATGTTTGTCCTGGGTAGGGATCGAACCCACAAGTCTTGGGCTACTACCGAATGCGCCATCGAGCCAGTCTAATTTGTCACTAGATCACATCTATGTCACGTCGGTAAAATGAGCCATCTAGCAAGTCTGAAGAATGTTAAGTATTGTATATTTTTGCAAGCTTAGGTAAATTTGATAAGTTGTTATAGCTATCGTAATTTTACATGAATAAAACCTATTTTTCTATATTATTTTTGGACTCACCACTTCTTCTCACGATGATGTGCCGCTTCTTCGGAGTAGCATCGACGAGCAAGCTGACGTCATCAGGGCGCTGCGCGTCAAGAGGCGTCACTCGGATGGCAAAGATGTTGAACGGCACAGGCTTCTTCACCTTTTCCACTAAAGTGTAGGTTTACAAGAATAAGGGGTTACAACATCACTTAAATTCAACTAAAAAGGATTCATACTCATATTGTAACATATTGTTAATAAACTTTCTCGTGACTTGAACACCAAAGTCTGTAAGTGAGATAAAAAAAAATTATATACTTTTTTTTTTTCTTTCGTTCAGCAAACCAAAAATGTCGAAGATACAGTGCGTTAAAATTCTACGTGGCGTACTAAAACACTTTTTCTTTTTTTTGACGCGGTGAAATGCATTACGCACCGTCACCCTGCCCGGGGGGGCAAAGTGGTGTGTGGGGCTCCCGGGGGACCTTGAGTAAGGGTGCTCCGGCCAAAATGGTAGTGGCCGGGGTGTACCCACCAAAACACCGCGGTATCTCTCATCGCCTGAGTGGAGGTGAGATGTGGGTGACTTGGGTCAGCCTTCGCTTCCACATTCACCTCCAGACGTACTAAGCCCCTAAAATTTTAACGTCAACGAGCCCAAGTCCAGAACTTTGATGCGCTGCATCTTGGTAAATTGTCGAGTATCAAGCGAATCAAACGTGTTCCCTATTTCTTTTTAACCTAGGAAAGATCCTTTTCAATGAAACACGTATCTATTGATACTCACCAGGGACAGCAAGGCTGCGGGCGGTGAGTGCAAGCGCATCGTTGAGCGCACGGAAGCGCGCGCGCACCGACAGCGCCGTGAACGCGAACTGCAGCTCCAAGAGGAGCACCGCGTACCACAGCAGGTAGAAGCCGATGTAGTTCATCACGATCTCCCCTGGGACAAGTATCGAGTAAAACGAGGTTATTGAAAGCAAGATTTCCAAATGGATCTAAATAAATAAAGAAAACAAAGATGGAAAGAAGTAAAAAAAAACAGATGTTACGATATTAGGAAAATAAAAAATATAGATAAGATACCCAGTGAGTTTATTTTCTGCTAAAACTAAACGCTTTATATAATATCTTTAAGAAATTAATAGAGGAATCAATGTAGGATGTATTTTACATAAAACCGTTTTATAACGCTATTAAATTTTTTAAATATCAGAATGCACTGTATACTTTGATCTGACTCCGAGGTGAGTAGCTTAAGCACGTGTGTTTCGAATATCAAAATCAACAGTGGTATTATAAATATATACTTAAATAAAATAGATTGGATATTAACATCCAGAACTAAAACAATTCCATAAAGAACAAACCCAAGTATTCATCACACGAATGTTTGTCCTGGGTGGGGATCAAACCCACAACTCTTGGGTCACTACCAATTGCGCCATCGAGCCAGTCTAATCTATGTTACTATCCTTTAACATACATTCTCTATCCTCCTTCTTCCCCTGCAGAGCGTAAAAGCAGAAGTCATCGACGATGAGTAGGGAGAAAAAGATGAGGATAGCCAGCAACAACGCGCACAGCTTGCGCTCCGTCGCCAGGGAGTAGTGGCCGCTGACGGTCGTGTCCACCTAGAAATTTAAGAACTTTTTTCATTTATGCAAGCCTGGTAGTTAGATTCTTGTTTTAAGTGCCCCGTGCCCTCGAGGGCTAAGCTTTGACTATAATAACAAGCTTGATATATCCGTGTGGATATCATTATACTTTGAGGAAATTGCTTTCTCACGAACAAAAGTAATCATTAAAATCCTAGATCTCCAAATGTATTTAATTTCCTATTCACTTCAATATCAATTCACTTCTGGTATCTTATTTAACATGCACCAGTACGTTTCAATATTATTTAATCCTTCGTTATATCATTGTTCTTCTATTACTACTATCTACCTATTTTTTTTGTTGTCCTATTCCAACTACACAAAAGCATATCTCTGACTCACAATCTTCGGTTCTTTGCTCTCATGAATCTTTTCACACAAGCTCTTACTTATAATATCAGCAGGTTTGTATTAAGCACATGCGTAGTGCATTCCAAACCCGCATTCGTGAATTCATGGAGCGTCGCGAAACTCACCGAAGCAACCCTCTCCATGACTTTAAGCATGTTCCTCATCCTGGCCGGCGCGCCGTACACCCCCACGGCGGCCGTAACCACCACCACTAGCACGTCGCACGTGGACACCACCTGCGACATCCGCGAGGACATGCGCACTGACAGCTCCACGCCCACATTGATCTCCGCCACCAGTCCGAAGATCGTTGATGCTACTGCAAAGCGATGGTGACACATCGGTTCAAGATATCATTATCATCTACCTAGCGTTATATCCCGCACTTAATCGAGATCCGCTTAGGCTATTACGTTGAAGCGACTATCCACCTGATCTGACCTTCTTAAGGTATCCCCTTACGGGTTATGAAAGGAAATCGGACAGATTAGATTATGCTTACATAATCATTGTTAATAGAATGAGAAATTTTCATCACAATGTCATCCCTCACTGGGCAGGTGGTATAATACGTGCCCTGATTTGATATCCGTAGATGCAGATCTGCGGATATGAGGCCCGTGTGTGTATAGTGATATCGACAGACAGACAGCTATTACCGCTCCTCCGTCCATCCAGGGCATTTTATTTATCATTAAATAATAATAATAAATAAATAAATTCTCAGACTGACACACCAATTCCCTAGTTCCAAACTAAGCTTATGCTTGTACTATGGATACTAGGTGATCGGATATACATACTTAAATACGTTTTATAAACATCCATGACTCGAGTACAAATGTCCATTTGTTCATCACATTAAACATTTGCCCCTAGCGGGATTCGAACCCGCGACCCTTGGTTTCGTGGCCAGGGTCTCTAACCTATCGATCAAGGGGCCAGTCAGTCAGTAAAGGTGAGAACAAGTGTGCTGTAAGTACTTTATGGCGATCTTTTGTGTTAAGTCGGTGCTTAACCAGTTAAGCAACAATGTAATCCTATAACCGAGTCTAGCATTATTTTCGATTCCTAGCCGTCGAGCAATTTGACATGACTCTGAGTAATCCCCTTAATGTAACTTTCACTTATGTAGGGTGACCATAGGATCGTTGTTCCATTATCTGCGAGGTTTAAACATGATCCCAGATTTTCTGATTTTAATTTATGTATAAAATCTATAGACCAGAAAAAAGTTGGAATTAGAAAACGATTCCTATTAAAATTCGCAATCTTTAAGATTCATATCTCATAATTGTACTACATAATGCATAATGGGGAGCGGTGGTAGCTCAATGGTAAGGACACGCGCCTCTTAACCGAGGAGTGCGGGTTCAAATCCGGGCTCGTACCTCTGGATTTTTCAAGTCTATGTACGATTTATACCACTAGCTCGACGGTGAAGGAAAACATCGTGATGAAACCTGCAAATTCAAACAACTTTGGATTTATAACCATGATTCAAAAATTGCAGTCTCTTCAATGTTACCAGACTCGCTAAATCCTGGATCATGGTCTAAGCGGACGCCGTCTAAGCACGAGACATAACGCTAGGAAGATGTTGATAATGCATAATTATTGCCTCCTTTTAGTGTAAGAAGATTTCATATACTTACTTAAAATAGTGACCAGTATAAAGCTATAGACAGTCATGGCGCCCGATATGGAGACGGTGAAGCCATTGGCGCGGGGCTCGAAGCGTAGAGGGGCGAGCCCGAAGAAACTCGTTATCTGGAAATGAAAAGAAAAACAGTTAAGCCTAAAGACATGTATTTTTTTCTTGATTAAATTCGTCAAACTTAAACGAATGACGTTAAAGTTTCACTTTACATTCTACTTAGAAATAACACGGACATCGTTCGTTCTCTTTTGACCATGATTGTTACAAAACGAATGGTCAAAGTTCATAACGTCACGCGATATCCATGCTTAGATACTTATGGATTACATAAAAGATGAAAGAAGATCAATCTGTCACGCGGGGAATACGTTACGCAACGTGACGTCACCCAAATGAGAAGGTGGTATATGGCCCTTTTTGACCGATGATGGTAGTAGGCCCCCCTAACTCCTGCGATGCTTATCATCGTTTAAGTGGTGGATATTATAGGAATTTAGCCTTGGCGACCATGGCTAATTGGATCTAACCTGCAATGTCCACTCGTAGCCATTGGAGAGTGTTACTAAAGTCTTCAGCCGATCCTCATGGAGGTCAACATTGAAGATGACTACATAAGCTGATTCAAGCTAAGTGTAGACTATCACTTATGGACAAGTTTAATAGGCAATAGGTGGAAGCATTCATCCTCAGTATGAGAGCGAAGTTTAGTGGGAGGAGGCACTTACCCTCAGTATGAAAGCGTGGGCCCCTCCCACGACGCAGTGGGTGACGGTCTCCGGAGTGACCGGGGCCACCGGCGCCACGTCGCCTCTTCCCTCACTCACTGACTCTACACCTAGAAGGAGATACTGAACCTTAATAGAGAATTTAAAAGGAGCAAACTAAATTAGGAATACACGTCTTCTTTATCCCATGTTGTCCCATGTTGGTCTGGGACTTAAAAATAATGTGCCAACTGTTTTTTTTTGCTATGCATGTCGTAAAGGGCGACTAATGGTATATGGAGGCGAAGAAGCCACCAACGAATTCCTCAAACTGGTGTGCCTCTTAGTGAATAAACTTAAAAATATGAATAAAACTTCAGCTATAATTTCAAACATAGAATAAATTGCCTTCCTGTATCCAATAGCAGAAATCAAACATTTCAGGCAACAATTCAATCAGATAAAGTAACACTCTTTACAAACGAACTCCAAATAAAAACTTTCGCAAATAAAATAAGCCAATACTCTGAAAAAAAGATGGTACATGTGGTTTTGGGTATGTGATTGTGTAGACGACGAGCTAGCCACTTGTCACTGCTTTTTCACTGTTTTCCATCTAACCCAATTTTGACAAGCTCGATGGCGCATTCGGTAGTGACCCTGCCCCATGCGCCAAGAGTGGTGGGTTCGATCCCCACCCAGGACAAATATTCGTATGATGAATACTTGTGTTTGTTCTGTGTCTGGGTGTTAATATCTATCCAATATTTAAGTATATATTTGTAATTCCACTGTTGATTCTGATATCCGTAACACAAGTGCTTAAGCTACTTACCTCGGAGTCAGATCAATGTATGTGATGTCGTCGGATATTTAAAAAAAAAAAAATTATTTAAAAAAACCCAGCCCAGTTATGTTTTTGGCTGAATGTGGTTAAAGGGGCTTGCTGCCCCTTTGACTCTGCCTACCCCTTCGGGGATTATGGGCGTGATACTATGTTTATTTGTTTTTTTTATCATTAACATTCAAGTATTATGTCCCAATCTTAGAAATATTATTCATACTTGATTTCTTTCTTACTCGAAACACGTTATGTAATGGCAGTACAAAGTTAAAAAGTAATGCCTGCCTTCTATAAGATCTGCTAATTAAGCTTAGTCGACCTTCTATATCAGATGCTTGTACTATCTGAAACTTGTTACAATTTATCTCAATCTGTCACTAACTAGTCGTCAGTTAATAAAGTTTTTTAATTAAAACTTTTCCCCGATCATGAAGTAGAGCGAGTCTTATCTTGTAGCGATAAGATGAGAAATGTTTTGCTGTAAAACACGATCATATTTATGGAAAAAAAATTACAATCTATCTAAGAGCAAAAGTAATTATAGTTTTAACTAAACTACACTGTAATGGTAAAAAAATAAACTAAATTATTCCAAACAGGAAAGTTTAAAAAACCACAGATTTTTACTAGGTAACAGAGTTTTAAATCAAGACGACATTAGGAAAAGATTTGAGTTGAATTCTGAAATCTTAGTCAGGTGTTAAAAGGGTATAAAAATATTTTACTATAGCTGTCCCGGCGCACTTCGTAACCCCCCGTTACGAAGTGCGCCGGATTTTTTCTCATCATTTTCCTCGCAACGTTTTCAAATTTTCCTTCCATAAAAGATTACCAATATTTTAAAACCAAAATCAGCCAAATCGGTCCAGCCGTTCTGCAGTTTTAGCGAGACTTACGAAAAACAATCCATTATATATATTATTTGTCCATATATTATTTGCGAATTTTTAAGTTTATGAATTTAAAATCTGTCTCATTTTGGTCTGGGACTTGGCCCATGTTGATTTGGGACGAAAAAAAAAGTATGTGCCAACTGTGGTTCTTGCCTAGCATGTCGTAAAAGGCGGCTGATGGTTTACGGGCTTTTGGGTATGAGTAGTGTGACTGAGTAGGTGACGAGCTATCCACTTGTCACTCCTTTTTCACAGCATTCCATCCAGCCCAGCCCCCTGTCCCATGTTGGTCTGGGGCTTAGTGTGATTGTGTAGGGACATATTAGCCGCTTGTCACTTTTTCACAATTTTCCATCTAATCCAGCCGTACTTTATTTTTGGCTGAATGTGGTTAAAGGGGCATGCTGCCCCTTTGACTCTGCCTACCTCTTCGGGGATTATGGGCGTGATGTTATGTTATGTTATGAATTTAAAATAGCTAATTATTTATCTTTGCTATATTACATCGTTATAATACAAAAAACCTCCCCCAAGGTTCGGGACCAATACCAAGAGATAAAAGTACCTTCAAAATGAGTGGAAGCCATTAAAATTAAAAGAAATGAAAATGAAAAATAAACTATGGTCTGCAAAGTCTGCAACACACTTGTTATACCTCTGTTATTAAAATGTCCATCCGCTATTTACTGATAGAAAGACCTTATGTGTTTTATGTATAAAATATGGGAGTACCTAAAAATACATACATACATAACATCACGCCCATAATCCCCAAAGGGGTAGGCAGAGTCAAAGGGGCAGCAAGCTCCTTCAACCACATTCAGCCAAAAACCAAACTGGACTAAGTTAGATGGAAAATTTTGAAAATGTAGTCACAAGTGGCTAGTTTGTCGCCTACAAAATCACATACCCAAAACAAATCCAAACATATACCATCAGTCATACGACTGATGGTAGAAGTACACCCGCCATTTTGGTGAATACGCACCAAAATGGCGGGTGTACTTCTCAGATTAGCCTAAACATATAGCTGATATTTGGTACCTTCTGTGTACTTTTACGTACCTCTTCTGAAAATCTGTGTACCTACGTCCATACAAAGATATTTTGAATAAGGTACACCCGCCATCCTGACGTCAGAACCGCGGGTGTACTGTAAACCCATACATGTAAATTAATAACTAAGTAGATTAGACGTATTTTACGACATGCTAGGCATGAAACAGAGTTAGAACATTCTTTTTAAGTCCCAGTCCAACATATGGCTAAAATATATAATAAAAATCAGGACTCAATTACTAATATTGTACAGCAACATTTTCAAGTAGCCCGATGACTAATGTGTTTTGAACTAGACTCGTAAACAACTATCTACTACTACTATATAAATACAATGTATATATACGATCTAGATCGTATACGTCAATATCTGTTATTGCGTTGGTTTCTGAACAACAATCTATATCTTCCGGTACAATGATACAAATCAATATGATCAGGGACGGCTTTAGGGTCTCAGTTGAAATTTGTAATTACGCAATGTTATTCTCATCGGTAAGACTGTATACAAAAAAAAAAATCTTGATTCCCAAGCGTTTAAAACCTAGGAGTCCTTCGAGATGTTGCTTAACACCTTTTTTTGCCCTGGGAAAGCTCGTCACGAGTGCACACCCCGGGGAAACAGGGTGGTTATGTGGGGCTTCTTTTGAAGGGCCTTCCCACTAAAAACCTAGGGATGTATTGTTCTCGCCTTTCCGAGGCATCCAACGAATTATTTTTACATTACACCTCTAGCTCGAACGAATTGTAAAAAGAGAAAATAGTAAAACTTTACATTCAATGTCCAGCGGTAGACATAAAAAAAAATACAATTGTTTTGTATCATATATGATACAAGGGACAGGGAATGGGTTAAACAGCATAAAAAAAAAATTGCGTCAAGACAAAATTAACAAATCGTTTTGTAATCTTAACAGGCCCATTTTTGGTATTACCACAGAGTAATAATATACTACGTACAAATATTACTATCTCCTTCAATGTAGGCTTCATTGAAGGAGATTGTAATGTCGAAACTTTATTAATGCTATTGCTTATCATATAAACAGTTTATTAGACCGCTTCTTTAGCCGAAAGCTTATAAACTAAGAAAGTAAATTCGACAATTATCTAAGTAAAATGTTGTATGTTTCCGCGGACGGTGAAAGTGACGGACGAAAGTAAATCTATACAAATCTACACTAATATTATAAGGCTGAAGAGTTTGTTATGTTTGCTTGAACGCGCCTATCTCAGGAACTACTGGTCCGAATTAAAAAATGATTTTTGTGTTGGATAGTAATTTATCGATAAAGGCTATAATCTATACTGTGCCAGCGGTGTCACCCGCGTTTATGGTTAATATTATAAAGACTATTTCCGTCATACATGATTTCTATGTAACTTTAACCATTAAGGCTGCACACGCGACGGAAGCTTAAAAAATGGAGTAACTTCTCCCGTTTTCCCAACATTTCCCTTTACTACTCTGCTCCTATTGATTGTAGCGTGATGAAAGTATACTATAACCTGCCCAGGAGTATGAAGAATAATTGTACCAAGTTTCGGTAAAATCCGTCAAGTAGTTTTTGTTTCTATAAGGAACATACAGACAGACAGACAGACAGACAGACAAAAAATTTACAGTATCGATCACTAATCACCCCTTGATATCATCATCCTCTTGCCCTTCTCCCAGTTCATCTGGGGTCGGCGCAGCATGTCTTCCTTTTCCATACGTCCCGGTCAGCCGTCATCAAGCTATCCACTCCCATTTCTCTCATATCATCTTTCACACAATCCATCCATCTCTTATTTGGGCTTCCTCTTCCTCTCCATCCACTAACATTTATACTCATCACTCTCTTTGTCACATGTTCTTCCTCTCTTCTCTTTTCTTCTAATCTAATTAAATCTAATCACCCCTTGATAGTTATTTTGAAAATATATTTCATGTACCGAATTGACCTCTCTACAGATTTATTATAAGTATAGATAACATAAGCTATAAACGCGGGTTAAACCGCGGGCACAGCTAGTTTACTATAAAATAGGTATATCCATAGCACAAGCTTAAGCTTAGTTTGGGACTAGGAAATTGGTACGTTAGTCTAGAGAATTTATTTATTTATTTTCATGTCCCAAACACCGGAACTTGACTCTTCTTACCTAGTCTCCGACGGTGTACATGCGTACTTAGAATCAATTGTGTTTGAGCGGCCCATCAAAGCCCAATTCGCGGGAGGCTATCAATCCGACCTAATGATAGTATTAGAAGCGGTAAACACTTCACTTTATTGCCCCCACTATGTCAGGTGGGGTCGTAAATAGTAACCCGATAGTGTTTTCTCTATGAACACTTTATTGTGGTAATCTATACATGTTTACATACAAACATTACATACATACATACATGCACATTATTATTTTAGACTGGCTCGATGGTGCATTTAGGAGTGACCCTGCCCTATGCGCCAAGGGTTGTGGGTTCGATCCCCACTCAGAACAAACATTCGTGTGATGTATACTTGTGTTTGTTCTGTGTCTGGGTGTTAATATCTAATATTTAAGCATATATTTGTAGTACCACTGTTGATTCTGATATCCGTAACACAAGTGCTCAAGATACTTACCTCGGAGTCAGATAAATGTATGTGATGTAGTGTAATATTTATTATTTATTTATTATTATTTATCATCACACCCGCAACCCCCGCAGGGGTTAAGTTCAAAGACCAAAGAGCTCCTTAAACCACATTTAGTCAAAAGCGAGTTGGGTTATGGTCCCATGTTGATCTGGGAGTTCCATGTTGAATTATTGTATATGGCGTTTCGGGTATGTGATTGTGTAGGTGACGGGCTAGGCACTTGTCAATACTTTTTTTCCCCATTTTTCCATCTAACTCAGCCCAGCCCTGCTGCCCCTTTGACTCTGCTTAACTCTTCGGGGATTATGGGCTTGATTTTATGAGTTGGGATAGTTGAAAAATTGTGAATAGTAGTGACAACTGGCTAGCTCGACGCCTACACAATCACAAAACCAGTACGCAATTACACATTAGTCGCCTTTTACGATATGCTAGACATGGAACACAGTAGGCACTTTATTTTCAAGTCGCAGACCAACATTACAAATTAAAGAAAATAATATCTCACTAATTTTACGATTAAACCAGAACAATCACCGTAGCCTACACTCATTTGCCACACCAGGCGTGTCATAATAATGTCCTCCTCACCGATATCGGTCACGGCGGCCAATCTCAACGAGCATTAGCCATCTGCGCAGGAGATATAATAGTGCACAAGTGTGTGCGCAAACACAGGTGCACTCTCTATTCCTTCATTCTCATAGTCCGGTGAGACGGCAATCCGACATGACCGGAGAGAGGTCAGGCGCAGGACCAACGGCTTAACGTGCTTTCCGAGGCACGGGGGTGATACCGCCAACTTCATGACTCCGGACTGTTACTGAGTAATTGCAATATTGAAATAACCAGCCACAAATTCTTGGTCCGACCCAGGATTTGAACCCGGGACCTCTTGGTCCTTAGGCAGCGCATGCTACCACTAGACCAACGAGGCAGTCAAGGCGTGTCATAAGTATTCTAAATTGCGTTGCAAATTTTAAATAAAAACTATTTATTTACTTTATGTAATAAGACTGATTAAAACTAATCACAGTTTAAGCATACCTATACCTACCTATCATCATCTTCCTAGCGTTATGTCCCGTGCTTAGACGGGGTCCGCTTAGACCATGATCCACGATTTAGCGAGTCTGGTAATTACATTGAAGCGACTGCCGATCTGACCTTCGTAACCCTAAGATAGGGGAACCAGACAATTTTTGGATCATGGTTACAAATCCAAAGTTGTTTGAATTTGCAGGTTTCATCACGATGTTTTCCTTCACCGTCGAGCTAGTGGTATAAAATACGTACATAGACTTGAAAAATCCAGAGGTACGTGCCCGGGTTTGAACCCGCACTCCTCGGTTAAGAGGCGCGTATCCTAACCATTGAGCTACCACCGCTCGTGGTATACCTATACCTACCTATATACCTATCTATTCCACTAGAGATGGAACAAATCGCTAGTATAAAAACGATTAAATTGGTTTCCAGTTTTAAATAAATCATTGATAACTGAGTGAACACCATTTATAACCCAGTAACGCAGTAAGTGTTGCTCTTAGTGTTGACTCAGAAATGCGTTATGGCATCACAAAACTAAGTGTGCCCAGAGAGCTGTGAGGAGCATTTTCGTATTTCCCCAATCCTGAACATTGCGCCGTGTGCCAATGCATTTTAAAGAGGTGGGTTGTCACAGCCGCAGTGTAACTGACATAACGAAATTTCGCAGTGTTACTCAGTTTAAAACGAACTGGTACATTATAGGTTTTCTTACTATTTGCTGCTACGAAGTTTGGTTAACGACAATTGGGTGCAGCAAAGTTATGAGAACTCATATTTACTGCTACGAAGTTAAAATACTTACTATTTGCTGCTACGAAGTCAGGTTAACTACTATTTGCTGCGACAAAGTTAAGTTATCTTAGTGCTTAGCCAAATGCGCGCCAGCGATTCCATAACGAACTTCGATAATCGTATCACGCCATAGACTTATTCAGGTGGACAAATCGGGAACTAATTCCGAGTTCCGCACTATGAGTTCTTAGTAAACAAGTTTGTGGCGCGATACGAGCGGTAGCGAAGTTCGTTATGGAATCGCTGGCGCGCATTTGGCTAAGCACCTTTCTATTTGGACGACTACCCAACTACGCCGAAGCAATATTTATCAATCGGCCATTTGCTTGATATTTGGACAGCGATTGTTGTTCCGCGCCGACGCGCCTTCACCGTTGCGTATCAATTCAGCTTGTTTGCTTAAAGGCTGTATAAATTGATTTCATAGGTAGCCATCGAACTTAAATTTTAGAGAGTTTAAACCAAGTCTGACTTTATCTGAATAAATGTGACCTGATGTGCTTTGGATGACTAAATTTGAATCAGTTGTTATTGTGATTTATCAATAAAGCAATGAGTTGATTTTGTGAAAAAAATTGTTGCCTAGTGAATTACAAAGTCACACAACATAAACAACCCCGCTGAAACTGATTTTTTTTCTTGGGACCCCGAACCTCCACACTCATCATCTTCCTAGCGTTTGTATACTATTTGTGTACCAGTACCCGTGCTTAGACGGGGTCCGCTTAGACCATGATCCAGGATGTAGCGAGTCTGGTAATCACATTGAAGCGACTGCCGATCTGACCTTCGTAACCCTAAGATAAGGGAACCAGACAATTTTTGGATCATGGTTACAAATCCAAAGTTATTTGAATTTGCAGGTTTCATCACGATGTTTTCCCTCACCGTCTAGCTAGTGGTATAAATACGTACATAGATTTGAAAAATCCAGAGGTACGTGCCCGGGTTTAAACCCGCACTTCTTGGTTAAGAGGCGCGTGTCCTTACCATTGAGCTACCACCGCTACTACTGAACCTCCACACTCATTGACCCGAAATAAAAATCCCACCCTAATCTAATAGATTAACGTCATTTTAAGGACACGGTCGCGCCCACTCGTTACTCAACCCCGTTCGGGGTTCGATTCCAACGTAAATACGGACTTAGCTTGTAAACAACTTAGGAATTCAGTGTGACGCTATATATACAAAACTGATTAATGTGATACAAATGATAAATGGTAGCCCAGTAGGTTTAAACTACGCCATAAATCCTAGGTGTGTTGATTTAAATTCGAGCTAATGCTTCTTAACTTTCATAAATCTAAGATTCAAAAATATTTTCTTTATAGTTTTCAAATGCAAATTATTTTAGAAGATTATAGCTAGAGGTCTAACTATCAAATCGACGCTTAAGAACCAAGACCATCTATCTACACTTTTGGCGCTTTTTACTTTTTAATGCAGTTATTTTTATGATTAATTTACGCATCGTTTCCTTTGATCAGTAACCTCAAATTCGCATTAAATAAGAAGTTATGAAAAAATACCAATACCACCTAAGTTACGTGACGTAATACATTTAAGGAAATAAAACGTTTTTTTCGTCTCCTGTGAAGTCGACTTTTTGTAGATAGATGGTCTTGGTTCTTAAGCGTCGAAATCACAAGCGAAGGGGTCTTTTTGATCAACAATAACCTTTAAAGTAATAGACCGAGAAACATCTTGCGTTTGTTTGTATATCAATTTGTTGAGTAATTCAAATACTAGTAAATTAAGAAAAAAAGGTCAATAGTCTTGTTCTTGTACAATTTCAGAATAAAGCGCCAAATGTTGGATCATGGTCGACTAAGCACGGGACAAAACGCTAAGAAGATAATAAACGATGACAAGTTTCGATTTCACAACAAAAGATGATAGAAAATAAAATTTTGTTTCAATACGCACAAATCATCATCATCTTCCCAGGGTTATGTCCCGTGCTTAGACGGGGTCCGTTTAGGCCATGATCCAGGATTTCGCACGTCTGGTAATTACATTGAAGCGACAGCCGATCTAACCTTCGTAACCCTAAGATAGGGGAACCAGACCATTTTTGGATCATGGTTACAAACGTAAAGTTGTTTGAATTTGCAGGTTTCATCACGATATTTTCCCTCACCGTCGAGTTATTGGTATAAAACGTACATAGAATTGAAAAATCTAGAGGTACTTGCCCGGGTTTGAACCCGCATCTTCTGCTAAAGGCGCGTGTCCTTACCATTGAGCTACCGCCTCTCCCTGTTTCAATACGCACAAACTCCTTACAAAATCCAATTTGAGCGTAGCGGTTGTTCAAACCTATTTAAGGGCGTGTCTGCTGACGTCAATGTAAATCGCTTGTCACAACAAATTGTTATCACTTTGACCATCTACTCGTGAAATGTATATATTTATAGCAATGTTTTGACAGGGTTGTTGGTCGAGTAGTGTGAAATACAAAACCAAGGATTGCGGGTTCGAATCCCGCTAGGCGCAAAAGTTTCGTGTGAATAACATGGACATTTGTGTTCGAGAATTATTTATTGTCGGGGTATGTTCTCGACACCCCGACGATAAATTCTTATCTAATACTACTGGTCCGATTTTAAAAAGTCTTTCAGTGTTATATAGTCCATTAATCGCTATATAGCATTAACCAAAACCGCGGACACATCTAGCAGAAATATAAAGTTTAATCACTTACGTATTGAACGCCAAAGAGCCACTCCATTCTCTGACCTCGATCGCAATGGGATAAAATTGAAGTATACACTCATGGGAACAAATTTTCTGGACACCACTAGATACTAACGTGCATATTCATGCAATTAGACTTATTATTCAGCAAAAAGTAATTTTAGAAATATTTATAACGCATTTTGGTGCAGTCTATGAACATTTATAAACCGACGAAAAAAACAAAGGAGGTTATCAATTCGACGCGTATTTTTTTTTTTTTTTTATTATACCCTTAAAAGTATAAATGGAAAATTTTATGTTTTTAACATGGATTTAATTTTTTATTCGATGCAATAAGTTTACAACGTGTTTTGTTTTTAATTTTGATTTTGCATGTCAGTAATTTTTTGTTGTAGCTATTCCACGTCGCGTCTAAGACAAAACGACGAAACCAATTTTGTAAGTCTCAACTAATTAATAGCTAATGTCATATGACGTCAACAAGTAATTTATTCGTGTCATTAATGTGAAAATAATGCGTACAGATGGAATCAAAATTGTTAATCACTCACAAGACGTGCGGAGCTTACGAAAAAGAAATCTATTTTGACGTACGAAAAACGGAATCCGTAAACAGAACCATCATCATCGTTCATGATTAGACGTTTAGTTTTGTTTTTGGATCACTAATGGGAATTAGAAAGTTGTTTTGAACTGTTTGAGGTTTAATATCGTGATATTGGTAATGAAACAGCAATATCCTTCACAAACGGTCAATTCCATGGTGTTATATGGTGCTAATGTAAAACATTTTTTTTGATTATGAGCTATCATATCATAATGAATTTATAGATAACTAGCAGCGCCCCGCGGTTTCACCCGCGTAGTTCCCGTTCCCGTGGGAATTGGAGGATAAAATATAGCCTATGTTGCTTCCGGTTAATGTAGGTTTTCAATAGTGAAAGAATTTTTGAAATCGGCACAGTAGTTTTTGAGTTTATTCATTACAAACATACACACACACAAAAAAATACAAAAATAAAAAATCTTTCGTCTTTATAATATTGGTATAGATATAGATAAATTAAATATGAGATAACGATTGACTGGCAGCAGGAGGAACATACCGTACTGACCCCAGATGATCTGGACAGGATGTGACGACAATATGATGATCGTGATGATTTTAAGCATAATTCACGCGATGCATGTTTTTGCTTCAAAAAAGGTCCACTGGAATAAGAATGAATGTCCAAAACTTTTCAAATTTAATGAAACGTATTTCAAACACGGAATATGCAAATGGTTATAATTACGCAGTTTTTCAAAGTCAAAGAAATTGTGACATTCATCATTAATGAAGTGAGCCCTTTAAATATAAATGATCCTAGATTTGACTACCTGATCTTCGAAACCCATAGCTAGAAATACCATATTAGATCATGAGATGTTGAATCATGTTTACACATCTATACATTTACGTAGGTATGAATGTGCCATCTGACCGTCCTCATCTTCCAGAAAGTACCAGTTTGAATAAAACAAACATAACACATAATATAACACGACCATAATCCCCGAAGGGGTAGGCAGAGTCAAATGGGCAGCATGCCCCTTCAACCACATTCAGCCAAAAATAAAGCCGGGCTGGGTTAGATGGAAAATTGTGAAAAAGCAGTGACAAGCGGCTACACAATCACACACCCAAAACCCGATATACCATTAGTCGCCTTTTACGATGTCGTAAGAACTAGGCAAGAATCACAGTTGGCATATTCTTTTTAAGTCCCAGACCAACACGGGACAGTGGGCTGGGTTGAATGGAAAGCTGTGAAAAAGGAGTGACAAGTGGCTAGCTCGTTGCCTACTCAGACACATACCGAAATGCCCGTAAACCATTAGTCGCCTTTTACTACATTCTAGGCAAGAACCACAGTTGGCACATTCTTTTTTTTTGTCCCAGATCAACGTGGGCCAAGTCCCAGACCAACATGGGACAAAAAACAGAATAAAAATGTTTTTTTTTAAATGCGAAGATTCCACACATTTATGTGCAGGGAAGGTCTCCTAATGATTTTCAGTTTAACCTTCGCGTCTGCATGTTCACCAACAAATTACATCGGCTGTACCTCGCGTGTCGGGCGCCTCATAGCGACGTGTAACGTGTTGAGTAAATACTGGGCGATTTATCAATTCACTGTCCGATGTTGAAAGTCTGTTTGATGTTGTGTATGTCAAGCTTCAGAAACACTCGTGGGATTCAACGGTAGGTATCTTGTCAGTTTGAATCCTTTTTACATCTCAGCCTTATGGTAGATGTCCCATCAGGGGTTCGCTTAAGCCATTATGCCAGATATGGACTAGGCTATTATATTCATTGACTGGCTCGATGGTGCATTCGGTAGTGATGGCCCATGCGCCAAGAGTTGTGGGTTTGATCCCCACCGAGGACAAACATTCCTGTGACGAATACTTGAGTTTATTTTGTTTATGGGTGTCAATATCCAATATTTATTTAAGTATATATTTGTAATCCAAATGATATTCTGTCGGATGTCGGATATTATATATTTAGATTGTCTTGAAGGTTTTGCCATCAGATCTTTTTAAAGATGGGAAAGGAACCAGACATTTCAGGCCATGGGTGTGAACGTGAAATGTTATTTAATGTGCAGGTTTCCTCACCTTGTTTCGCTTCACCGTTTAGCAAAAATATCCTATAGGTATAGCCTTATTATATAGGTCCTATGTTTGCCTGGTGCCTGTTGCCATTATCACTTAGATACATACATAACATCACGCCCATGATTCCCAAGAAGTAGGCAGAGTTAAAGAGACAGCAAGCCCCTTTAACCACATTCAGCCAAAAACAAAACCGGGCTGGGTTAGATGGAAAATTATAACAAAATTGTGCCTAGTGGCTAGTTCGTCGCCTTTACAATCACAAACCTTAAACCCTATATGCCATTAGTCGCCTTTTACGACATGCTAGGCAAGAATCACCGTTGGCACATTCTTTTAAGTTCCCGACCGTAATGTGTACCATGTTATGGTACACATTACGACTTATAAATCATACTATTGCAATGTGTATACCTACTATTCACTGATCTTGAAATGAAACTGTTTAGATTTATAATAATATTCCTGTATCACTCGTATTATTTGGAAATATATCATCATCATCATCATCCTCTTGCCCTTCTCCCAGGTCTGGGGTCATCGCAGCATGTCTTCCTCTTCCATACGTCTCGGTCAGCCGTCATCAAGCTTGGAAATATATATGTTAAACAAATAATATTTATGAGCATGATCATTAACCATAAACCAATCGAGATGAAGATTCACACATTACATTAGATATTCAAATAAACAAACATAAATACGTCAACAACGTGAATAATAACACAGTTATAATTAAACGAGGCGAGAGAAGCCATTGCAGAAAACATGTGAGCTAGAAAATGGAAAGTTTATAATTTGTTGCTGGCTAGCCTTTGACTGCGCTAGCTAGCCTTTTATAGATACTATAGTGTATTCTGTAGTATCTTTACATTTTCCTGGGTTAAAAAATAGCCTGTTCTTTATCAGGATTCAAACTTTGGGCTGGTCAAAATTTTGCAATTGTTTAGTTACCCATTGCAAAACTTTGACAAGCGACAAGCCACAAAGCGACAAGTTTCGGCGAGAAGACATATGAGACAGACAGACGAAATTATAGTACTATTACAATATTAAAACATATAGCTTTCTAGGCGTAATTATTTTATCTGACTAAAAGATACGTTATATCATTTTTGTATATTGCCCAATTTCAAGACAACGCAATCAATTAAGAATAACTAACAAACCAACTTCTTTTTTTACTTTCATTTGATGTCGTTTATATTTTTTGATTAATATTACATCCTATAGCAACATTCTTATGTTGGTCTGGGACATAAAAATAACGTCAAAAGGTGCAGTATTTTGCTTAGCATGTCATAAAAAGCGACCAATGGAATACAGGTTTTGAGTATGTGATTGTGTAGGGGAAGAGCTAGCCAATTGGCTGAATGTGGTAAAAGGGGCCTGCTGCCCCTTTGACTCTGCCTACCCCTTCGGGGATTATGAGAGTTAAGTCCTTTTAAGACGAATAATATTGTAAAGTACATTGGTCTTAACCAATAGTAGCAGAGCTGGCACCAATATTTGGGTAGGTATTTGCGGCAAGCTGAAAACTTGTCCCATCCCTCTCCTATTATACCCCAACACGGAATTGCAGACCTGCTTGGTGAGCGGGGCTTTTTATTTTTTTTTTTTTTTTTATATAATAATATTATTTTATTGGGTCCAGCTCACGGACCATAAGATGTTTTTTGAAAAAAATATAATATTCTACTGTTCTGTACTGCGAATTTACATCGCTACATCTCTCACCCTTATCTTTTAAAAGGATCTTGATAGACAGACTACCAATTTCGATTTGTCTTCATGTAATAAATACACGAAACTATTGATACAAACTTATGTACTAAAGTTGGTTATTTTAAAAATACATACCCATGTGTTATAATTCTTCCACTAATTTTTCATGTCAAAATTACATGTTTAAACACTTTTCCACCAAATTTATATGAAAAACCGTATAAATATTTTCATTTAAAATATACTATGTGTTGTCTATAATAATATAACTGTCTTGTATATATATAGTTATATAGTTGCTTTTAGTATAAACAGCGCGGAGGTACCAGGAGAGCAGAAATCACGTGGAGGCGGTAGGCGGACGCGTCGCGAACTAATGTTGCGGTTGTACGACCGACACCGTGAACCTCAATAGATATTGTCGCGATAACCCCATGGCTACGGGGAATCGGGTCATTCATGGGATGGAGAAGTAGTGTGGTTTATGCATTGCTGTAGTAAGCACGGGGGTTTTATAGTAGTTAGACTCGAACCTGATGTAACGATCTCTTAGTGAAGTGATATTTGGCTTATTTTAATGGTTAGGGCTGTCCTTGAAAACATAGGTCGTAAGTGCGAATCCCTGCAGTATAATAAATATGGTAAAAAACTGGATACATAGATGGCACATACGTATTTTAAGATATAAAATATTAGTCACGTTTGCAATACTAGTAAATGTTTATAGAAAAAAAAAACGTTGCTTCTCACATAATAATATATTAATTTTCTATACAAATTTCCTTCTGGTGATCTCTGCCTACCTCTATGGGAAAAAGGCGTGACATTATTTATGTAATTTCCTATAAATTCTATAATATGTTATAGATTTTATGGGACTGCTTGGAACTTCACAATTATTACGAGATATGTCGCAACACTGCCAAGCATCTGTAATAAAAAAATATATAAGTACATTTCACTTTCCTTAACTGGAAGCAGACTTAAATATTTAATGCCTACCATTTCGGAAAAATCACTAATAGTTTAAGTGAGTTATTTATCTGTAACTATGTAGGCGACGGGCTAGCCCATAGGTTCTCAACCATTATTGGATAACCGCTCCCTTTATAAGTAAAAAAAAACACCTAACGCCCCCTTTACATAAATATACCAATTTCATATGTCTGTATATTATTATTATATATACTAATGTTATAAATGGGAAATATTTAATTGTGTGCTTTTTTGTTTCCATTGAATAGGCTCCCAAATGACTTATAATATTACTTTAGATTTAACGGTATGCATAGTGAAAAATATCAATAGTTTGCTCACAGCAGTCAGTAGTGAACGCCTCATGGAACAGACTCCTAAAGGCAGGTACTCGGTCTTGTTGAGAAGCAGATACTTGGAGAACTTGTTCAGCTCCTTCCTCATCGACTCCTCGGTGCTCTGCATCATCAGCCTGTTCACCAGTTGTTGTGTTCGTTCGACCTTGTGAAAATTATGTACTGCAGAAACAGTTGCTCTGAAAGCTACCTTGTATTTACATGAGGTGTGTCACTCGCAAGCTTGAAAATTTTGTTGAGGATTTGCTGCGCCAGCGGTAGAAGGAACAACATAAATATCAGACTACATCAGATACATTGATCTGACTCCGAGGTAAGTAGCTTAAGCACTTGTGTTACGGATATCAGAATCAACAGTGGTATTACAAATATATACTTAAATATTCAATATTAACACCCAGACACAGAACAAACACAAGTATTCATCATACGAATATTATTGCTGGATGGGGATCGAACCCACAACTCCTGGCACACGGGGCAGGGTCACTACCGAATGAGCCATCGTGCCAGTCAAATTAGTTTAGTCTAGCCTTTGACACTGCTAATACAGTATTGAGCATTTGAAGTACAAGCCGCCGGAAATATCTGTGAACCTCGCTGAAATGCGCTTCCCCACATCTCGCCGCGTTTTCGCCTATCCAGTATCGTTGTCACCGTAAGCGCCGACTCTCCAGTCTGAATGACGTCATTAAGCCAGGTTCGCAGATATTTCCGACGGGTTGTATTTGGGCATCTGGTACTCTCAATTACCGCAAACAGCAACAGCCAGAAAGCGATACGCCATATTTAATATTGCTACTCCGAATTTCAATTCATGTGCTAACTTTCTATACCGTATTCATTGATACTTGAAGTTAATTATTCGCTTCGACGTGGTAATATCGTCCCATGTTGATCTGGGACTTATAAAGAGTGTACCAACTATGTTCTTTGCCTAGCATGTCGTAGAAGACGACTAATGGTATATCGAATTTTGGGTATGTGATTGTCTAGGCGACGTGCTAGCCACTTGTAACTACTTTTTCACAATTTTCAATTTAACCCAGCCCGAGTTTTATAGAATGTAGCCATAAGACTCCTCCTGCCCCTTCGGGGATAACGGGCACGTTGTAATGAGATAGTACATATGTATTTAATGGAGTACCTGACCCAAGGTCATGTGCGGTGGTTCTATGATGAGCATGAGTCGGATATAGTGCAGCAGGCAAAAGGCTACCTTCAGCATTAACGTCCACACTGGCAACACCTTATGATCTGCGGAAGAAACATACCAATAATTATCAACTCAGGGGTTCAATAAAGGGGTATGACATTAGGAACAACAATAGAGATGATTACTTCATCAAAAAACTATAATTCTATTTAGTCCGTCAGTTAGATTATACAATAATACTAGACACATATTTTTCGCTTAATCAAATGCACAAAAAAATCACCAAGATAAAGAGCATCAAAGTTTTGGAGTGGGGTCTTGCGACGTCACTATTTTGTAAAAATTTTACGAAAGTACAAACTTGAATACATCGTATCTTCGTCAATGTTTGTTTGACAAATAAATAAAAAAATACGTGTTCAAATATTTTTTTATAATCTAACGACGGACTAAACAGATCTTTCTGCCGGCGATGTTATGTGTGTATGTGTGATACTTTCGAAATTGTAAATATTGTGGATTTATTTTTAAGTATGATTGTACATAAACGTTGGTAAACCTAATAAATAAATAAAGATTAATACCATATGGTAAGATTGAAAACATTCATAAGTATAGACGTGTAATCGTGATCCATATGTAAATGTTACAAAAGTCTTTCTATCATAACATAACATAACATCACGCCCAAAATCCCTGAAGGGGTTGGTTGGTAGGCAGAGTTAAAGGGGCAGCAGGCCCCTTAAACTACATTCAGCCAATAACAAAACTTTATATCAGATAGCTGATATAGGTAATAAATATTAACTAAGACTAGCCTTTTAAACCAACTCGGTTAAGAAAACATTAGGTAGGCAATATTGAGATTCTGAAATACTTACTGAGGATTCGAATGAGCTGAAACGGCGTGATGAGGAAGTGTAACATAGAGAGGAGCAACAGCAGTACGAGGCTCAAGCCGTGAACGTGGCACAGCCGCTTGACCGCGTCGCTGATGGTGGCGAAAGTGAAGGTCAGGCGACGAACGGTCTCCTGAGGCGACTCCCACGGGAACACCTTGGAGTTGCCTGGAAAAGTAAGGTAGCTTGATATTAGTCGTAAAACATCATTTTTTACTACTAAATGGCAATAATAACCTAACCGATTTCGGTCATAGCGGCCATTCTCAACAAGGATTAGCATGTTACACACGATATTAGAGCGCACAAACGTCTGCTTAAACACAGGTACACTCTCTGTTCCTTCACTCTCATAGTCCGGTGAGACGGCAACCCGACATGACCGGAGAGAGTCAGGCGCAGGACCAACGGCTAACCGTGCTTCCGGACACGGGGATGATTATACCGCCAACTTCCTGACTGTTACTGAGTAATTTCTACGTTGAAATACTCAGCCACAAATTTTTGGCCCCTTCCCGAGATTTTAACCCGAGATGTCTTGGTCCTCAGGCGGCGTATGCTACCATTAGACCAACGAAGCAGTTAAAGTCGAACTAATTGGTACCTACTAAAAGTATGGAAGCTGGCCTATTATAGTAACTGCAACTGGATATTTTAACACATGTAAATACTGTTACATACTATGAAGCCTGCAATACCCGGGTGAGTGGGGCAAATCCAAGGAGCTAAAAGTATGGAAGCCGGCTTAGTAAAGTAACTGCAACTAGATATTTTAACAAGTGTAACGGTATTTACATACTATGAAGTCTGCAATACCCGGGTGGATGGGGCAAATCCAAGAAGCTATGAGATCCTTAAACTACATTGAGCCAATACTGAAAAGCAGTGACAAGTGCCAGCTTGCCTACACAATCTCAAACATCACCGCCCTTTGGGACTTGCAACATGACAATATGATTCAGCATATGTACATACATATTGTTGAAATCATAACTCTTTTTTAATTAAGCATGTCGAAGAGTTCTTGAATCAAAACTTGTAAAATACAAATTCTCAAGAAATAAATATTAACGGGACTAAACGCGATATGCATTATATAGTAGGTACAAGAGTTTGCTTGTGATCACAATGGCCACACGGCCGAAACTTCGAGCTGTAAGTACTCGTGTACTCCTTATTGCATATGATATTCCTTATTCCAGTGATAATGCAACTAAAAAGTTTAACGCATAAATTCTCACAAGATATTATTTGTCCCATGTTGATCTGGGACTTAAAAATAACGTGCCAACTATATTCCTTATCTAGCATGTCGAAAAGGGCGACTGATGGTATATAGGGTTGGGTATGTGATTGTTAGGCGACGATCTAGGCACTTGTCACTACTTTTTCACAATTGTCCATCTAATCGAGCCCAGTCTGATTAAGCTGAAAATGCTTACATTTCGAGTTCTTAAGTAGCCTTTCAAGGCCGTCGTTGAGGGCACTCAGCGCATCGCAGACCTCCACTGCGCTGAGAGCAAACTGGAGTTCCAGCATAAGCAGTATCAAGTACGCCACCGCGCGGGGCAGGTACAAGATCGCTAGGGTTACTGGAAGTCCATAAAACAGGTGAAGAGAATGAGTGTATAGAAGTCAGGTCAAGAAGTGTGGGTGTATACTTGCTGTGATCCATTGCAATGATGAAAGGGCAACCAGTAAAGGTAGGTGGGTAAAAGTGTGTGAAACGACGGACCCCCCGATCCATCGCCCAAAAAAAGTGTGTGAGACTCGCTTAACTAGGACTAACCGGGGGCGGAAGGGGCGGGTGCCTGACTTTTGAGCCTTTGATCCTCTAGAAAGGTCTCTATGTTCCATCCCCTTCGAATATTCTGGTAGGCGACACCGCTCCTGCGCCTAGATACCTCATTAAGGTTTGCCGCCCCGGGTATCTGACGGGCTTAGCCTATCACTTAAGTTACTTGGCACGTCCATGTGCCTTCTTTTGGACTTCATTTAGACTTCAAAACTTTTAAATTATATTTTTTGTAGATAAGTCGATAGTCAATATTCAATTTGATATTGTCAGAAATTAATCATGCTTAAGCTTTAATTGTCGTTAAGCAGAAATCTCTAATTTAGTTCCAACTTACCCTTCATACCATGGTCTTCTACGTGAATGGAGATTAGGATAAACCTGGCGTATTCTATGATGAGGATCACGAACGCAAAAAGCAGGAGTACTATTAGGCCTATGCGCTTCTGCTTTTCGCTCCACGACCGCAATTTGGAGTCTTCGCCTAGTGTTGCTGTGATCTGGAAAGAAACAGAGAATTGTTGGCGTAACTTTATGTAAACAACAATACGACCGGCAAAATGTCACACCCATGAGAAAATGAAACCCTTTATTCTCTAGCATTGAATATTGATACCTTCTTTGAGCGAAGACCTCAATCTATGTAATTGACAATAATGCAGGCTGCATTATTATCAGGATCTGAATTATTGTCAGGCTACTGAATCAGTGTTAAATCCTATTTCGTATATTCATAATCACCTTTTTCATAGCCCGCGAGCAGCTCAACACCTCGGTGACCCTGTGCAAGCCGCTGTAGGCCACCGAGCTGGCGATGGACATCACCAGCACATCCTCGCACACCCACAGGATCCTCTGAATGTTGTTCGCGGTGGAGAACTGCCGCTTGAAGCTGAAGTCCACCACCACACCGCCCAAGCTTATCACGTCTAAAACATTCAGTCATATTTGTAGCACCCCGGGGTATTACCCACGTAGTTACCCTTTCCCGTGGGAATACGGCAGTAAAATATAGCCTATGTTACTCGCTGATAAAGTAGTAGCCTGTAATCATAATGAATATTTAGGCATTGTTGCCTAATCCATCTTTAATATAAAAATTAAAGGTAGGTGACTTACGAATTAGTTTATAAATGGATGACGAAAGATTAACTAAATAGATATACAATGCGAAAGTGGAAGGATGTAGGAGCCGCGGAAGGCCCAGGCTCACCTACCACGACCAGATTGGTCGTGTATTAACAGAAGGTGATGTTAGGTCATAAAAACTGTAGAGCTTGTATGAAAATCATGAATGTTGAAGAGGCGAGTGAGGTGTGTAAGGATCGTGCCATATGGCGTTCGGTTCTCTCTACCTACCCCGCTAGGGAAGTGGCGTGAAGTTTAGTTAGTTAGTTTATTAATGTATTCGTACAATTACCAAGCTTTTTAAGCACCTCAATATTAGGCATTTCCTCAGATACAATTACTTACTAAATATAGTCATAAGCCAGCAGTTCACAATGTACAACATCGGGGACACACGGACGCCGAGCCCGGCGCGCCGCGGCCGGAGCGTCACTGGCGCCGCTGTGCAAAGTTGTGACAAGCGCAGGTTCCACGCGAACGCGCCTGACACGTTTAATTCCACTCGCTCGCTCCACTCAGAGGTGACGCATGACACTTTTGACTTCTTCATATCTGTAAATATATACGTATATAACATCACGCCCGTAATACCCGAAGGGGTAGGCAGAGTCAAAGAGACAGCAAGTCCCTTTAACCGTCGAAAATAAAACCAGGCTGGGTTAGACGAAACATTTTAAAAAAGTAGTGACAAATGGCCGTCTCGTCGCCTACACAATTACATACCCAAAACCTGATATACCATTAGTCGCCTTTTACGACATGCTAGGCAAGAAACACAGTTTGCAAATTCTTTTTAAGTCCCAGACCAACATGGGACCAATCATATTTAACCTTTAATCATATTTAACCAAATAACAAAGTTTAGTTGACTTTATAATATTTGTCTACAAACAAAGCGATGCAGAGAATAAATTCTTTAGAAAGTTAACCGCAAATCAACCATAATATTTAACATATAAATAGGAATATTCGGCAAATTAATATTTTGAATGATTACCGACAAATCAGGTAAATGAGAAAATTCAAACATTAATGAGACAACACAACAAGAACCTTCCACAATATACGAATACATTTGATTCGTAAATTGAACGTAAACCAGATTTACCTGTATAAAGAAAGACACCATATTAACCTTTGAATATTCTCTGCCAAATAGACAACGAAGATTGACAAATGATGAAGAAATTGTGTTGGCCAGATTAGTCTTGTTATTTGATTTAATATTTACATCCAATGATGAATAGATTTTTTGTATGCTTACTTCATTATGTACATTAATTTCTGTTTATATATGTCTTCTGTCTTTATTGAGCTAAGGTCTTTGCTTTAACCAAATAATAAGCGACTGGCTTGATAGCGCATTCGGTAGTGACCCTGCCCCATGCGCCAAGAGTTGTGGGTTTGATCCCCACGCAGGACAAACATTCGTATGATGAATACTTGTGTTCGTTCTGTGTCTGGGTGTTATTATACAATATTTAAGTATATATTTGTATTTATATTCTAATATCCGTAACACAAGTGCTTAAGCTACTTACTTCGGAGTCAGATCAATGTATGTGATGTAGTCAGATATTTATTAATTTATATCAAACTAGACTATAGTTTTCTTATTTTTGTAAAATCTCTCCATCTCCATAGTTCCTCATCTCTCTTTCTCTTTTGGTCTCAGTCCTTATGCTTCATAGTCCATAGTCCCGTTATTCTTCATATCTTTATTTCCATATCTTGCGTTGCCTGTTTAATCATTTACTGCCACAAAAATATCACCATTATACTTCGTCTCTTTCTTTCTTAATCTTAGGAATAAAATATTGTACACTATTTGTTTAGCGCTACGCGATCCCATGGGCATCTTACATAAAGGCGTTTGATGGTACATACGCCCACCACCACCTTGGGCGGAGCAGAGTCCTGTTTTCTGCTCGAAAAAAAGCAACGCATTTCTCCAAAAAAAGGATTATAAGACTTATTTTACCAACTTACTTTACCTCTTAACATCTTCCTAGCGTTTTTTCCCCGAGTTTAGACGGGGTCCGCTTAGACCATGATACAGGATTTAGCGAGTCTGGTAATTACTTTGAAGCAACTGCCAATCTGAGCTTCGTAACCCTAAGATAGGGGAACCAGTCAATTTTTGGATCATGGTTACAAATCCAAAGTTGTTTGAATTGCAGGTTTCATCACGATGTTTTCCTTCACCGTCGAGCTAGTGGTATAAATATGAACATAGACATGAAAAAGCCAGAGGTACGTGCCCGGGTTTGAACCCGCACTCCTCGGTTAAGAGGCGCGTGTCCTTACCATAGCTACCACCGTTACCTCTTCCTATATACAAACGTTTGTTTCTACGTAATTCTATGACTATTTTAATTGCCGGACAAAATGTTTGCCTGCAGCAAATTAAAATAATGATCTAGGCGTATTTAATAACACAGTACCCCTGACAAAATGAAAAATAGGAAGGTCAATAGATGTTATATAAACAGAAGATTGTTATCTTGAACCTATATTATTGACTCTGCTGTTAAAAATACAGGAATACTTTTTTACGATCCGACTATATTCAATTAAATATAATTACGTTTCCAACCTTTTGTTGCAGTTTCATACTGTAATACTAAAACCATTGATTACACCTAAATTTTGTTTTTACCTTATATGTACATCATTCTTATTGTCATTATCTGTACCACATACTCAAATGCTGACCAAGTATTGCTTGTGTTATATTAAATCAAAACTTGAACATTCTTTATAGGATATTTCAACATTACTTAAGTTTCTTAAGATTGATAACATATGATTATTATTGGTCCTTAGGTGCTACCATTTCAAGTTACAAGCACGGCTTTTTTCACGACTGCCATCTTGCAAAAACTTCTGCGACTTTAAGATTGACATATCTTTGCAAAGTTGAAATCGGTTGAAATGGAATCAAAGATTGTGATTGGAATAAAACGCTGAAACATGGGAATTCAGTGAATTTAAGTTTTTGCTCCTAAACTTCAATTTCCTACTAGTTCTTCAGTTTAAGAATGATATTCTCCCTCCTAATGGGATCTTCCTGTAAATTGTTTCACAGCGGAGAATATATAAAATAAGACAATGAACAAAGTTACTGACTATAGATTCTATTCAGGAGATAAACAAGAGGTTGTTCAATTTGATGGAAAGAATTATGGTGAGTAAATTATGATTAGCAACTAGTCACTGACATGACTGGCCCGTTGGTCGAATGGTAAGACGCCCTATCCACGAAACTACTAGTCAATTCAAAACTGACTTGACTGGCCCGTTGGTCGAGTAGTCACGAAACCAAGGCTCGCGGGTTCGAATTCCGAATCGAATTACGACACTTGTGATGAACATGGGCATTTTTACTTGAGTCATGGAAGCATATAAACGTACTTATATATGTCTACCCGTTCATCTAGTCCATAGCACAAGCTTATAAGCTTAGCTAGGAACTAGGGAATTAGTGTGTCAGTCTGGAGAATTTATTTATTATTTATTATAAAGAGGAATAATTTGATTGTTTGTTTGTTTGCATTAAATAGGCTCCAAAACTACTAAACCGAAATGTTTTTTTTTCACTACTAGAAAGCTACTATAACAGGGAGTAACATGGGTTATTTTATCCCTATATCCCCACGGGAACGGGAACTACGCGGGTGAAATCGCGGGGCGCTGCTAGCATATATATATTAATATAAGATTATAACTTATGTCAAATAGGCCTTAATTAATTAATAAGGACTTTCTTTAAAATTGATGGTAGCGATGTCATACACAGCGGTAGTTGCTTAGTAAATCAATTTTATGAAAAGCGCAACCTAATTTTTTTTTCTACCATTCCAATCAATAAATTAGAACATACCTACATAATCCCCGAAGGGGTAGGAGGAGTCAAAGAAGCAGCTAGCTCTCTTAAACATCCAGCCAAAAAACAAAACTGGGCTGGGTCAGATGGAAAACTGTGAAAATGCAGTGGCTTGCTCGTTGCTTATACAATCACACACCCAAAATCCAGACCGATACGGGATTATTATTATTATATATCTATCATATATAATGGGCGGTGGTAGCTCAATGTTAAGGACACGCGCCTCTTAACCGAGGAGTGCGGGTTCAAATCCGGGCAAGTTCCTCTGAATTTATTAAATCTATGTAAATATTTATACCACTCGACTCGACGGCGAAGGAAAACATCGTAATGGAACCTGATATTCAAACAACTTTGGATTTGTATTCATGATCCAAAAATTGTCTGGTTCCCCTATCTTACGGTTACGAGGGTCAGATCAGCAGTAGCTTCAATCTAATAACCAGACTCGCTGAATCCTGGATCATGGTCTAAGCGGTCCCCGTCTAAACACGGACATAACGCTAGGAAGATGATGATCTATCATATGTAATAAGTTAGTGATATTTTTTTATTCTAGCATTGAAAAACAAAAACAACCTGATCGTGACATTCTCTGAAGTGGAAAAGCGTGATGAGTGCAGTGTGTCCGGCACCCTAGCGCTGACATTCCGCCTATCACAGCTGTTCGCCGTGGCCCCGCTGAAGTTTGGCAGACGACGCGGCGAACGCTTCGCCCGTGTGTCTCAGACGATGTGCATCGTCATCTACCTAGCTATGACCTTCTTGAGTTAGTTTATGTAGATAAATTAGGTGAAAGACCACTTGAATTTTGACAAGGCTGACAAACGCTATCACTGTTGTCCACTGTGATGTGGCATCACTGAAGTTCCGGAGGCAGCGCGGTAAACGCTTCGACTGTGTGTCCCAGATAGGTATTGCGATGTTGGGTCCAGCAATTTAAGCAGTATTAGATCCAATGACATTTGCTGGTTCAGTAACGCTGGATTTCAATCCTTACTAAGGATTGGTTTGCTGGTTCAAGTAATACAGCTCGGTCCAGCACAATTTTAGCTCTGATGAATTCAGCGTCATGTACCGGATCCAGCCAAAAATTTCTGGATTGGAATCCCTAGTCCCAGACCCCGTGTGTTGTGATAAACCTAGCTAAGAGCTTATTGAGTCCCAAATATATAATAAGGTTATACGCTTTGATGGTCTCTTACCATGGTCTTAACAATAAATTATGATCTAATTGAATGAACCGAGTCATTAGTTTCATGTCCAGGCTCTCCGACCACAAAACCAAGTGACAAATCAAATCTAAATTAAAACTCCTTTAACCTTCCAGATGCTTCTTGCTTAGCTGGACTGCTGCTGGACCTGACCGCGCCCCCCGAAAAGACGATCAGGACCCCTCCCGCCACCACCACCAAGATTCTCTGGGTGACTGACTTCACCCTGGTGATGATGATTGCCAGCATAGCTGCCTATGGCTCACCCGCTCGGTTCAGAGCCACCATACGATGTCTGAATAGAGTGCACAAGGTAATGTCCCTTCGTTCTAGCACTTTTTTGTGGTTCTAGCTACTTTCATCAATGTGGTAGTACTTGCAACAATTGGGAGCTATGAATTTGTTCTGAGAGGGTACATAAACTGGGTACCGGTGTGTAAAGCTTTCCCTGCGTCAAAAAAAAAAGGTCCTTAAAGTTTGAATTCGTCAAATTTGGGAGCGCGAATGATAATCCTAGTAAAGGGTATTTCTGCTAATGGTTTAATTTTTTCAGAAACAATAAATTGCATAGTACAAAGCTCTCCATTGTTTCTTAAAATTATGTCCAATATGTATATTTATCAAAATATCTTACTAATTTTATAAACGCGAAAGTTTGTATGGATGGATAGATGGGTGTGTGGATTTTAATGAAACTTTCGATAGTATAGCTCATACCCAGAAGCTAGTCACCTCACCAATATAGGCTCAAAGTTTCGGCCGGAATAATGGTATGTTAGTGTTCATTTCGCATACCATGTCTCAGCTAGCATTTTAAAGATATCACTTATGAAAAAACTTTTACAATACAGAACTTTACTTAATTTCAGATCAAGAATGCTTTAAGCAGTGAGCATACCAGGATCAGCGTAAGAGCTGAGAGGAAGAAGTATATGGTGTTCATACTGTTCCTCTCTTTCACTACTGTCATTGTGATCTCGGAATACGGCAGATGTATCGACGAAGTTTTGTATTATAAGAAGTCATGTGAGTATGATTTGAATGGAAAGGTAGGTCTGACCAGATCTTTGAACAACTGGAGTGACCGGTCAGCTTTGCCCTCCACCAAACGGACCGAATGAACTGGAAGCAGACAATTGATCGCTTAAAAAAGGAGTCACCGTCCTCAGCAGTGACAGAATAGGAAGATGAAGAAAGGTCTGCTAATGGTATTATTTTGTCTTTGAGATTTGCAAAGTTTGCTCTGTTCAGGTTAACATGGTATGTTTTAATATAGCGCTTTAATATATCTCATTAGTTAATACATTACATAGATATCATTTCAATCAGTTGATTGAATTGGTAAGTTACATTATACAAATGTCACGATATAGGACTGTATAGAATAAAGTTTCATTGCTTGTTTGTCAACTCTAACTGGATGAAAATCTTCATATTCTTTTACCTTTCAGTGGTCACCTTGACTCTGTACTTGTCATACGATGTGGCGTACATCATGTTATGCCTTCTTGAGCTCCAGTTTGCCTACATCACGGTCGAAGTCTGCGAGGTGCTGAGGGCACTCAATAACGCTCTTGAAAGAATATTGAGTCCTAACAGTTTGGCGAGTAAGTGTCACACCAGTTCCTTAGTGCTTTGTATTGTTCTTGATCAGTGTTCTGTTCAATGGTCCTTGGACGAATTTAGATATCTACTTCTGCTGCTATTGCTATAATATTATTACCACCTTCGAAGACCTGAGCTAACGCACTTTTATGGTCTGGAGCGAGATAGGTACAACATAAAGACGTTCATGCTAGTAGTTTCAGAAAAATTGTTTAAAAGACTCCTAATACTGACATGATCTAACAAGCATAGTAGTCGTCGCCATTTGGCGATATTAAACTATTCAACTTAAGTCAAAATGTGTCTACTTCAAAAACCAAGCAAACTTAAGTCCAAAGAAAAGATTCTAAGCATCGATATATATAAATCACGCTCTATTGAAATCTCATCCGCTCATATTTCCAGTCTATTCCGTCATAAACCCATCGAAGACCGGTAAGGAGACAGTCCACCAACTAATGTCGACATTTGCCATCGTATTTGATGTGATCAAACAGCTGGATAAAACCAACGGCCCGACCCTGGGGGTGGTGCTGGTTTCGTGTTTGCTTCATCTGGTCATCACACCTAATTGCTTCATTTTCACCCTTTGTAAGTAAAATAAAATAGAGAAGAGGGGTAACGTGAGAGCTTTTGCACCATATGATCATGACAATGATGCCAATTGATTGAATCTTTCCCCCAAACTTGCCCATTTTCCTTGTTACCTTGAGAAAATGGGCCAGAAGAGTAAATACCAACTACCAAATACCACTATGAGTCGCGAACCTAGTTACTTAGGATCATTCATTACGATAATAATAAAATATCACACACACACACACACACATAACATCACGCCCACGATCCCCGAAGGGGTAGGCAGAGTCGAAGGGGCAGCAAGCCCCTTCAACCACATTCAGCCAAAAATAAAGCCGGGCTGGGTCAGATGGACAATTGTGAAAAATCAGTGACAAGCGGCTAACCTGTCGCCTACAATAATAAAATATCGAGAAATAAATTCTGCGATTTTCTTTTATTTTAAATATGAATTGCATTTAGCAGAAGTTTAGTAAATCCGCCTAATGAGGATTGCTTTTCTACAGCTAAAGACGTGATAATAGCACAACGACTAGTACTGGATTTCTTATGGTGCCTGTTCCACTTTTTACGAACGGTGCTCCTCATTGAACCACCGCACATGACCATGACAGAGGTAATAATAATCCTGTTATAGTAATACAAAACTCATCATCTTCCTAGCGTTATGTCCCGTGCTTAGACGGGGTCCGCTTAGACCATGATCTAGGATGTAGCGAGCCTGGTAATTACATTGAAGCGACTGCCGATCTGACCTTCGTAACCCTAAGATAGGGGAACCAGACAATTTTTGGATCATGGTTACAAATTCAAAGTTTTTTTTGAATTTGCAGGTTTCATCACGATGTTTTCCCTCACCGTCGAGCTAGTGGTATAAATATGTACATAGATTTTTTAAAATCTAGCGGTACATGCCCGGGTTTGAACCCGCACTCCTCGGTTAAGAGGCGCGTGTCCTTACCATTGAGCTACCACCGCTCTCTATATTATATATTATAGTAATACAAAACTAAGTGAACAAAAATATTAGCATCAGCACTATGAAACTCAAAATTACGCCACGCATCAAAATTAAAAGCTTTGGGTGAGCGTTAAGGACATCTGACCGTTGGAAAGAAGACATAGCGTGTTACAATCTATGTATTTTATCGCTTATTTACTGGTTTCTCTTTTTGAGTCTGATAAATACATCAAAATCTTTTCCCAACTTGTAGATTTATAATAACAACAATTTGTAGTTAATATTTTCAACCGACTTCAGAAAAGGAGGAGGTTCTCAATTCAACCGTATTTTTTATTATTTTACAGTTTACCAAAAAATTCAAAATTGACAACTGAGGCTTTTTGTCTATTTAATGTTGTCTTCAGTCTGCTTCTTAAAGTTTTCACTAGTTACACAATCCCAACAGACCGAACGCACCAATCAGATCGTGAGCTACCTGATGATGCAGAGCACCGACGATGCGGTGACGGAGGAGCTGAACAAGTTCTCTAAATACCTGCTGCTCAACAGGACAGCGTACTCTCCAATGGGAGTCTGCTCATTGACGCGGTCCCTTTTGCCTGCAGTAAGTAAGAGTAATATTATCCATATATTCTCTTCTTTATGCTGCCACCGCAGCAAGGCATCAGAGTGATGAGCGCGTTAAGAATCCACCAAAAAAAATGTCCATTAAAGAGGAAAGGAGATTTTATGCAAAAAAAAATTATTTTTTACTCAAAAAAAAATTGTAGTACTAAGTTAGATTATAATATACAAAATATTGAATACGTATTTTTTGCTTTATCTAATACTCGACAAATTACAAGATACAGCGCTTGTCACAATTTTTTTACAGTTCCCTATCTTACCCAGCCCAGTTTTATATTTGTATTAAATTAATGTGGTTAAAGGGGCCTGCTGTCCCTTTGACTCTGCCTACCCTTTTCGTGGATTACATGCGTTAAGTTATGTATTTACAGCGCTTCAAAGAGCTGAAATGGGGCAATTTACGTCACTTGGACGGTAATATTTTACACACCTAGTGGCGTCACGTGGAACTTTAACGCGCTGTACTTTATAATTTCTGGTTTTCTAAACAAATGAAAAAATACGTAAGCAATATTTTTTTGTAATCTCAATAATGGACTAAAAAAAATGAGTAAAATAGCTTATTCTATTGGTGAATTAACTCGCTCATCATCACCTCATCACTCGGCTGCCTCACTCCGCTCTGATGGGCAGGCAGCCCTAAGCTTCTACCTATGGCATGGTTAACCAGTATCAGCGCTGACTTAGCCTTGCCTTCGTAATCATCATCATTTACATTAATATCATGGACAGTGGTAAACTGTTTTCGATCGTTAAATAAATTTTGCACTTTGTTTATTTTACATTTAAAGAAATTTAATAGCCTTCTTGCAATTATGAATGTTATTGCAACGTAATTTACAGTTTATTTTCTAATTACAGATTATTGGAACTGTCGCTACCTATCTTGTGATCATTGTACAATTCCAAGAATTCGAATAAACAAAAGAAATAATTAAGATATTAAAAAACTTTTGTCACTTAAATAAAACCAACGCTTTACATTTTTGATACACAGTTGTAATTGAATCATTATGTAACATGTGAAATAAATTTTTAAACAGAGGAAAGTATTTTCAATCCTTGTCCAAAATATTGTGTTCCTCTAATTTCTTTTCGGTTAACAGAATCTTGTCTTCAGCTTCTTTTAGTGTAAAATAGAATCCATCCATACAATTCTCATCACAACTTTCATCTTTTGGCGCATCAGAACGTGGCTCATCATCTTCAACTTCATCATAAATATCTGCAGCTTCTTGTTTTTGACCGCCATCATCATCATTATCACTCCAGCCTCCCAGCCCGAAAAATGAAGCAATCTGACCGAGAATACTTCGATTCTCAATGGTTTGATCAGTTGTTTCAGGACCAATATCTGCGGCTCTGGTAGATATTTTACTTTTATGATTAGATGCTTTGGCAACAAAATCTTCAGCGACCGGTTTACTAAATGTGCTTTTGATAGCATTTACGCTATTTTCTATATCATTATGATCACCATGAAATGATCTTCCAGCTACTGTATTTAAATCTTCATCAGAGACATCTCGGTTATGGTTAATCAAATTTCCTACCTCCCTCTTTTGATTATTTTTTGATGTATGCCCTGAAAAATCTTTAAATTCGTTCATATTCGTACTTTCAAGGACTTCGGGTCTATTTTGCAGAGTGAAAAACAGATAATTGAACAAAATTGGTATGTTTTTAAGTATATATTTATTATCTTCCTTTGAACTTGAAATTTCTTCTTGAATTAATTCAAGCGGTGCAGTTTCTAAAAATGGTTTATATTTATGACACTTAAAATGATTGTAACAACGTGCATTTTAGATTTATCAAAAAATACTTCCAAAGATAAATATATAATATTTATTTATATAGTAATCGATTGCTTCGAATAATATAGTCACAAAAAGTCCATAGCTTAAACGTAGTATAAATTAGCAGTTATTGAAGTTAAATTGATAACCAATTGATTTAAATTAAGATTTCCAAAATATTGAAAAGTTAATTTTGAGATCATTATGCCTAGTAGATATTTTTGATTAAATAACAACTATTTTTAAGACAACATCTATTCCACCCTATTAAAGGAACACAGATCTACTTACCTTCACATAGTACAATAAAAGAATAGAAAAATGAAATGGTCAAAATAAAAATGACGTAAACGTTTCGTTCCTTCATGGTAAAGGATCAAGTTCTTAACAAACTTACTAAAGAGTTTCCGCTTGCTTCGTCCTCCTACGTTTAGCTATTCTACAGATAAGATAACAATGCAAAATGATACAAGTTAAACAAGTTTTGCCTTTTAGGGCCGATATTTCAATGGACAGATAAGAAATAACCTACTGATAAAGTATAAAGTCACCAAATTGCGTATATCATTTTGATGGCTCGATGGCGCATTAAGTAGTGACCTGCCACATGCGCTAAGAGTTGTAGGTTCTATCCCCACCCAGGACGAACATTCGTGTGTTGAATACTTGTGTTCGGTCTGTGTCTGGGTGTTAATATTTAATATTTAAGTATCTAATTATAGTACCACTGTTGATTCTGATATTCGTAACACAAGTGCTTATTATTATTTATTTATTAATTTAATATTATACGATAATTTAGTTAGGAAATAGGCATGACATTTTAAAATTATCCGGATTGAGATTTAGTTGATTGTTATCTTTTATCTGAGTTGAAGAATCGGCCCTTATACTATTTCCATGACTCTATTGGAATAAGATATCTTTTACCTAGTAATTATACAACGCAAGTTACCTAGTAATTATATAGAGTTACCTAGTAATTATACAACGCAAAGTGATTAAATCTGACCTGCGATAATGACACCTATTTTTAAATTTTAGCTGTTTAAGAAAATTCGTTAAAAAATCAAGCAAAGCATTTATTTTTAACCATATAATTCAACAAAATTAATGAAAACTTTTCAATAGCTCGATAAAACCAGAATTCTTTGTTAGACAAAGGTTAAAACAACCTATTTTCAAGCTGAAAATATTATATCTTCAAAAGATGATTAAAAAACTTATATATATTTCATACGTTTTCGTTGTTCATTTTGTTTAAGTTTCCGATGCCTGAAATTGAATTATTATAACAAGATACGTAGCCACACTGCCGACCATCTGTAATTGAACCAAAAAACGTTAATTGAACAATGAACTACTATCAACATAGTTAATTTAAAGGAAAATAGTACGAAAATGTGACAAAATTAGTGGTCAACACACCATTTGTGTTCTGTTTTATATTAATGAAAAAGTAATACGTGAATATGGCATTATTATTAGCGTAACCCACCGGTGGTAGCTCAATGGTAAGGACACGCGCCTCTTAACCGAGGAGTTCAAATTAGATTTTTCAAATCTATGTCGTACGTATTTATACCACTAGCGCGACGGTGAAGGAAAACATCGTGATGAAACCTGCAAATTCAAAACAACTTTGGATTTGTAATCATGATCCAAAAATTGTCTGGTTTCCCTATCTTAGGGTTGCAAAGGTCAAATCGGCAGTCGCTTCTATGTAATATCAGTCTCGCTAAATCCTGGATCATGGTCTAAGCGGACCCCATCTAAACACAGGACATAACGCTAGGAAGATGATGATTAGCGTAACACACCATGCGTGTTCTGGCTATTCTAAATTCAAAAAAAAGTACAAACATGCTGTCGCACCTTTAAAAGTAAAGAGATCTAACTCAAAATACGCTGCTTATGGAATGTGAACCTTAATGTTTAACAAGTAATATTAATTTGCATTAACGACAATTTTTGAGTTAAATCTCTTTACTTTTAAAGGTGCGCTGTGTATTTCATACTCACCGACACGATTAGGGAACGGGTGAGAGTGCACGCTCCCATTGGCGAGTAAACCACTTTGTTCAGGAGCAGAGATCTGTAGAACGTCACCAGTTCAGCGTGGACCTGGACATCTGTGTTTTGCAGCATCATATGGCTAATCACGCTGTTTGTACGATCCATCTGTAAATGATGATGATTCAACTTTCAAATTGCTAACCACTCGACCAAATAGCCTGTCCAATAAAATACGCATTATAATGTCACCCCTAACCGATATCGTAACGAGGATTAACCAACTGCGCAGGAGATTTAGAGTCTACAAGTGTGTGCGCAAACATAAGTGGACTCTCATAGTCTGGTGAAACGGCAATTCGACATGATCGGAGAGAGGTCAGGTGCAGGACCAACGGCTTAACGTGCTTTTCCAACTTCCTGACAAATTTTGGCCCGGGGACCTCTTGGTCCTTAGGCGGTGCAAGCTACCACTAGACCTACGAGGCAGTAATAATAATACGCGTACTATGTATATACATAGGCAAACATACCTCCAGTTGCGTCATATGAGCCGGTAGTACCAAGCCCGTTGTGCAAAAGAAGTGCCACGCGCACCATGCACCTTGCATCATCACTAAGTCCAGGTCCGTGTTTATGTTAGCTGCAACATCCATAAAGTTCCAGCTATTAATTCAAGAAAAACGTTTTAGTTTAGTTTACCTTTTACCTTTTAGCGTAAAAAGATTTAGTAGAAAGTACTTTGCGAGGTTTCTTGAAGGAAATTTAATGATTTGAGGTGTCCATTTATTTCCATGAGTAAGAAAATACTCTACATTAATAATTTATCATGGTATAAATAATATTGCATCGATTCTATTAGCGATTTTGAACAAATAGTTTTAAGGTAAAATATACTAAAAATAAGGTTATTTTTACAGACTTTTATTATTTTTTTACGGAATCCCTAAGTTAACTCAGGATACATTAATACGCGCCCTGCAGGGCGAGCTCTGAATACTCCTGATGTATCTCTGCCTGTCATAGAAGGCGCCTGAAAGGGCCTTTGGGGACGTCGGAGCTAGCGGGGGAGCCTGCTAATACTCAATCGTCCCCGAGGAGGACGACAACTCGTGTTATACTCCGTCCGTTAGGATACGGGTACACAGCTGTCTGTGTTGTCGTATACACCACACTAGGTATTCTAGGGGAGAATTCCACTCCCTCGAGATGGGCCGCAAGGCCGAGCGAATCCCGGCAGTGGGGACCCCGATAGTTTTGCGTTCAGCACCCGAAGAATGGCAGCCGTGAGGTTTAGTCGGTAGGGGAACTGGTGTTGCCAGCTTCCGTGCCCGACATACCCTTGTAGGCTCTTACTCAGGTCCACCTGGACGGTGCGTAAAGGCAATCCTCACGTCAAAGAAAAAGGATACATTAATACACCCTTTCAAATTGATCATAAAGCTATTGATACTACAGGACCATACATACTAATAGTATTAAGCAAGTTGTAAGGTGTGATGACGAGGTGCATGAAACACGAGGCGATGATGACGAGCAACTCCGGGCCAAAGCATATGTTTAGCCTCCTCATCACGCAGCAGACCTCGTGGTGCATCAGAGCGAGGTGGCGAATTATTTCAGGTACCGTCTTCAATGAATTCACTGGCTGGAATCCTGAAGTTAAGGAAATTATATTCAAAGACACTTTTTAAAGATCTAATTTGATAATAATTGGAACCATCAGATAACATGTTTGCTGATGATATGTGCGCTATAATTGGCTGGCTCGATGGCGCATTCGGTAGTGACCCTGCCCCATGCGCCAAGAGTTGTGGGTTCGATTCCCACCGGGAAAAACATTCGTATGATGAATACTTGTGTTTGTTCTGTGTCTGGGTGTTAATATCCAATATTTAAGTATATATTTGTAATACCACTGTTGATTCTGATATCCGTAACACAAGTGCTTAAAGCTACTTACCTCGGAGTCAGATCAATGTATGTGATGTAGTCGAATATATATTCGGTTATAATATGGTTAATGATGATGATAATCCTACTATAAAAATTGGAACCTGTAGAAGCATAATACCACTTTAAAAATGTCCATTAAAGTCATGTTTCCTTCTAGCAGTATGATTTTAGGTTCTCTTAGGCCATCGTTCTAGATTTAGCAATTCTAGGTCCAATTACTGAAGCGACTATCATTTGGTATTTCGTAACCCTTATATAAATGGAAACTAGTCATATTGTTTCATAGTTACACATTAATTAACTATGAATGATTGTACAGGTTTATATACATTAATTGAATATACAGGTTTCCCCACTACGTTTTCTTTGCCAAACCAGTGGTAGATATAAATACGTCGGTGGCGACCGCGCCACATGATAGTCAAGATTATAGCTCCAATAATACGTAAACAGATGACGTCGATCGAACATGCAGAAACGCCATACAATCCTGCATCGCGGTGACGAAGTTATTCTCGCCACTAAGTATATATACAATACACCGCGACGGTTAGTTGGGCCTAGGTCCCCGAGCAAGCAACACCTAGCTCGGTGAAAGTACATACTTCTACTTTTAGTGCGAGCGCTTAGTTTGCACGGTACTAAGACTGCTAAAATACAACATATTGTTTTGGCTGAAGTAAATGTTTATAAAATTTACCTGATTTTGTATTCTTTCGCATAGAATCAACTATTTTGCTGATTGAATTGGTAGGAATATAATCATTTACGTAATTATTTGAAAGTAATACTTTTTCACCTGTAATTGAAAATTATAATAGATCTGTAGAGAGGTCAATTCTGTACATGACATATATTTTCATAATAACTATCAGGGGGTGATTAGTGATCGATACTGATGCCAAAAAATGCAATCAGTAATATTTTTGTCTGTCTGTCTGTATGTTCCTTATAGAAACAAAAACTACTCGATGGATTTTAACGAAACTTGGAACAATTATTCTTCATACTGCTGGGCAGGTTATAGTATACTTTTCATCACGCTACAATCAATAGGAGCAGAGTAGTGAAGGGAAATGTTGTTAAAACGGAAGAAGTTACTCCATTTTTTAAGCTTCCGTCGCGTGTGCAGCCTTAATGGTTAAAGTTACATAAAAATCATGTATAAAGGAAATAGTATTTATAATATTAACCATAAACGCGGGTGACACCTCTGGCACAGCTAGTTGAAAATATTTGAGTATGAGAAGATGGCAATAACAATGGTTTTTATGTATGGTGAGAGTGATAGATATAGAACACAACATGGATCTGTCATTCTTAGGGACCCAATCAACATCCAGAAACTTCAAAAGTTCTTTACTATCTGAATCTTCTGATTCATCAAATTAGCGAGATATATTCGAAACGATCATCTATTGTATATTGTTTCTTTATCCTGAAATCTTATCGACTAGATATTTTAAACATCAATAGATCTTACTCTGATTCTTAGTCAGCCTTCCTATATCTTCCAACAAGTGGTTGATGTTCCTGAAAGTTCTATAAACTTCTAAGGCGGTATAAATAAACTGAGTTTCCATCAAAAACATTACCAGAAACCCAAAGAAATAGCACGAGTACAATGCAGCCACAATTCCTGAAAAGAAATATAAAAGGTTTTGCATCTTTATTTGTTTTAACAAATAAATTAATTAATAAATAAATAAATTCGCCAGACTGACACACCAATTCCCTAGTTCCAAACTAAGGTTATGCTTGTACTATGGATACTAGGTGAACGGATATACATACTTAAATACGTTTATAAACATTCATGACTCGAGTACAAATGTCCATGTTCATCACACGAAACATTTGCCCCTAGCGGGATTCGAACCCGCGACCCTTGGTTACGTGGCCAGGGTCTCTGACCATTCGACCTACGGGCCAGACAAACAAAGAAGTTTTAAACGTCGTCGTGTTTTCTATTTTCCGATTGAATCAATATACCTGGGTGCTTAAAAACCGCTTTAGGGGAATAAATGTCTTTAAACGCTCGATAAGTAAAACCTATTGATTGAGTGCTCATTTCGTTAAACTTACTTAATTTAATGCATACACTGACCAATATTACTGTAATATTGGTCAGTGCATGTATGTCACTCAAAAGGTGCGGCCAGAATACCAGTGCTGCTGTGGCGATTTTCGGGTTACTGCAACACATGCTAAGGCTCGCAACTTATTGGCCATAACCCAATTTATGTTCCTGTCTCATGTGTCTGTATTATTGAATGGTCAATATGTGTTTTCTATTCTATTCTATTCTAATTTAATATCTTGATTTCTTTGAAGGCCAAAGCATATGCAAAATATTAACAAATTTAAAATGTTACTTACTGTCTTTGTAATTTTTTTCAACTTCTTCAATAAAGTTATAGTAGTCTATTATTAGGATGGTAATTGACGTCGCAACGGTTAAGATTAGTATAGTACATTTCTTCAGCTCTATAAATATTAGTTTCGGAGTAATGCCACCTAAGCTAGATTTGATCTGGAAAAAAAACAAAAGAATCATTATGATAACACAACAAGATACCACTATCAAACTGAGTACTTCAGTTCAATGGACAAAACAAATAAAGTGGATTGCTTGATCTATCAAGGATCAGGATTATAATGTTATTTGAAAATGAAACCACAAACATAGCATTTCTTTTCCTACCCATTTGCTGCACACTGAGAAATTTACTATTTAAAATTATCAGTATTTGACTTCACAAAAAATGTTTGAAGTTTTTTTGTATAAAAAAATAACCTTTTTTTAATAAATTTTTAACGTAACTTGTAACCTTAACCTGCGAGCACGTATGAAAAGACTTATAAATGTTGAAGAAATGAAAGGTGAATGTCAGGATCGTAGCAAATGGAAGTATGTGATCACTGCCTTCCCCCATGGGAAAAAGGCGTGAAATTATGTATGCATGTTGAAAAAAACTATTTCTAATATGTGAACAATTTAAATTCACCACTAAAAGGTTAATTGAAATCACATACTAGTCCGTTAAGTGTACTATAATATCATGTCACCAGGGGCGTAGCTACCGCCGTATCTACCGTATCAATTATACGGGGCCCCCGGGCCACGGGGGCCCCCGAAGTACGTAAGAAAAAATTAAGAAAAACTTCAAAATTAATAAATCAGTTTGCCGAAAAAAAGGCAAGGAGAGTGTATATTTAATTTGAATTTGAATTGTTTGTTAAACATTTTGAAAAAAGTGACAGATAATTATGATGAATAAATATTTCTATTAATTTTATGCAAACCTTTTTTTTTTCTTTTGTGAGAAATTTTTACCCTTCATAAGGGCCCCCAAAAAAACTTTATACGGGGCCCCGCCAAGGCACGCTACGCCACTGCGTCGCGGTATCTTATTGTCATTCAAAATGAATGCAAGCATTGTATTATGGAAACTCAAAGTTTATCATTATATGTTAAATGCTTACATTTATACGTTTAAGAAAATTTATGGGCTTGCTATTAATATTAATACTGTAGAACCATCACCTTGTGTATCTGATCCAAGCACTTTAACACCTCCGGCAGCCTGCTGGGCGCCTTGTACACAGCGAGGCTCATGTTCAACATCACCATGGTGAAGTCGCAGATCCACACGAACCGCCGCGTAGGGGTGAAGGCTCGGTTCGACCGCTTGGGGGGGAGGTTCACATCTCGGGCGAGGCCGTAGAAGGCGGCAGCGTCTGAAAGAGAATGGATCACGTTGACGGCTTGAATGAAATTAAAATACAATTGTATCTCAAGAGATGTATTTGCTTTAGAATGACGACGAACTTAATTACACCGCTCAAAAGGATTAAACTCGCGCCAAGTGATTGACTCACTGGACATCTTAAATCAATTTACACTTACAACGTTTACGAAAATAAAGCTCAATGCATCAAGTGATCGAAACACTTTAAAGTATCTCAGACATTAAAAGTATATAAAATTTTAATGCCACACATTTGAATCTAGTTCAGAAAACTATTCATAAACTATCTATTTAGCCAAGCGGGCGACACATTGGACCTTATAAATCAATTGTACTGTGACAAATAGCCTAGTTCAGTATATATACTTATTGATAGTGCTCATGAGCACGACACTGAGCACGTACCACGCGCGCGACACACTGGCGCGCCAGACGCCATTCGCGCGGCACGCGCAGCAATAGGGTAACATTGTTGCTGCGCACACACAGCATGTTGCGAGGTGATCCACATAACATACTAAGCCCTATATCTATGTTAATGTAATGACACATAACCGCCTACTTAATCTAGGAAGTTAACTCACTTTAACTCTTACGAGGATGAAGCCCACGCACCTACTGAAATGACACACTTGACCTGCTGAATCAATTTACTGTAACTTATTGCTTATTGCATAAGATAGAAAACTAATTACACACTAAGTATATCTAATACAGACAAGCGGGTGACACGCTGGACCTAATGAATCATATTATGATATGTATATCTTACTTTGACACATTAGCCTAGTTCAGTATACCGACTCACTAATAGCGCTCACGAGCACGATGCTCAGCACGCACCACGCGCGCGACACACTGGCGTGCCAGTCGCCGCGCGTGCGCTCCAGCCGCACTGGCGCGATGCCGCCAAGCCGCGACATGCGCAGCATCAGAAGCACCGCGCCGCGCACCGAGCATTTTGCTCCGCGATTTCGCTTGGCCTTTGATAGGGGCTTGGTAAATTCTGGAAGTATTAGAATAAAAAAAAAACTTTTGCATTTTCTTAAATCCTTTAAATTGGTTCCTTAGAATAATGAACTAAAGCAGTAAGCACATAAGTGGTTTCGTATAAACTCAACATAACCTTGTAGTTGAGATACTAAGAATGGCACACTAAGCCCTATAGAGGTCTGGAGCGTCAAAGTTGAATGAGGCCCCTTGTAAACAAGCAAGTGGCCTACCCGAATTTACAACCTGTAGTTTGGAGGGCCCCTAGGACCAGAGGCCCGGAACTATCCCCTTCCCCCCTTCGAATAGTTCGCTACTGACCTTACTACGACCTTAGGATTAGCCATCTGCGCAGGAGATATTATAGTGCACAAGTGTGTGTGCAAACACAGGTGCACTCTCTGTTTCTTCACTCTCATAGTCCGGTAAGATGGCAAACCGACACACGGACTAGTAAAAAAAGAAGGACTCAGCGCCACTAACTAGATATTGAAGCTCCTTAGGTGCTCCAACTTGACACGCAACTTACGTCACACATTGACAGATATCCGATAGCTGATATCCTTAACTATCTCACTTACACATGCATAAACGTGGCTTCACACTATATTATGACAGCGTGGAGTCCTTTTTTTTTTACTAGTCCGTGACCCGACATGACCGGAGAGATGTCATGGCGGGTCATGCTTTAAGACCTTTAGACAGGCTTATTCCCAGTTCGGCACGATCCCAGTTCGACACGGAAGATGAATACCTAACAAAAAATCCCAGTACGTCACGAAAAGGTAAAAAGTCATTCGGAAAGAAAAATAGGAGAACAGAGTGTTTCTCAAGATATCTTTTATTCTTTACATTTAGAAAAATATATTAATCGTAATGTTTATACAGACTTATAACGTATATATACCTACTTACCCACTGGCGTCAACCCTACAAATTTCATAATACCAATTAAAATCTGTTTCATAATTCTATTTTGGAAGTAACTCGTAAATTTTTTTTTGCTAAAGTAATCAATTAATATTGTAATTTTAAACAACAAGTCATTTGCCTACTTAATAAGACACGGCAGTGCTTCAGACAAATGTTACTAACGGTCTAAACAAACTTGTTAGTTCCATCAAGAACAACGCCATCAATTTCGTATTACTAATCCATTTCAAACAGTGAAATTGTCTTATTATATCTTCATTACGCTTTCCGATACAAAGATAATGTAAAAGTAAATGTACGACATTAATCATCTTAGTATCTACCTACTTACCTCAAGGAAATCTAATTCTCTTTAATGTGTTAACTATTCTTTGCTCCTGGCTTCTTTTACATGCATTTTTAGTAAAGGAAAAATTATCTTTGCGTCTTGTGTTTTTTACATACATACATAACATCACGCCCATAATCCCCGAAGGGGTAGGCAGAGTCAAAGGGGCAGCAAGCCCTTTCAACCACATTCAGCCAAAAATAGAGCCGGGCTAGGTTAGATGGAAAATTGTGAAAAAGCAGTAACAAGCGGCTAACCTGTCGCCTACACAATCACACACCCAAAACCCGAAATACCATTAATCGCCTTTTACGACATGCTAGGCAAGAACCACAGTAGGCACATTATTTTTAAGTATCAGACCAACATGGGACAGTGGGCTGGGTTGGATGGAAAGCTGTGAAAAAGGAGTGACAAGTGGCTAGCTCGTCGCCTACTTAGACACATACCCAAAAGCCCGTAAACCGTTAGTCGCCTTTTACGACATGCTAGGCAAGAACCACAGTTGGCACATTCTTTTTTTTTGTCCCAGATCAACATGGGCCAAGTCCCAGACCAACATGGGGCAGGCAGAGAGAACCGAACGCCTTAAGGCATGGTCCTTACACACCTTACTCGCCTCTTCAACATTCATGATCCTTTTCATACAAGCTCTACGGTTTTTATGACTCCTAACATATAATTCAATAATAATACGCTTTAAAATATATTGACTCAAAAGTAAATAACATACTTAAAAAGTTTATTTTAAATTCAGATATCAGTAAAATTATTGTATCACCGTTTGAGGATGTAACTAAGTAGAGTTACATGTTTTTGAAATAACTTAATTGAGGTATCTACTTACGCAATGATGTTTAGCATACTCCTCGATATTTACGGGTACAAGTCAAGTTATTACCAAGGCATGTCAAAACAGTACTACGGTTATCTTGCTACATAAATATTCATAATTATCATTTCCTATAAAACTTCGAGTTAACTTTCGCAAACTCATTAAAATACCAGTTTAAGGCAAAGGTAACATGGCGCTGAGTTACCTTGTATTTCAACTTTTAATCATCCATAAAATTATGGCGTATCCTGTTATTTCCGACTTTAACTATTTTGGACGCAATGAAAACTTACATTTTAATATTATATCTATTGAAAATCTGATTATAACAAATGAAGATTACAAGAGGATTTCAAATTTGGAATCGTTGGATAACTATTTCGCCGAGAGAATCTTTTTAAAAAAACGTTCCAATGACGATTCATTCCAATCACATAAAAACTTTTTGGAGTCGACAGATAACAAAATAAGCAAGGAGTCAAAGGAAATTACGAATATACAGCCAGATGATGTAAGGTTTAAAAGGCAACTGGATTTTTCGGACAATAACATGATTATGGGCACATTTCAGGCATTCACAAGACCAATGTCATTGCCTTCTTTACAGGGAGCACCAACAATGTCGGAAAATAACGAATACAAGGTTGAAAATTCTACCTCTGCATAGGTAATATTTTCTTGTCGAAATAAATATTTAAAAACAATGATATTTTAATTACATATCAACACAATATTACATTCATTGCTGGCCACCATTTTAAAAGAATAAGGGTACATACATACATATCATCACGCCTGTAATCCCTGAAGGGGTAGGCAGAGTCAAAGAGACAGCAAACCCCTTTCACCACATTTAGCTAAAAATATAACTGGATTAGATGGAAAATTGTGCAATAGTGACAATTGGCTAGCTCGTTGACTACACAAAAATACAAGGCGTACACAAATAAAAAAAATGCCTACTCACAAAATTAATTTTATTAGGTTAATGTTCATTTAAAAAAAAAATATTTAAATACACGACGATAACATTTACGACGTCTGAAATTGGTATATAATGACAAGATACGTAGTCACGCTGCCCAAAATCTGTAATAAAGAAAAAAAAATGGTATATAAGAAGGAAATTTACGATTTTGTTAATTATATGGTAAATGTTATTACCAGCTTATACCGCGACTGTTACTATATACGTAGATTCATATTTTCAGCTTAATTCGCATAAGTATTGCTTTGATTTCCGCAGATTAGAATTTGTACGAACTTGATCGTCTATTTTGCATTGGTAGGCATTTTCCAATTTAGTTGGAGTGGTGGTAGCTCAATGGTAAGGTCACACGCTTCGTAACCAAGGCGGTTCAAACCCGGATACGTACCTCTTTTTTAATATATGTTCGTATTTATAATACCAGCTCAGCGGTGAGGGAAAACATCGTGACAAAACCTGCACATTCGAACAACTATGGATGTGTAACTATGATCCAAAATTGTCTGGTTCCCCTAACTAAGAGCTCTGAAGAATAGATCGACAGTCGCTTTAATGTAATTACCAAACACACTTAATCACGGATCATGGTCTATCTGAGCGGACTCCGAAAGAGCACGGGACATACCGCTAGGAAGGTGATGACATTTCAATATACGTCGACATTGAAAATAGTGTTCACCTATGGTAGAAATTTTAATTTCTTACCGCAATAATAAGATCACGATTAAGTGTGCAGGCCCCCATGGGTGTGTAGCCGATTTTATTCAGCAGCAGATACCCAGAGAACTTCTCCAGCTCATCCTGAACCTGGTCGTCAGTGGTGGCTAGTACCAAGTCGCTCACCAGCCAGTTGGTTCGCTGCATCTGGTGGGAGGTAGTTCGTCAGCTTGTAAAGAAATAGGTCGAATGCATGAGCGTATATTAAGGGGGGGAGAGGTTTAGAATCTGGTCCCCCTACTCCTTAGTAGCTGGTAATTGATGATAAAATTTCTTTGAATATAATGAGTGATCAGCTTAAGTCAGTCCGTACTGTATCTTCAAAGATCAAAACAAAGATCGAAAGGTTATCAACCTGTAATAAAAAAATGTTCGCACGTGCAGATCGGTGCATACTATATGTGGTCTCCTCCCCTGTTGGCTGTTGCAATCAACCTACACAAAATAACAGACAAACCTGCGCTTGCGTCTTATGGCCCTGCTCCACCACGGCCACCGTGCAAAACCCGTACCAGAAGAACCAAGTCAGCTCCAAGAGAAGCGGGCATAAATCAAGGTCCAAGCTATCTACAAAAGAATAAAGAATCATCACGATAAATGAAAGTCACCGTTTAAACGAAGTCATAAATCATTCGTTATAATTTTTAATCAAATCATAGTCCCGTGGTCTGGGACTTAAAAAGAATGTGCTAGCTGTGTTTCTTGCCTAGCATGTCGTAAAAAGCGACTAATAATTGGGTTTTGGGTCTGCGATTGTGTAGGTGACGAGCTAGCCGCTTGTCACTACGTTTTTACAATTTTCCATCTAACCAACCAACCGAGTTTTATTTCGACTGAGTGTGTTTAAAGAGGCCTGCTGTCCCTTTGACTCTGCCTACCCCTCCGGGGATTACGGGCGTGAAGTTATGTATAGATCTTTAAATAAAAATCGTCTTGTTTAAAAACAAGTTCTAGGAGTCTCTTTTTTTCCCCGGAGAAATGCTTTATGCCTACCACCCCACTTCAGGGAAGCAGGGTGTTTATGAATTCTAGGAGTCTACCTTGACCTTGACCTGACTTTTTGTATTGCATGAGTACACACACAAGATGTCATTCCCTCTTATCTGCAAACAAGATAAAGTACCGTCTTAACAAACGCGAGGCCTTCGAATGGACGACCTTCGAATTCTACTCCACTAGGGTAGGGAGCTTGACAGGGAAGACCCTCTTCGTTGGTGGTAGAGACACGAGGATTGCATTGTATATGGGGCACACATCCCTATAACCAAATATATATACTAAGGACACATTTTATTGTTGTGCTGATGACGCAATGGGAAGTCCATTTGTTCACCTCTTAGGACCTGGTACTATAGCCTTCCAACGGTCTCTTCCACCTATCAAGGCACTAATTTAACTGGGACTTAAGGGTTTTCAGTTACGGGAAACTACCGTACTTATAATTCCAATCATATTATTCGGTGAGGAGATCAGATGCATCATGCAGAAGGCTACGACGGAGAGCAGTTCGGGACCGAAGCAGCTGTCCAGCTGCCGCACCACGCCGCACAGCTGAAAGTGCTTCGTGTGGAGCAGGTGGATCATTTCGTGGAGTTTGGACTTGCTGGAGTCCTTGAACCCTGAGAAACAATGCTTTTGTTTGTATTAACGAAAAGTAGCAGCATTTGACTGGCCCATTGGTCGAGTGATCAGAGGCCCTGGCCACGAAATTAAGGGTCACGGGTTCGAATCTCGCTAGGGGTTGTTGTTCCGTGTGATGAACATGGACATTTGTAATCGAGTCATGGATATTTATAAACATGTACATAGGACAAGCATAAGCTTCATTTGGAACTAGGATGTTCGTGTGTCAGTCTGGAGAATTTATTTACTATTATTAATCTTAAATTAACCCCAACTTTAACCCCGAGTAAGTTGTCGCAATAGCCAATTGTAAACGCTCTTGTTATTTCTAGTGTTGCAAATATATGTACATAGAGGCTACTGCAACTGTCGCAAAAATCGCTTGAAGCTCTTTTTTATCTCATTTATATACATATGACCATGCATTTTAAGAAAAGCCCCTTCAAGGTAGAGACCAAGAATTAGAATTTGTTATTTTAATCCGCACCAGAACTCTTGTCTTTCCAAATCGCCATGGTGTCCACCGCATTACCAACTGAATTCGCTGGAACCACATTCACCAAAGTATTTGGTATCATCACATTTGAAGAACCTAAAATTAAAGCAATGACAAAATTAGTATGAATTCCTTTTCAACTAAGGGAAAACCCTCGAATATATGGGTAGATTAAAATTCAGTACCCTGTTCCTTGACCAGTCGTCCTACCTCCTCCAGCACATCATTCAAAGTGCTGAGAGCGCTCTGCACCTCCCATCCAATGATGATGAACTGCAACTCCATGATCTGAATTATCAGCAACCCACCGTACTGGCACGAGTTCATAACAATGACTTGTACTGAAAAAGAAGTGTAAATTTTCACGTGTATTATGATTGAGAGCAAATGATGGAGCGCTCGCACTAAAAGTAAAAGTACTTCCGCCGAGCTAGGTGTTGCTTACTCGGGAACCTAGGTCCAACTAACCGTCTTGGTGTATTATTCTCGCCACTAAGTATATTGTACATTTATACTTAGTGGCAGAATAACTTCGTCGGCGCGATGCAGGATTGCATGGCGCCTTTTCCATATTTGATGCACGTCATCAGTTTATATATTATTGGAGTTATAGTCTTGACTTTCTTGGCATGGTCGCCATATTCACAACCGGCATTACAGTTAAGAATATTGTTTTTCTAATTAAATAAATTTAAACATTGTCCAGCCGTCGGTCCTGCGCTTGACCAGACTATGAGAGATAATGAACAGAAAGTGCATCCATGTTTGCGCACACACTTTTTTGTGTACTATAATATATCCAGCGTAGTTGGCTAATCCTCATTGAGATTGGCCGGTGTGATAAAAATCGGTTAAGAAGATATCATTATTATAGTAGTACTATCTGGTCGCGCCGTTTCAGAGCAGTTCGACTACAAACACCATGACAAGAGATCTTTATATATATACTAGTTGACACGCCGCACTTCGGAACGACCTGTTGTCTGATTTTCAATACACATATTTTTTTACCGCGCAACTTTTTTCCTTTCATAAGAACCTTCACTTGACAATAAACACAACTAAAAAATAATTTGCGAATTCGGTAAAGCCGTTTTCAAGTTATTGCTTTAGGGTGGACCACCCTTATCACTTAGAAGTATATAAATAGATACAACCTATTTTCAAACCTACCAAGTATGCATATAAAATCTCATCAAATCAGTTATGACGTTACGGATGAGTATGGCAAGTACCACTGTGACACGATTTTTTTATATATTTATATCAAGATAAAGATAAAAACTAGAAGGTAGATGTTACTTACTGTCCATATGTTCCTCTATAAGTTCTCTAAAAAACTTGCTGTAGTCTACCGCGACCAGCGCAAAGGCGATGGTAGCAAACACCACAACGAAAGCACGGCGTTTTTGACCCTGCGATACTTTTTTAGCTTGACTGGTTTCTATGGCAACCTTGGTAAAAAGAAAATATATATTAGAGAGAGATTGCAATGCTGGATTCAGCAATCCAGCTGGGCCCAGCACAATGTTACCAGTGCTGGGTCCAGTAAAAAATGCCATTGGATTGCAATCCCTAATCAGACAACATCACATAAAATATCTGGGACTTCAAAAGAATATGCCAACTACAAAGTCATAGAACAGTCCTTGCCTGTATACTGTATATATCAGGCACTGGATAGATGGCTGTGTGTGTGTGCTGACCACTTATCACTTCTTTTTCACAATGTTCCGTCTAACCCAACCATTTTTTATAGGATACTAGCTGTTTTCCGCGACTTCGCCCGCGCAGACTAATATTTCTGTATCCTACAGAAACTGTGCATTTTTCCGAGATAAAAAGTAGCTTATATATTATTCTAGACTATAATCTGTCTTTGTACCAAATTTCATCCATATCCGTTCAGCAGTTTTTGCGTGAAGAAGTAACAAACATACACACACACACACACTCACAAACTTTCATAATATTAGTGTGATGATTAAGACTTTCACGTTACATTATCACTAGAAAATTATTTCTAGTGATAATGCAACGTGAAAGTTTGTCCTGTTAGTATTAACTAACAGGACAAATCGCAATATGCATTGCTGTAGTACATGAGTTCTTGCAGCTTGACGTTTCGGCCGTATTACAACGACCGTTGTCATAAGTGGACTAATTTTTATTGTTGGCTGAAAGTGGTTGTTGCAGCTTTGACTTTGATCCACCTCATCTGGGATTATGAGCGTGATGATAGGATAGGCTGAGTTACCTTATTGATCTGATCCAGGCACCGTATGACTTGTTCCAGCCTCCTCGGAGCCCTATATACGGAGATGCTCACTTGCACCATCATCACGATGAAGGTGGCCACCCACACGAACCAGCGGGTCGGGTTGAGAGCGCGGACTGACTTCTCATAGGGCACCAGAATGTCAAACACCAAGCCAACAAAGGTTCCTATGGCTATAGAAAGCGGCATTAGGATGGATTCCTATCAATCTGTGCCTGATAGAAGACACACTGGGGTAGATGATATTTGATCAGTGTAATCCACCCCGGCGAGAATCGGGTAAGACCGACTGGTGAAGAGGATACGTTTGTGCGTCTATGATTACATTCTGCCTATACGAGTATTAGGAGAAACAAAACCAAGTGACTTTTAGAATTACGTATGTGTTATTATTTTTCCATTGCTGAGCATGAGCTCAGCAATGGAAAAATATAAGCTGTTGATCATAATAATGATGATGATATAATTATGATGACGATATCAATATTTTTGATGAATATGACGATTGTAATGGTAACGATGCTGAAGATGATGTTAGTAATTATGATTATGATGAAGATGACATTAGTGTTGATGGTGATTATGAAGATGTCAATCACGGCCATTTTGAAGATTATAATGACAATGACAACTATGATGGCAAAAATAGTGATATGATGAGGGCGATGGTGTTGATGATGATGATTTCAATGTGTATATATTTTCAATCGAAATGTACTTATAAATGTGACGACGACGAAGTTGAATTTGCACAAAACAGGTGACACATTGACAAAGTGGCCGGCGAGCCGCCGCTGGAAGAGCACAGGTGCGAGCCCGAATACGCGCGACACGCGCAGCATCAGGTACATCGTGCCCGACACCGAGCAATCGACTCGTTGGTGTTTCTTCGACTTTGCTTCATTGGTCTCTGGAAAATACATATATGCATACCATAATCCCCTTAGGGGTAGGCTCTGGAAAATAACTTGATTGAATAACAAATATTTGCACCCGACACCGTGCATTTTGCACTTTGGGCCTTTTTCCATTTGTTTGAATAACCAATATAGTTAAATTGAAACGAGGATCGATAAATAAATATAAAACCTGTCTTGATACATATTTGTAATGACAAGAAAGAAAAGGCATTTGACAAAGAGCAATAGCAAAAAAACAGTGATAAAGGAAGAGATATATCTATGAATTTTGTAAGAAAATATATAAGTAGAAGGATAGCACGATGATAGACCGCGATGGAAAAAAAGACATGCTACGCCGACTCTAGATAGCCTGGGATAAGAGCAAGAAGATAAAATAAATAAACATACCTGGGATAAATTCAAATAAATAAATAATAATAAATAAATAAATATCCGACAACATCACATACATTGATCTGACTCCGAGGTAAGTAGCTCTTGTGTTACAGATATCAGAAGCAACAGTGGTATTACAAATATATAATTAAATATTGAATATTAACACCCAGACACAGAAAAAACACAAGTATTCATCATACGAATATTTGTCCTGGGTGGGAATCGAACCCACAACTTGGGCAGGGCAGCGTCTCTACCGAATGGGCCATCGAGCCAGTCAAAACATATTACTTATAAATTTTTTGACTGTGTTTTAACTTTACTTACCGTGTTTAAGAATACTAGGATTTTTAAAATCTATTTTTTCAGAATCTTTTTCCATGTTAAACAATGGTTTATAAAATTGTTTAAAACAGACTTTAAAGGCTGATACTTTTATGTTTATAAAGACAGGATATCGATATATAAGCTCGATAGCTTTAAAACAAGCTTGAACAAATATTTTGACAATAAACTTAATTATAAGTTTGAATACGTTGAACAAATACGGAGCCAGCGCCTAGCAAACAAATACTAGTGTTTGTTGTTGACAAAACAGTTGATGTTTCAAATAAAAACTAGTCAATACCGAGTCGAGATCTTTCACCAAAATACATTAATAATAATAGGGACTTTATTGTATATGCAATAAGTCCTATTTTACTAAATACTACTAGCTCCGTTGTAAAAAAAATATTTGAAGAAAAACCAGGATTAAAATAACCGGGGTCCAATTTGCCCGGAGCAGCCTCGCCGAATTAATTTAGCAAGGCTGGTCAATTTAGACTCTAAAGGAACCATATGTAGGAACGAGAAAAGAAGCAGTTACAGAAAGTTATATAGATGCCAATGAGCAAATATACAATCTTATTTTTGGTATATACGAAACTTGAACTGTTTAAAAAGAATCGAGAATCAATTGCAACAGTTCTTATACTATGTTATATTTAGACCAAATATTTTTATGCCAAACTTTTGAGTTACACCCTACTAAAATCGCATCGCTTGTCACAAGGTCACAAGGTCGTTATGTCCTGTTATTATTATTTCTCATAAGCGCAAACGCCGTAATAAGCGCAAAACCAATACTTCCCAGAGAATAAAGAGAAAACACAAAAAGCTTCTAACTTAACTTCGTGACTTTTGAGATACCCAATATTAGTCTATTTCAACTGATTCTCTAAATAAAAATATTTGACCCCTGTCAGGAGTCAATCATATTCAAAAGTTACAAATACACGCTTCAAAGATCAAAAAATGGGGCGCCAAAAATGGTGAAGATATAGATAGCGCCGTAAAATCAATCAATCAAATAAAAAAAAATATTTACCTCATTTTTTTATTTGATTGATTGATTTTAAATGCTAACCAAAAGAAAAAATACGAGTACGTAACGAATATTTTTTGAATCTTATTAATTAACTTTGTCCTTGCCTAGCATTGTCGTATAAGTATAAGGCGTCTAATGGTGTACTGGGTATTGGGTGTATGATCATATAGGCGCAGAATTAGCCACTTGTCACATCATCTTCCTAGCGTTATGTCCCGTGCTTAGACGGGGTCCGCTTGGACCATGATCCAGGATTTAGCGAGTCTGGTAATTACATTGAAGCGACTGCCGATCTGACCTTCGTAACCCTAAGATAGGGAAACCAGACCATTTTTGGATCATGGTTACAAATCTAAAGTTGTTTGAATTTGCAGGTTTCATCACGATATTTTCCCTCACCGTCGAGTTAGTGGTATAAATACGTACATAGATTTGAAAAATCTAGAGGTACGTGCCCGGGTCTGAACCCGCCCTCTTCGGTTAAGAGGCGCGTGTCCTTACTTTTTTAAATTTACATTTAACTCAATTTATTTGGGTTCAAAACTTTGTCAACGCGTTGTACTTTAAATGGCGTTTATTACCATTTCGATCAACACCGTCTGTTGATACATTTACTACAACTTTAATTTTAATTTAACAATGGCGTAGTAGACAAATGTCTAAAGAAGTCCCCACACTTATTTTTTTTCATCATTATCATCCTCTTAGCGTTATTTTCCTTGCTTAGTCGGACTCCGCTTAAACTGTGATGTAGAATAAAGTAAGTCAGGATATTACATTTAATCAATTGTCGATCGAAACTTTTTGACACTTATATAGGAAACCAGATAATTTGGATAATGGTTAGACATCCGTAGTTGTTTGAATCTGCCGGATCCATCATGTTTCCTCTCACTGCTGAGTTAGTTGTATAAATAAGTATATAGATTTAAAAAACACAGAGGTATATTCCGGGGTTCGGGGTCATTCACAATTATTCTTTATATATATTGGTCATCATCACCCATCGCTCCCCCAGATGGGACGCACCGCCAAGCTGGTGAGCGACCTGGTGCTGGTGAAGACCGACGAGCTCCTGCAGGGCGAAGTGAGGAAGTTCTCCGCGTTCCTAATCCTCAACAGGGTCGCCTACACGCCCATGGACGCCTGCACGCTCAACCGTGGCTTGCCTGTTGCTGTAAGATGTTCCATACATATCATCAAGCCCCGAAGTTGTTCCTTTTTTAATTATTTGTGAATTTTAATCAAATCGCTATGAACTATGTTATTTTTATAAAAGTATGGTTTAAGGAGCATGTCGCTTCTTGGATTATGTTTTCTCCATTTTTTATTTAGGATTTAATTACGATTTGCCACAGCGGTGGATACAAAAAAAAACTAAATTTATTAACTAAGAAAGTACAATAAAAATTATTCTAAAACGATTGACAATGTACGATGTTGCAACTAAAGTGTCTTCCGGTCAAACGGCGGCGTCGGCGTTGGCCTCGATGCAGCACGTTGCGCAGAGTCAGCTCAGTTTGAGGTTGATGCTTTGGCGATATTGGTAGATTGCCACAGTATAACAATTTCCCTTTTTTCGTTTACAAACATGCCCGCCTCTCGTGACCCTCGTATATTCCAATAGGTACATCCATTGAGCTATTTACTCTAGTAATAATAGTTCAATGGGTACCTATATCGTATAATTTTTTGAAAAATTTCCAAAATGAATTATGGGATAAATAGTGCAGTAGATTTGACATCTATCCTTGAGCTTTTAGAATAATTTCCAAAATAATGAATTATGTATTAAACAGCGCAATTGATTTTACATATAAGTATTCTTGAGCTTTATGACTCTACTCGTAACTTTAAAAATGTTGTGTCTTTCTAATTATGTTTGCACTATCTGAACCTGTTGTTTCCTTTTTCGATAAATTAATATACAACACAAAAAAAAAAAAATTAAACGTGCAATTTCTGAGATTAGCAAACAAACAAACTTCACCTTTATATAATAGTATAGATTTGTATATTTATATTATTTTATAATGTAAAAACAGATAATAAAAATTAGATTTTTATTCTATAATGTTTAATATATTTGCTTCTGATTGATAGTGTTGTAACGAATGTTAGATTTGAATTCACATTCGCAAATGTGAATACCAATATTTGTCTTCACTATTTGCGAACACGTATGCGCATTTTGATTATTAAATAAAGCCTACACAAATTTTACATTAGTTTGATAATTCGCGCCCCTCTGTTTTAACCGAGCATTTTCATGTCAATGTTTAAAGTTAATTTGAAAAGATTAATTTGGAATTTATCTTAAATATATATTTTACAACATATTCATGCCCAGCCCGAACGGGTGCGCAGTTCCCAAAGACATACAAAAAACCTTAAATCCTAGATGATGGATTGAGCGGTCCCCGACCAAGCACGGGACATAACGCTAGGAAGATTATTGTAGAAAAGCATTATAATTTTTACATAAACATGATAGGTTTGCTAATACAATATAAGAAATTCCGTCCTTGTCCAGCGGCGAATAATGGTATACCAGGTTTTGCGTGCATGTGATTGTGTAGGCGACGAGCTAGCCACTTGTTATTACCTTTTCACAATTTTCCATCTAACCCAGTCCAGTTTTATTTGTGGCTAACTAACTAACTAACTAACTAAACTTCACGCCACTTCCCTAGCGGGGTAGGCAGAGAGAACCGAACGCCATATGGCACGATCCTTACACACCTCACTCGCCTCTTCAACATTCATAATTATTTGTGGCTGAGTGTGGTTAAGGGGTCTTGTTGTCCCTTTGACTCTGCTAGCCCCTTCGGGGCTAACGGTTATGTATGTATGTAAAAAGAGATCTTAATTCATCAACGAAAGAGGCTTTCAATTATGATCATCAGTAGGTAACGACTCACACTTTTCCGATTTTTATTTCTCTGAAATATCTAACCTACCTACTTCAGGCAAACAACGAATACTCTAATTTGTTTGCTAGGTGCTGTCGTCCAACGTACAGAAACACAACATTATTTGTATTCAGGCTGGTGTTCAAATATTAGTTTTTTGTTTTTTTTCTTTACAGCACGCTAATCTACGTCGTAGCCCAACTGCTTTGTGATATCAGTCTCATAACTTGCCTGTTGGAAATTTAACTAATTTTTTTTTTTGTGATATGGAAGAAAATTCCAAAACATCGGAATTCGAAAGACAGAGTAGGTATATAATACAGTGAGTGAATTAAATCATATGTAACTTCAATTTGAGTAACCTTGGTTTATACAAATTGACATCGTGAAAGCGTTGACGTCGAAGAAGCATTTTATCTCCCGAAAGACAAATAATTTTTATCCTTTAAGGTAGTTCAAAATGAGCCACAACTAATGCCATACAAAATAAAACATATATAATATAAACAATAAACATACAAAAGTGACATTTATATCTATTATTAGTACGGGGTAGGGTTGTATATGTGATATGAAGGGAACAGAAGAAATATAAAATTAGGCTTAAAGTAGGAGATATGGTCGAAAAGTGTAAGAAGTCAGTCTAGGAAACGGGACACAAGAATGAAGATTATTTTAATAATATTAAAAGACAATTCTACATTCCTCTAAAATATTTACGTCAGTGGCGTAACTAATAGAATAGAATAGAATAGAATATAATGCTTTTTATTGCCAGAAACTATGTTACAAAAGGTGGTTACATATAGTTTACATAAGTTTCAACAGTTACCCATACCGGGTATGCAATATAAAAGTTAAATCAATTAGTTTAAATAAAATTTTTAGTACCAAAATATTCATTTAGGTTGTAGAAAACGTTTACTGTCAACTCAGATCAATAGAAAAAGGAAGATGGAATGCCACGAACATCAAAAGTGAAGTCACAAAACCAAGCTGACACAAGTAAAATACACGCTTACGCACACACTTACAACTAAAATCAAGCTGACAGCTGTTAGTACTTCACGAGCCGTCGGACAGAAAACATATCGAAAAAAAATATTATTATACCTTCCTGTGTAGTAAAAAATTGTAAAAACAATACCCTAACCCGTAAGAAGTCCCACGGGATCACTTTTCACTTGTATGCAATTGGAATATCATCGTTTTTTTATAAATAGACTTTGAAAGAACGAAAGTAGTGACAGTTGTCATTAGAGTTGTCATAATATGATTTAAAATTTTCCCATTCGAACTAAACAAAATAGACGGTGGCGCCACCCCCGAACAAATATTTTTCCTACACTCGTAATACAAATATGTATTATAATTAATATATCGTTATCATTCATTATTATATGGTTTACAAATATTTTTGCAAGTTTATGAAAAATATTCAGCATTGATTAAGATTAATTTCTACGGCTCTAGGCTAATATTCGGGTGGCACCACGCGGCGCTTCCGGGTAACACCCGTTTTGAGGTGCTTGAGGAGCTTATTATAATTTATTACTTCGCGTTTTATTCTTATTTTCTTATTTTTATATACATACTCGTATAATATAATATTTTAGATTTCCAAACAAACCTGAAATCAAAAATAAATCAACCGCTGCTGCAGTGGTCGCCGCTCGTGCGAGCGCTGCGATTGCTCAATGCCATAGCGGAGCAATCCGATCTATTTTATAGTTCGCCGAGTGAGGTTATAAAATTTGCTATTTACATAGTATCAATAACTACACTATTGCATTAGGTATGACCTGTACGGATTGTGTATGTATGTTTTTTTATAAATAAATAAATAAAAATATTTCCCAAATTGTAGGGAAAAAATTAACAAATGGCAACCCTTCCATGCACATATGGATAAAAAAGTGGATTCAATTTTGATGTTCGTGACACTCCATCTTCCTTTTTCTATTGATCTGAGACTGTCAACCATTTCTTAAGCTCAATTTAATGGGTGGCAGTACGACCAAACTCAGGATCGCGAGCCCGTAAACGCACCTTCTCTTTGCTCTAACAATCAAATCGAAAACTGTAATTCAGCGAGGAGCCAAACCGACGAATTTTTTATAAAAATATTTGGTTTGTCCGTCAGATTACAAAAAATATTCAACATGATTGTGTTTCTCATTGCATTACCTAAATGCACAATTATGTTCGACGATCGAACTTAAAGTTTAAAATATATAGTATGTAGTGACTTCTCGTTAATATTTATCGCACTGTGTCAATAAATATCTTATAATACAGATGTCGATGGCTATAATGTTTGCGGAGACCGGCATGTCTTCAGGAGAATTTTGCTCGTTGCACACGATGGACGTCCAGGAAAAGGATACGACGAATAGATTTATTTTCTGAAGACATCTTTACACCATGTCACCTCGAGCAAAAGAATCACGTCCAAAATGACAGCTGTTCAAATCGCTTTAGAGACGTCTCGCCGGCCAGCTAGGCCTAGCCTATATATTTTTTTGTCAAGTTACCTTGTCATCATGGCCGGATCTGCAATTGGGGCTTTTTCGGCAACAGCCAGAACCCTGAGTACAAAAAGGCCCCCTTTGAAGACAATACACATATCTTTCGAACAGAACTTAGGGCACATGTATTGACGAAAAAAAAAATTTAGGCCCTTCTAATTAGAATTAGCACACATTCAAGATCCGCCCCTGCTTATCATGTTTATTTTTCGACAGAGCGAGCAAGTAATGGATCGAAGAAGGAAGCTGCGCTCGCGTCGTGCTCGGTGTCGGGCACGATGTATCTAATGCTGCGCGTGTCGCGCATGTTCGGGCTCGCGCCCGTGCGCTTCGAGCGGCGGCTGAGCGGGCTGCGTGTGCGCATGTCGCCCGCGCTATGCCGGCTCTACTTCTTCATTGTGACTGTTATAAGTATGTCGCTTTAACTTGACGTACATAGCAGCTCACAGAACGCAGGAACGATATGTGCACCAAACCTTATTCAACCAACAATAAAATTGAGTTGCGTTGGCTATGAAATTATGTAAAAGTAGTGACGTGTTCCTTGCCTGCGTTTTGCAAGGCAAGGAACACAGTTGGCACATTCTTTTTGAGTCTCAGATATGAATATTTTTTACATTTTCAATGGAAATAGTAAATCATTATTCACATCTGAGGAGATTATGTATGAGTGAATATTAGACTAAAGACCGAACTTGAGATTTTATTTTTATCAGCTTTATTCTCTTAAAAGCTAATATATTAAAAACCATAAGAATTGATTTTATTTTTCTTTGTAAAATTCACTCTAACTCCTATGCGAGGTAGGCATAGAACCGAGTGCCGTATGACGCGGTGCTTACACACCTCACCCGCTTCCTTGAAATTCATAACTATTGTCGTCCACATCATCCTCTTGCCCTTCTCCCAGTTCATCTGGGGTCGGCGCAGCATGTCTTCCTTTTCCATACGTCCCGGTCAGCCGTCATCAAGCTATCCACTCTCTACATAAATATGGTTATTTACTGGTCCTGTCTTAAACGTGTTGTTGCTTGACCTTTGGATATAAAATTATTATCTTCCATCTAAAGGGTGGTTTAACTATCAGATTGAAACACTTCGCCTAGGATATACCCGCGCAAAAATTTGATGTTTCTTATTTTAATCAAGTCAATTACAATGCTGTATGAAATAACTAGCGAAGAAAATTTATGAGAAGTAATATTATCTGCTGATTTTTCAGATGCTGGAACGTTTATCGGACTGATGCTGGATCTGACCGGTCCTTACGAGGGGTCGGGGAAAGCTGAAAACCCTACGTTCTGGTTCATATGGGTGGCCACTTTCATTGTGATGTTAGTGCAAGCGAGCATTGCCGTGTACAGGGCCCCGATGAGGCTGGAGGGGGTCATCAAGTGTCTGGATCTGGTCAATAAGGTGATCATAGTATCACGCCCTCAATCTACGAAAGGGTAGATAGTGTACTAGGAAAAACAAGTAGTATCCTCTCAGATAAGAGAGATAACTACTTAACTGTACTCTTAACTCAAATATGGCATACGCTAACACTGGCATTTTGAATAATCTTACCTGAGATTAGGAAGGGGTATGTTAACCCAAATGTCAATACTTAGCACTAAGGGGGGCCATCTGTGAGATAATTTGATTTGGCCTTCAAAAAAGTACTTCAAGAAACTTCATGGTGTAAAGTCGTGAAAATCCCCTCGAATTCTTCATGGTCGCCTGTCCGTCAAGGCTTCATTGGCTACGCATTTTTTCGCCGTTTCATAAATGGATTTGGTCTTTCTTGAATTAATCCTTCAGGTAATATAATTTTATGCTTTTTCTCTCAAGGTCGGCATAGAAAGCAGTTATGCCAAAAAGAACTCAGAGAACAAGAGGCGATGTGCGTTCATAGTGGTGATCACTGTGACTGTGTTAATCCTCGTCATAGGTGATTACGTTGACTTCTTGGTAGAAACAGCGAACCGGGGTATGACCAGTGAGTATCTTTAATCTGATCTAAATTATCATACCATCATTCCGGGTATCCCCGAAAGGTTAGGCAGAATCTGAGCAGCAAGCTTACCAAACAGAAAATAACTCCACTTTTACATAAATAGAGAATTAAGATGAGTAATGACGACGTCGCCTCTAGCGGACCACGCGGCTGAGGGCCGGAGTACCCCCGGCATTGCACGGCTTCGCCTGTCTGAGAGACGATTTCCGCACTGCACCGGTCATCTTCTCCTAGGCGCAGGAGGCCCCGCTATGGCAGGGCCGACGCTGGGGCGTTCACAATGGTTTAGCGTTATGCGATCCCGGAACATTCCAGGGATTTAGTCGGTATACCCCGGCCACCACCATCTTGGGCGGAGCAGTGTCCTCTTACCCCTGATTCCCCCCAGTGTCAGCGGGACGGGCGTAACGCATTCCCCTGGGTCAACAAAATAAAAAAAAGGTGACTCGACGCCTACATAATAAACAACCAATGTATTTTTTTACGAAATAATTTTAACTAAACTTAATATCACTTGGCCTAGTTGTCAAGGAAATTAGGGGCCATCTATAGTTATTTCAATGTTCAGATTTTCATTCCAGCAAGTGCTACACATCTATTTTAAAATTGGAAACTACAGACGGATGTATGTATGTGCTCAAATCTACAACTTCTCGTATGTGAGCCACGTATTTCTATCATCCATACATAAATTGTTGTTCTTCAGCTCATGTCGTTGGTATGTACTCGTGCCAGTACGGCGCGATGCTGATAATCCAAATCATTGAGATCCAGTTCATCATCACCGGGATGGAGGTGCAGAGCGCTCTGGTGGCATACAATGACGTGCTGGAGGAGGTGGTTAGCTTGATCAAGGAACAGGGTGCGTCTGGCTTCTGATCTGACTAGTCAAAATAATTAGTACAGTTTCATATAGCACGTTTAGCAACTTAATTATACTGTTTTATTAAAGATTCTGTAAAATCACTTATCAGGTTTTGTATCGTATATACAAAAATTAGGTTGTATGTACATACATATATTTTGTATACACCCTGCAATGCTGAGATGATGTTTTTTCAAAACCACAAAATACGTGCGCGGTATCAGTAAACAGCCATGCTAGAGACCCGTTTATCCATATATAAATCTTTCCTTACAATAGCTTGTTGGTATTTGTAGACTTTTTCTGCAAAGCGTCTGATTATTTTTCTTATAAAACTATACTAATTACAGATAAAGATGCGGTGATACCAAGTAACGTGGTCACTAAAGTTGCGTCTAATTCTTTTGGCTGTATAGTTGACAATAAATTGTATGGAAACGTTGAAGGTGAGGATCTTAGTACTCCGGATATTAATTTTTTTGTAAGAATATTTTATTATTACTAATAATGGATTTTTTTACACAAATAAATTGACAGACAAAAAGTATATTTGAATTGTAGACACATTGCTCTCATCATCTCCATGAAAGATACTAGGTAACGGAGATACTGAAATACGTCTTTAAACATCTAGATTCCAATCGACACTTAGTTCTGTGGTAGCAGCTCCAAACACTGACCTGTCTCTTGAAATGCGACATTCAGAAAAAAATAATTAAGGCTTCCTCTTTGCTACCTTCAAGAATATTTCTTTCAGTCATCAAGAAATCTGACTTATCAAAACCTCACGAGATGCTTCGTCTCCTCCACATGAAACACTTCCAGCTCTGCGGCGTGGTGCGGAGCCTCAGTGATCTCTTCGGTCCTGAGGTTCTCTCCGTCCTTGCGTCTTGTATGATGCGTCTGATATCCTCACCGAATTACATCCTCATATATTCAAGTGAGCTTAAACCAGTTATTATATACACTCTGCTAATTGGCAAGACCTATTTCAGTTGCTTTGATGGTTTGGGGCGTACAAAAAATTCGGTAACTAAAATCTCTCAAGCAAAGATCATCATGGTCAAAGAAAATTGCCATTAGTTACTTACGTTTCTAACGTTTTATAAATCGTGTCTTTCGTGCGTGAGTCTGACTCACATTTGGCCGGTTTTTTGCAGATATCGACAGTGAGCACAATACAACATTGGTTTTGGAGTCCAGTTGGGTTATATGGTATTTTCTCTGCACCTTCGCCGTCGTGGAGCATGGGCACGCAGCGCAAGCGCAAGTTCGTATTTTATGTGTGATATGAGAATCCATTGTAACTATAGTGGTTATAAGTTATCTGTTAGATGCCTCAAATGCTGGTTCAAAGTTGATGTACCTACTCCAAGGTATTCTGTGTTTTAATTTGTGTATTAAAAGATTAGAAGCAATTAGAGGAAAAATTATATGGCGCTGATAAGGGATTGCAATCCAGCACGTTTTTTTTCTGAATCCAGCACTTGGCGCTGAATGCTAAAATTGAACTAGACCCAGTTGGATTGCTTGATCCAGCATTGCAATCCCTAATGCTGATTTAAACAACAATTTGAATGATCACCGTTAATAAAGACCATTTCATTTAATTTAAAAGCTTTTATCAACAAACGTATGTAAACGTTTTAACGTCGAAAAGAGAAGATAGCTGCTGAGTTTATCGCTAGTTCTTTGTCAGTGAAGTCAATATTCAGGACTCGGCGTTATTCGTATATTTTATTTAGCCTTACGCAAATGAAGAATTCAGACTGTGTGATGGTTCTTTATAATTTTTTTACCAATTTGGAAACGCTTTGTCCTCAAAATCCGAACAACCCGTTTACTTGGAAACAATCTCCTATTGGTCATGGTAACCCTTCCATCAGATACAGCGTACCACCAAGCTGGTGAGCGACCTGATGTTGGTAAAGACCAACGAGCTCCTGCAGGACGAAGTGAGGAAGTTCTCCGCGTTCCTGGTCCTCAACAAGGTCGCCTACACGCCCATGGACGCCTGCACGCTCAACCGCAGCCTAGCTGTTTCTGTAAGATTGGGTATTCTATTTCTAATTTCAATGGATAGGATTTTTGCTGACGAGAAAGCAATTAAATATCAACTTTTTTCTCAAACAAAAGACGTGTAAAAGGTGCGGTTCCTATTTCAAAATAAGATATCTATAATTTATTGATAATAAGTAATAGCCTAAACAATGAGTTGGTTGTAAAGAAATTGTTTAATTGCAATTGGATCTTGTGTACTTTTAATACCAGATCTAGGATCAGGCAAACAAATGACTCAATGTTGATAAACATATTGCTATTAAGTAGAAGAAAAAAATGTTTACACTGTCCGGTGAAAATACTCTCTCTGCACTAGTTTAACATAGCGACGAGGGCTTTAGATAATATTTGCTTCTCGCTTCGCGAGCAAAACGTTCACTGAGAGACCAGGTATGCGCAGACGCCACTGCTGATAACGAGTAATCGCCCATCTTATCGCTCACTCGCATATTATAAATATCCGACTACATCACATACATTGATCTGACTCCGAGGTAAGTAGCTTTAGCACTTGTGTTACGGATATCAGAAACAACAGTGGTACTACAAATATATACTTAAATATTGGATATTAACACCCAGACACAGAACAAACACAAGTATTCATCATACGAATGTTTGTCCTGGGTGGGAATCGAACCCACAACTCTTGGCGCATGGGGCAGGGTCACTACCAAATGCGCCATCGAGCTAGTCAAAAATTATAGCTCCCGTATTAGTATAAATCCCGCAAAACTATTGGAACTGCAGACTTGCTTCTCGCTGCTCGCCATTTATAGGTACCTTATTTGTAGATCTACTCTCCTCAATTCTAAATCGTCATCATCGGCGATGGGTTGTGTCTTATATAAACATTCAAATCGACAGTTGTTATTTGTACTAACTGATTCTGCCGGGTCGAATATCATTTGCTAGCGATATTCTTTCTTCACTTTATTAAATAAATTAAATTATTGGTATACAGTTAATCAGCTAAGTTATGTATGTGTGTTTATTAACTTATCTTTTGGTTACAGCTTCATTCGCATTATGTACAATATGCTACAATTAATGAATTTTCGTATCTCCCGAGAACAATACTTTTTTTAGATTTATACTAGGTTTTTTTTTTGGAGCGGTGGTAGCTTAATGGTAAGGACACGCGCTTCTTAACGGAGGGGTGCGGGTTTGAATTCGGCCACGCACCTCTGAATTTTTCAAATCTATGTACGTATTGATACCACTAGCTCGGCGGTGAGGGAAAACATCGTGATGAAGGATGTGTAACTATGATTAAAAAAATGTCTGGTTCCCCTATCTAAGGGTTACGAAGTTCAGATCGGCAGTCTCTTCAACGTAATTACCAGACTCGCTAAATCCTGGATCATGGTCTAAGCGGACTCCGTCTAAGAACGAGACATAACGCTAGGAAGATGATACAAGGTACATTTTACTATATACAAAAGCCGACACGGGTCAAATATTTTTATTTAAAGATTCAGTTTAAAGACTCATATTGGGTATCTTAAAAGTCACGAAGTTAAGTTAGAAGCTTTTTGTGATATCTCTTTATTCTCTGGCGAGTATAGTTTTACGCTTATTACGGCGTTTGCGCTTATGAGAAATAATAATAACGGGACTTAACGACTATGTGACCTTGTGACTAGCGAAGCGCTCGCGCCATACAGTTTTTAGTAGGATTTACATACATACATACATATTGTCACGCCTTTTTCCCATGGGGGTAGGCAGAGATCACGTAGGATGTAACTAAGGTTTTGCATGAAAATATTTGTGTCTAAATATAACATAGTATAAAACTGTTGCAATTGATTATATTAACGATTCTGTCGGTTTTCAGGTTTCGTATATACTAAAAATAAGTCTGTACATTTACTTATTGGCATCTATATAACTTTTCGTAACTGCTTCTTATCTCATGTTCACAGATTTTGGGCAGTGTGGCCACGTACCTGATTATAATATACCAATTTCAACAACAAGACCAGATGAAACTGGACGACGTACAAACTACTTAAGGTTGTATTTTGTATCTTATAATATGTAATCTTTTTTATCATGCAAATATTATATTTTATGATTTTATACCCATAAGAGCCTGTTTTATAATGTATGTTAAACAAACATAGTTTGAAATATGTTGTGGATACTGCTGGACTATTTATGTGATATTTTCTTCTCAAATGCTTTCATGTAGGTATAAATAAATGAAATATATGTTATTTCTTTTAGAAAATAAATATTATTTCACGTCGATAATTCTTTGTTTTTATATTTTTTGTATAATTTTAAATTTGTAATAGATCTGTGAACAAATAAGAGCATCTAGTTTTTTTTTACCTTTATAATGCCGTAATTACTTTAGAAATAATATTAAAAAATACTGTATTTTTCTAATACATATAGTCATTTTGTATTCGTTTTTCGCCGTGTCTCTTCACTCAGAATTTGGATTAAGAGGCTATGTGTCCCTCAGGATCTGCTGATTTATTAAGAATAAAAGTAGCATATCGTCGCCCTAGAGCGGTGAGCGGTGGTAGCTCAACGGTAAGGACACTTAACCGAGGAATGCGGGTTCAAACCCGGGCACGCACCTCTAGATTTTTCAAATCTATGTACGTATTTATACCACTAGCTTGACGGTGAGGGAAAACATCGTGATGTAACCTGCAAATTCAAACAAATTTGGATTTGTAATCATGATCCAATAATTGTCTGGTTCCCTTATCTTAGGGTTACGAAGGTCAGATCGGCAGTCGCTTCAATATAAGTACTAGACACGCTAAATCCTGGATCATGGTATAAGCGGACCCCAAGCACGGGACATAACGCTAGGAAGATAATGATTATGCCTTTCTTAAAATTCAAACTTTTACCATACAAAATTGCATCGCCATCGGTCACGTAGTATGAAATAACTATTGAATTTCGAACATATGCACATTTCAATATATATAAAAGTGTTATATAACGCTGCGCTGCAATATTTTTCTATTCAGAGCTTAGATAAATATATAAATATCAGACAACATCGCGTAAGTACTTTGATCTGAATCTGAGGTAAATAGCTTAAACACTGGTGTTGCTATCACAATCAATGGTAAACCCCTTCCTTTGGATTTGTCCCATGTTGGTCTGGGACTTGGCAAATTTTGATCTGGGAGAAAAAAAAAGAATGTGCCAACTGTGGTTCTTGCCTAGCATGTCGTAAAAGGCGACTTATGGTGTACGGGCTTTTGGGTATGTGACTGAGTAGGCGACGAGCTAGCCACTTGTCACTCCTTTTTCACAGCTTTCCATCCAACCCAGCCCACTGTCCCATGTTGGTCTGGGACTTAAAAATAATATGATAACTGTGGTTCTTGCCTAGCATGTCGTAAAAGGTGACTAATGGTATATCGGGTTTTGGGTGTGTTATTGTGTAGGCGACAGGTTCGACGCTTGTCACTGCTTTTTCACAATTGTCCATCTGACCCAGCCCGGCTTTATTTTAGGCTGAATGTGGTTGAACGGGCTTGCTGCCCCTTCGACTCTGCCTACCCCTTCGGGGATCATGGGCGTGATGTTATGTGTATGTATTATAGGTTTTAACCATCCTTGATTTAGCGAGGCTGTTGCATACATTGAAGAATATGGGGCAAATTAGTTCCCGGTTGTTTTAATGACTCGGTTTTTCTTTAAATGTTTCTTTAACATTTGAGCTAGTGGTATTTAATAAAATAGGACGTACTGCATATACAATAAAGTCTTTATTATTATTCGTGCCTTTAGGTGAAAGATTTTGGTTCGTTAATGAACAATTCTTATTTGAAACATCAACTGTTTTCCAAATATTACAACAGTTGCTATTGTAAAAAGTGTGTATATTTTACTAAAAAAATCGTACTTGGATTACAATTCACCACGCCAATATTATAGTAGGAAAAAAAAGTAGAAGCTCTTATTAATACAGTCTGTAAACAGATTTATTACAAATTTGAAATTGCACGAAGACTATAAAAACAAAGGATTTTCGACGTGAAATAATATTTATTTTCTAAAAGAAATAACATATATATATTTCACATATATATAGAAAAGCAATTGAGAAGAAAATATCACATGAATAGTTCAGCAGTAATCAAGAACTTACAAGTATGTTTGCAAAATCATAAATTTATGAACTTTCCTTAATAAAATAGATTACATATACAATCTTAAGTAGTTTGTACGTCGCCAAGTTTCTTATGGTCCTCTTGTTGTTGAAATTGGTATATTATAATCAGGTACGTGGCCACACTGCCCAAAATCTGTGAACATGAGATAAGAAGCAGTTACGAAAAGTTATATAGATGCCAAAAAGTAAATATAAAAACTTATTTTTAGTATATACCAAACCTGAAAACTGTACAGAATCGTTAATATAATCAATTGCAACAGTTTTTATACCATGTTATATTTAGACCAAATATTTTCATGCAAAACCTTACAGTTACACCCTACTAAAAACTGTATGGCGCGAGCGCATCGCTTATCACAAGGCCGTTAAGTCCCGTTATTATTATTTCTCACTAGCTGTGCCAGCGGTGTCACCCGCGTTTATGGTTAATATTATAAAGACTATTTCCGTCATACATGATTTCTATGTAAGTTTAACCATTAAGGCTGCACATGCGACGGAAGCTTAAAAAATGGAGTAACTTCTCCCGTTTTCCCAACATTTCCCTTCACTACTCTGCTCCTATTGATTGTAGCGCGATGAAAAGTATACTATAACCTGCCCAGGAGTATGAAGAATAATTGTACCAAGTTTCGTTAAAATCCGTCGAGTAGTTTTTGTTTCTATAAGGTACATACAGACATACAGACAGACAGACAGACAGACAGACAGACAGACAAAAATTTTACTGATTGCATTTTTGGCATCAGTATCGATCACTAATCACCCCCTGATAGTTATTTTGAAAATATATTTCATGTACAGAATTGACCTCTCTACAGATTTATTATAAGTATAGATAAGCGCAAACGCCGTAATGAGCGCAAAACCATACTCGCCAGAGAATAAATAGAAAACACAAAAAGCTTCTAACTTTACTTCGTGACTTTTGAGATACCCAATATTAGTCTGTTATATTCTCAATATTAGACCCGTGTAGGCTTTTGTATATAGTAAAATTGACCTTGTATAAATCTAAATGAAAGTAATGTTCCCGAGAGATATGAACATTCATTAATTGTAGCAAATTGTACATAATGCGAATGAAGCCGTAGCCAAAAGATAAGTTAATAAACATACATACACAACTTAGCTGGTTAACTATATAGTTAGTACAAATAAGAACTGTCGATTCTAATGTTTATATAAGACACAACCCATCGCCGATGATGACCATGAAGAAGTGAGGAGAGTAGATCTACAAACTAGGTGCCTACAAATGGCGAGCAGCGAGAAGCAAATCTGCAGTTCCAATAGTTTTGCGGAAATTATACTAATGCGGGAGCTAGACTTTAGTTGGGAACAGCGGCGTCTGCGCAAACATGGTCTCTCATTAAATGTTCTGCTCGCTTAGCGAGAAAAAAATATTATTTAACGCCCTCGTCGCTACATTAAACTAGGGCAGAGAGAATTCTCGCTGGACAATGTGAACACTTTTTTCTTGTACTGAATAGCTATATGTTAATTAACATTGAGCCATTTGTTTGCCTGATCCTAGATCTGCTATTAAACGTACACAAGAGCCAATTTGATTTCTGAAATTTCTTACAACAACAACAACCAACTCTTTTATTGGCTATTATTTATACTAATATATTATGTATATCTTCTTTTAAAACGGAATCCGCATCTTTTATACGTCTTTTGTTTAAGAAAAAAGTTGATAGTTAATGCTTTCTTGTTAGCGAAAACACAGACAGTGCTATCCATTGAAAATTTGAATACCCAATCTTACAGAAACAGCTAGGCTGCGGTTAAGCGTGCAGGCGTCCATAGGGGTGTAAGCGACCTTGTTGAGAGTCAGGAACGCAGAGAACTTCCTCACTTCGTCCTGCAGGAGCTCATCGGCCTTCACCAGCACCAGGTCGTTCACCAGCTTGGTGGTGCGCTGCATCTGATGGAAAGGTTACGATGACCAATAAGAGATTGTTTTTAAGTAAACGGGTTGTTCAGACTTTTTGGATAAAGCGTTTCCAAATTGTAGAAAAGTTTAAAAAACATCACAGGTTTAATTATTCATATAAGTACTTAAAGCCGAGTTCCGAATGTTGACTTCACTGATAAGGAACTGGCGAAACTCTGCAGCAACATTCTCATTTTAACGTTATAGTAGGGGAGCCCACGATGCTGAATGTGAATTTACTCGATTAGATTTGGTAGATTAGATGATAGGAAAAATAAATGGTCCTATAATGTTTTCCCTTTTAGCGGGGGAAGCGTCTACATATTTTCAAAATTGTAAAAAGTGACATGGAAATGCTCAAGCATGTCAGGTATTGATATTCTTCATGCTCCAACATGTGTCTGATGGGAAATATGTATTTATCTGACGATTAGCGTAATGGGGGTGGCCATGCGTAAGAGGTAAATACCAAACAAAAAAAAATACTCGATCGCGTCAGATTTCCAGAGGTGCTGTTAGTGAATCCTTTTGATTCTCCAATTTCTAAATCTGACGAATTAGAAGTAACGCAAGCTTGCAACGAATGTTTGAAAATGTAAAAAAAGTCATCTTTAAATAAAACAAAGTCGTGTTTGTTACACCACTTATAAGTCGAGAACGGCTGAACCGATTTACGTTGTTTTTGATTTGTTGGATTTGTCTTCGTCCAGAATAACAGAATAACTATTAAAAACATTGAAAAATTGACGATAAAACAAAATAAAAGCAAAAGTATTTTCTCATATAAAACGGTGGGATTCGTATCTGTCAATGTTAAATGTCAATCGACAAATCAATGTCAATTTTCATTTACTGGGCGATACAAAGTTCGCCGGGACAGCTAGTATACTATATACTAAAGGTTCATTATGATGTCATAGCTACATTAACCAAAAATCTGATGGTTTTAAGGGGTATTGTTAATCTGACGAATAAAAATCCTATTAAAACATAGGCATGCTAACAATTGTTGATGAAAGCTTTTGAATGTTCAAGATAAATCATAGCAAGACAGAACCAATTGTCCACAAGCATGATGTAATGTTACGTGCCTACATTTGAAGCGAATGTCTGACTTATGTACTTCTTACGTAGGGTGACCATTCAAATTGTTGTATAGATCAGCACTAGGGATTACAATGTTGGATCAAGCAATCCAACTAGGTCTAGCTCAATTTTAGGCTCCAGTTTTGTGTGCTGAATAAAAACTGCTGGATTGCAATTCCTAACCATTGCCTTATAATTTTTCCTCTAATTGCCGATATTTTAATACACAAATCGACACACAGAATATATACCTAGAAATCTTGAAGTACAGCAGCTCTAAACCAGCATTTGAAGCATCTAACTACTATAGTCGCAACGGATTTTCATATCACACTGACACAAAATACGAACCTGTGCTTGCGCCGAGTGCCCATGCTCCACCATGGCAAAAGTGCAGAGCAAATACCACATAACCCAACTGGCCTCCAAAACCAACGATATAGTGTGTTCAGTGTCGTAATCTGAAAAAAAAACCAGCTAAATGTGAGTCGGACTCACGCACGAAGGTTCCGTATCATTAGCATTAGCATACCATTATTTTAATTTAATTATTTATTTTTAAGTAAGTAAGTGCAACTAAATATTCTGTGAGTGTAATATTTGAAGCGTCTATCTGTGGCCGTTATTAATATTGACCAAAAACCGCCAAAAATTTAAACACGTCTGTTGTATGGGAGCCCCACTTAAATATTTATTTTATTTCCACTATACCCCAGACCATCACGACAAATGAAATAAGTCTTGCCAGTTAACAGAAAGTACATAACAACTGGTTTAAGCTCACATAAATACATGAGGATGAAATTCGGTGAGGATATCAGACGCATCATACAAGACGCGAGGACGGAGAGAACCTCAGGACCGAAGAGATCACTGAGGCTCCGCACCACGCCGCAGAGCTGGAAGTGTTTCATGTGGAGGAGACGAAGCATCTCGTGAGGTTTTGATAAGTCAGATATCTTGATGACTGAAATAAATATTCTTGAAGTTAGCAAAGAGGAAGCCTTAATTATTTTTTCTGGATGTCGCGCTTCAAGAAACAGGTCAGTGTTTGGAGAAAGCCAGTGGTTAGAGGCAGAACTAAGTGTCGATTGGAATTTAGATGTTTAAAGACGTATTTCGGTATATCCGTTACCTAGTATCTTTCTTGGAGATGATGAGAGCAAAGTGTATTCAAATCAACTTATTACCTGTCAATTTATTTCTGAAAACTATTTTTCCGTTATAAGTTATAATACAAGATGCATAGTCAAAACTGAAATCTAGCATAATACTACCTTTAACGTTCCCATACAATTTATTGTCAACTATACAGCCAAATGAATTAGAGGCAACTTTAGTAACCACGTTACTTGGTATCACCGCATCTTTACCTGTAATTAGAACAATTTTATCTATACTTATAATAAATCTGTAGACAGGTCAATTCTGTACATGAAATATATTTTCAAAATAACTATCAGGGGGTGATTAGTGATCGATACTGATGCCAAAAATGCAATCAGTAAAATTTTTGTCTGTCTGTCTGTCGGTCTGTATGTTCCTTATAGAAACCAAAACTACTCGACGGATTTTAACGAAACTTGGTACAATTATTTTTCATACTCCTGGTCAGGTTATAGTATACTTTTTATTACGCTACATTCAATAGGAGCAAAGCAGTGAAGGGAAATGTTGGGAAAACGGGAAAAGTTACTGCATTTTTTAAGCTTCCGTGCGTGTGCAGCCTTAATGGTTAAAGTTACATAGAAATCATGTATGACGGAAATAGTCTTTATAATATTAACCATAAACGCGGGTGACACCGCTGGCACAGCTAGTAAGAAATATAATCAAACGCTTTGCAAAAATTCAATTCAAATTCTACTATCAACAAGCTACTGTAAGGAAAGATTTTTATATAGCTCCTCTGGATAAACAGTCTGTAACACAGGTTTTTTCTACCACATGCAACAATTGTCACCTGATTCCTTAAACATTGTGAAACCGATATTGTACTTGCCTGATGAATATATGTAATGTTCGTAACTAACTATATCTTCGGCACGATTCTTACACACCTTACTCGCCTCTTCAACATTCATATTCCTTTTCATACAAGCTCTACGGTTTTTATGACTCCTAACATCACCTTCTTCACCAACATTAGTTAGGTTAAGTTAATGTATTGTTGAAAGAGAAACCTGCACACTCAAATAGCTTCGAATGTGTAACAATAAATATCAGAAGACTTGTAAAATCCAGGCTCTAAGCGTACTATTTGAACCTGTACTAATGATTCTGCCTAGTGAGATCAGAAGCCAGACGCACCCTGCTCCTTGATCAAGCTGATCACCTTCTCCAGCACGTCATTGTATGCCACAAGAGCGCTCTGCACCTCCATCCCGGTGATGATGAACTGGATCTCCATGATCTGGATTATCAGCATCGCGATGTACTGGCACGAGTACATACCAACGACATGACCTGAAGAAGAACAATGATGTATGGATGACAGAGATACGTGGCTCACATACGTATTTACACACATATTTGACAGGCTCGATGGCGCATTCGGTAGTGACCCTGCCCCATGCGCCAAGAGTTGTGGGTTCGATCCCCACCCAGGAAAAACATTTGTGTGATGTATATATATATACACCACTACCCTTTAATTAGTACAAAAATTTAAGGCCCCATTGGGGGCGGCATATATGTTATATAAGAAAATAAATTATTTTATAAAATTCATAAACAGCAAAGTTATTAGCGTTTATCTTTATCCCAAAACGTCGCTCAATTTATGGACGTAATTTGGAGAGCCCATTCATAAAAATGCATATCTAGCTGTCTCGCTCTCGCGATTGCTTTCAGTCGCACCTCCGCCCCCCTTGCCCCGTGCTGTACATAGGTATCTACTTACATAAAAGTTGTCGCTAGAACTTCAAATGACAATAAATCTTTACTATGGTTTTCTAACAAGCGCAACTCACTTTAATAAAATAATCTAACTTCCCCTTCATACTGGACCGGGCTTAGAACCGGCAAAATTACTTTTTTACTACAAAATAAAACGAAAATCAACAATAAAAGTAGATAGAAAATACCAAAACCACTAATATATAAAACCAATAATACATAAAAAGAGTAATTTTGGCGTATTTAAAATGTTAGAATCACGATATTTACAATAATTTTGGTTTTATCTACATAACTACCTACTTACTTCTTAACAAAAATTAAAAACTTACAAGTATTTTAATTGTCCTTCAAAATGTCCACCTTCATTATCAATGCACAGACGGGCACGTTTAATTAACTTGTTTTTTTTAAACGAAATAAGTACACTTATTTGCCGTTTCACTTGGGCAAAAGCGTCTAAAATGTTTTGTTTTAATTGTTCTACAGTAACTGGCTCACTTATGTACACTCGACGCTTAATTTCACTCCACAAAAAAAGTCCATAGGTGTGAGATCGGGCGAGCGTGGTGTTGTTGAAGGGGTTCTCACGTGTTAACATCGGATTGCGTATTGACCACCAGTGGTCATTACCTATGTTAATTAAACAACCCGATTCGCCTAAACAGACATTTATCCGAGTACAACACATTTGCTCCGGCATTTTCGAGTATCCAGCTGCAGAGCACGGTCCTCGGTGCATAGTCCACGGTGGTTAATTCTTGCATCTTTTTGTAATCGTATGGATGCAATCCAGCCGAAATAGCGATTTACCAGGAACAATACTGGCTGATATTGAAATGCCGAGCGGCGTCATTCGTAGGTACTTCGATAGGGGTTTTCGGAGAAGTACGCTAGTACATTATCGTACAGGTCTTGCGGATACGCCGGCAGAACCATGGTCAAGTTTACCACGCTTCGCACGTACGGCGGCACTCGCGTTTTCACCACACAAAAAGTACACACATAATCACATACTCCCGGGATGAAAACTGGTACGCCATCGTGACGCGACAAAGAAATCGGAAAAGTGATTGGAGCGAAAAATGCGCGCGCGCGTTTTATCTTTTCCGGTATCGATTTGGCACTGTTTTGTTTATTTGTTATTTGACCTTCCGCAAGGATCGCTGGCGCAGAGAAAGGGGCAGGGCTTACGCTTCGACGCGAGTTTGCCGGGATTTATCAATGAACTGCGGTCGTTCAAAGGAATGGAAAAACACTGCGCGTATTACTATTTATCTATCGGCGCGTGTCACATTGATTCAACTTAATTTGACCAATTCTTTCAATTTTTTGGGGATAATTTTGGGATTTACCTTTTTGTACTTTTTTTTTACGTAAATATGATCAGTAATCGATACTGAGTGCCCTATTTTTTTTGTACTAATTAAAAAATAACCGTGTATATATTATTGGTTGTCTCTTTACTATTTAAGTAAGCGTTGAGTTAATATGTTGCTAAAGTGGTTTGATAAGCTTGCTCTTAGATTCTGATGGTACGTTAAATTTAAATCAGATTGAAGATACTCACTGCTCACACCACGGTTCGTTATTTCTATCACGAAGTCAAAGTAATCACTTATGACGAGGATTAACACAGTCACAGTGATCACCACTATGAAAGCACATCGCCTCTTGTTCTCTGATTTCTTTTTGGCATAACTGCTTTCTATGCCGACCTTGAGAGAAAAAGCATAAAATTATATCACCTGAAGGATTAATTCAAGAAAGACCAAATCCATTTATTAATCGGCAAAAAAAAGTAGCCAATGAAGCCTTGACGGACAGGCGACCATGAAGAATTTGAGTTGATCTTCACGACTTTTTTTATTTCTTGAAGGTCAAATCCCACTATCTCACAGATGGCCCCCCTAATGCTAAGTAAGTCAAATGACATTTGACTTATCATACCCCTTCCTAATCTCAGGTAAGATTATTCAAAATGCGAGCGTTAGCGTAGCCATATTTTAGTTAAGAGTACATTATAGTAGTTATCTCTCTTATCCGAGAGGATACTGCTTGCTTCTCCTCGTACACTATCTACCCTTCCACGTATTGAGAGCGTGATACTATAATCACCTTGTTGACCAGATCCAGACACTTGATGACCCCCTCTAGCCTCATCGGGGCCCTGTACACGGCAATGCTCGCTTGCACTAACATCACAATGAAAGTGGCAACCCAGATGAACCAGCACGTCGGGTTTTCATCTTTCCCTGACCCCTTGTAAGGAACGGACAGATCCAGCATCAGTCCGATGAACGTTCCAACATCTGAAAAATCAGCAGATGATGCTTCTTATCATCAATTGTCATCGCTGTGAAGAAATATTAACTAATGCTTCCGAAATCAAAGAAGAATCGGTTTTTTCATTCGGCATTTTGTAATTTATTTGATCAAAATAAAAAACATCAAATTTTGCGCAGCTATGACCTAGGCGAAGTGTTTCAATCTGGTAGTAAAACCACCCTTTAGATGGAAGATAATAATTTTATATCCAGAGGTCAAGCAACAACATGTTTAAGACAGGACCAGTAAATAACCAAATTTATGTTGAGCGTGGATGACAAGAGTTATGAATTTCATAGAAGCGGGTGAGGGGTGTAAGCACCGCGTCATATGGCACTCGGTTCTATGCCTACCTCGCTTAGGAGTTAGAGTGAATTTTACAGAGGAAAATAAAATCAATACTTACGCTTTTTTATGAAAGTATTAGCTTTTAAGATAAAATCCCAAGTTCAGTGGTTGGTCCAATATTCACTCATCATACAATATCTCCTGTTTCGATTGAAAATGTAAATGATTATTCTTACCTGAATCTCAAAATGCCAACTGTGTTCCTTGGCTTGCATTTCAAAGTGATAAATGGTGTATTGGGTGTTCAGTTTTTGATGATGTAGGCAAAACGGTAGCCACTTATCACTATTTTTACACAATTTTTTATCGAACGCTTATTTTTATTGTTGGTTGAATATGGTTTGGTGGACTTATCGCTCCTGCACTCTGCGAACTGCTAAGTACATCTATTAGTTAAAGCGACGTACTTATAACAGTCACAATGAAGAAGTAGAGCCGGCATAGCGCGGGTGAGATGCGCACACGCAGCCCGCTCAGCCGCCGCTCGAAGCGCACGGGCGCGAGCCCGAACATGCGCGACACGCGCAGCATTAGATACATCGTGCCCGACACCGAGCACGACGCGCGCGCACCCTCCTTTTTCAGTTCATTACTTGCTCGCTCTGTCAATATAATACATGATAAACAGGGGCGGATCTTAAATGCAGGCTAATCCTAATTAGAAGGGCCTAAAAGGGTTTTTTTTCAGTTACTACAACTGATTCACGTGCTGTTCGAAAGATATGTGTATTGTCTCAACGGGGGCCTTTTTGTACTCGGGGCCCTGGGCTGCAGCCCAAAAAGCCCCAATAGCAGATACGGCCCTGACGACAAGGCAATTTGTCAAAAAATATATGTCGGCGAGGAGCTTGCCGGCGCGACGTGTGAAGCGATTTGGCCAGCTGTCGTTGTAAACGTTGGTCTTTTGCCCGAGCTGTCATGAAGAGAAATGTGTTCAGCTAATAACCCTCTTCTGCTTCTCCTGTTTCTTTCGTAACAAGAGCTTACAACCCTACTTTGTAGTAATTTTTACTAATATAATAAAAAAGAAAGACTTTATTGTTTGTTGCATCCAATAGGCTCTGAAACTAATAAACCGATTTAAATAATTCTTTCACCAATGGAAATATAGGCTATAATTTAAACCCGTATTCCCACGGAAACGAGAACTAGTAGTACTAGATACTAGATGTAAATGAGATTTTTGTATGTTTCTTGTTACATTAGTTGTGACTCATTTTAATCTATAGGTACTTATAATAAATCTGTAGAGAGGTCAATTCTGTACATTAAATATATTTTCAAAATAACTATCAGGGGGTGATTAGTGATCGATACTGATGCCAAAAATGCAATCAGTAAAATTTTTGTCTGTCTGTCTGTCTGTCTGTCTGTATGTTCCTTATAGAAACAGAAACTACTCGACGGATTTTAACGAAACTTGGTACAATTATTCTTCATACTCCTGGGCAGGTTATAGTATACATTTCATCACGCTTCAATCAATAGGAGCAGAGTAGTGAAAGGAAATGTTAAGAAAACGGGAGAAGTTACTCCATTTTTTAAGCTTCCGTCGCGTGTGCAGCCTTAATGGTTAAAGTCACATAGAAATCATGTATGACGGAAATAGTCTTTATAATATTAACCATAAACGCGGGTGACACCGCTGGCACAGCTAGTTTATCATAAAGGATAAGAATTATTCGTCTTTTAGGGTAAAATATGCTTCTTAGACTTTAATGTCAACTGCTGCTTTCATGATGGCAATTTGTATGAAACAAGGTTACTCAAATTTTGCTTACAAATGAGAATTCACTGTATTATATACCTACTCTGTCTTTCAAATTCCGATGTTTCAGAATTTTCTTCCATATTACCAAAAAAAAATTAGTTAAATTTCCAACAGGCAAGTTATAAGACTGATATCATAAAGCATATGGGCTACGTTGTAGATTAGCGTGCTGTAAAGAAAAAAAACAGAAAGCTAATATTTGAACACCAGCCTGAATACAAATAATATTGTGTTTCTGTACGTTGGACGACAGCACCTAGCAAACAAATTAGAGTATTCGTTGATTGCCTGAAGTGTTAGGTAGATAGATATTTCAGAGAAATAAAAATCGGAAAGTGAGTCGGTGTTTTGTACCTGGCGTTACGTACTGTTGATAATAATTGAAAGACTCTTTCGTTGATGAATTAAAATCTCTTTTTTCATACATACATAAAATCACGGCCATAATCCCCGAAGGGGCTGGCAGAGTCAAAGGGACAACAAGACCCCTTAACCACACTCAACCACAAATAAAACTGGGCTGGGTTAGATGTAAAATTGTAAAAAAGTAGTAACATGTGGCTAGCTCGTCGCCTACACAATCACACACCCAAAACCCGATATACCATTAGTCGTCTTTTACGACATGCTAGGCAAGGAAAAGTTGGCTCATTATTTTTAAGTCCTAGACCAACATAGGACAATGGGCTGGCTTAGATGGAACGACAATGTTCGGTTAAAACAGAGGGGACGGGAATTGTCAAACCAATGTAAAATGTTGCGTGGGTTTTATTTAAATGTCAACATTCGTATTCGTATTTCCGAATAATGAAGACAAATATTCTCATTCTTATTCGCGAATGTAAATGAAAATCTAACATTCGTTACATCACTATAAATCAGAAGCAACAGTGTTTAGCAATATGTATATAGATTAACAAACGTACATAATAACAAACTAATTATAGTTATCTGCTTTTACATCATAAAATAATAGAAATTACGTAATCATAGTGTACTGAACAAAAATCTAAAAATATATAGTATTCTCTCTGCCTACCCCGCTAGGGAAGTGGCGTGAAGTTTAGTTAGTTAGTTAGTTAGTATATAGTAATAAATAAAGCTGAAGAATTTGTTTGTTTGTTAGTTTGGTCGAATGCTAATCTCAAAAATTAAAAAAAATTTGATTAAACATTGACTATAGGTCCTAATTGACATATGATTATATTTGTGTTGTATAGTTAATTCAACGAGGAAGGCTATATGCTATATAACATTGACAATACACGCGAGTAAAACCACAGGCACAGCTTGTAAAAATATAATTCTAAAGTCACAAAATTTTAAAAACTACCTGTAGAGTCATTAAATTCAAGGATAGATGTAAAATCTATTGCACTATGTAATCATTGGTATTTATTCCATAATTCATTCCATATGAATTATGGAATAAATCCATTTTCATGTTATTCTTAAAGTTCTACAACACCTATACGAATATAGATACTAGGGTCACAAGAGGCGGTCATTTTTATAAACGGAATAAAGGGAAACTGTAAAAAAAATATTGAGAAAACATAACCCAAGAAGCGGTATTCTCCTTAAACCATACTTATATATAAATGAGATTTAGCTGAGTTAGATGGAAATTATGAAAAAGGAGTGACAAGCGGCTAGTTCAGAGGCGTAGTCGGGTCAAGGGGGCAGTCCACCTCGGGCGGCACTTCTTTGGAGGCGGCAAATTAAAAATACCTGCTTAAAAAGTTTGAAACAATTGAGAAATAATTTAGAACCGCCCCGAGAGACAGGAACTAACGCTACGCCACTGGACTGGCTTGTCGCCTACATAATCACAGACCTAATATAGCCAGCCTACTTCTTTGAAACACAGTTGCTACAGTAGGTATTCTCAAGATCTGATCCAAGGGACCTGTGATTTATTGCGGAGTGAAAAACGAACACTCTTCACAACATTGTTTATTATGATCTGTTTAATAACAAATAAATTAAAAAGGAACAACACAATTTGTAGTTGTTTTAAAATAATGATAAGAATTTCCAATATAATGTTGACTTAAGAATCTGATTGCATGTATACACATCTAGGTACTAGATTTAAAAAAAATATATTTGTATATAGTATATATACAATATACATTATGTATGTACATACAAAACAACCAAATTTAAGTGACTTGATTCCTCTTAATTTCAGCTTGTTGAAATTGATATATTATAACCAGATACGTAGTTATGCTTCCCAAAATCTGTAAACAAAAAGGTGAAAATGTAGTTCAGATAAAATAATCGACCGGCCGAAGTTTATATAAATGTTGTCAAAATAACTAACTAACAATTTAGTTATCAAAATAAATAAATATCACTTCTATCATCATCTTCCTAGCGTTATGTCCCGTGCTTAGACGGGGTCCGCTTAGACCATGATCCAGGATTTAGCGAGTCTGGTAATTACATTGAAGCGACTGCCGATCTGACCTTTGTAACCTTACATTGGGGAACTAGACAATTTTTGGATAATGGTTACAAATCTAACGTTTGGATTTGCAGGATTCATCACGATGTTTTCCATCACCGCCGAGCTAGTGGTACAAATACTCGTATCTACTACTATCACTTCTATGTATATTAATTTTGAATTGAACCACCATGAACATCATGCAGTTATATTTATTAGACATTATAGATTAACAGTGTTGGCCGCCCTAGGCCCCAGGCCATAATTCTCAGAACTAAAGAGTCATCACTTAATTTTAAACACGATTGGCCGCCTCTAATATTTGGCCGCCCTAGGCCCGGGCCTACTGGGCCTTAGGGTAAATCCGCCACTGTAGACATTAATACATCAGCGCCATGTTAGAATTTAAAAATAATGTGCCAAGCCAACTGTGTTGCTTACCAAGCATGTCGTCAAAGGCGACAAATGATGCATCAAGTATAGAGTATGTAATTGTGTAGGCGACAAGCTAACACTTGTTATTTCTTTTTCATAGTTTTTCATGTATACTAACCAAGTTTTTATTTTGACCAAAAGTGGTTAGGTAGCTTGCAGCTCCTTTAACTTTGCCTACCCCTTCCCCATGATATGTATGTATGGAACATCTTACAGCAACAGCCAAGCCACGGTTGAGCGTGCAGGCATCCATGGGCGTGTAGGCGACCCTGTTGAGGATCAGGAACGCGGAGAACTTCCTCACTTCGCCCTGCAGGAGCTCGTCGGTCTTCACCAGCACCAGGTCGCTTACCAGCTTGGCAGTGCGTCCCATCTGGAGGAGCGATGGGTGATGATGACCAATATAAAGATGTTGTGAATTTATTGTGCATTTAATAATAAAAATTACTAATTGGTTTAGGAGGCTAACTGCCGCTTGGAAAGTGCCTACCCCTTCGGGGATTACGGGCGTGATGATATGTTTGTATGTACCGTACAGTTGCTGCCTGCCTCGTTGGATTATATTAATCCACGAACAGCACTTGCCAAAAATATAGATGGTGCTGTTCGTGCAGGTGCTATTCGGGCGGGTGCTCTAAGTGGACTACGTCAGACACTAACAAACGAACCTGCGCTTGCGCCTTGTGTCCCTGCTCTACTATAGCGTAGGTGCAGAACAAATACCACATAACCCAAACGACCTCCAAAGCTATCCCACACGTATGGTCTTCGCCAGAGCCTGCGAAACAAAGAAACTCTATAGTAATAGGTAAGTTTAAAATAATGTTAGGGCAGTGGAAGAACACGCACCTCATATCCGAGCGTGCCACGGATATTAGGTGAGTGTGGATACATACGGAATACACCTCTGGCTTTTTTTTAATCTATGGTTTTGAAATCGATGTACGTATTTATATCACTAACTTATTATAGCAGTGAATGGAAACATTATGAATTCTGCAAATTTAAATAACTACGGATGTCTAACCATTATCCAAATTATCTAGTTTCCCCATTTAAGTGTCAAAAAGTTTAGATCGACAATTGCGTCAATGTAATCCTGACTCATTAACACGTTCGCGTGAGCTACGTCACACGACGTCGTGAGTATATGCTTAGGAAACGGCGCAACGTCTTGTGACGTCCTAAAGATTATGATATGTATTTCGGCGGAACGTCGCCCGACGTCTAATTTAAGAGTAAATTCATATACCGTTGCTCCTTTGCGCCGCATTACATCCCATTTTTGTAGTTTGTTGCGCCGTGTAGCTTGGTGTATGTCTTACGGCGCGACGTCTTCACACGTTGCTTTATTTTGTATGGAAAAAAGGTTGCGCCGTTATGCAACAATTTGGACATGTGGTTGCTCACGCGAACGTGTAAATTCTACATCACGGTTTAAGCAGATCCCGACTAAGCACGGAACATAACGCTAATAGGATGATAATGATGAGAAAAAAATTAATTGCGGCGACTTCTTTAGACATTTGTCTTCTACGCCATCGTTAGATTAAGACTAAAGTGGTAGTAAATCTGTCAACAGATGGCGTTGATTAAAATGGTATAAACGCTATATAAACTACTACTCGTTGACGAAGTTTTGAAGCCAAATAAACTGAGTTAAATGGAAAATTGTAAAAAGGTTTACAAATGGCTAATTCGGCGCCTATATGATGTACTGGGCAAGGAACATAGTTGGTGCTTTCTTTTTGAGTACCAGGCCAACATGAGATGTGAGGGTATAACCATGTTCTAATGTATAAATAAATAAATAAATAAATAAATTCTCCAGACTGACACACCAATTCCCTAGTTCCAAACTAAGCCTATGCTTGTGCTATGGATACTAGGTGAACGGATAGACATACTTAAATACGTTTATAAACATCCATGACTCGAGTACAAATGTCCATGTTCATCACACAAAACATTTGCCCCTAGCGGGATTCGAACCCGCGACCCTTGGTTTCGTGGCCAGGGTCTCTAACCACTCGACCAACGAGCCAGTCATCAAGTATAATAATCCCATCTATAAGACTTCAGTAATTTTTCCGAAGGTAAAATACAGTCACTTTAAGGTTATTACTAGGCTTGCCTAGGACCATGTTAGTTGCAGACTTCTGCAGCAGAGCAGTTCATAAATCCTAAACAAGGCTTGGAACAATGTATAAGCTTGACCTTACTTAAAAACATGAGGATGAAGTTCGGTGAACACATCAGATGTATCATACAAGCCGCTAAGACGGAGAGGATCTCAGGACCGAAGTGATTGCTGAGGCTCCGAACTACTCCGCAGAGCTGGAAGTGTTTTATGTGGAGGACGCGAAACATCTCGTGGGGCCTTGATAAATCTGATGTGTGGGAGCCTGAAAAACATAACAATGGTAGACATGTAACACTGCGTTCAGGCTAACTCAATAACTGCGCCAGGTAAGCTTACTCATCTTCACTAATATTATAAATAGAAAAGATTTTAAATACATTACATTTACATTTTCAATGTAAATTTGAGAGGCGTAAAGAAAGATTTGATTGCTTTTTTTGTTTGAATTAAATAGGCTCTGAAACTACTCGACCGATTTGAATTTTTTTTTCACCAATGGAAAGCTACTTGGTCAGGGAGTAACATAGCCTTTCAACTGTGGCGGCCATTTTGCCTGAAATCAACAAATCAGTGGGGCTTCTTCTGGGTGGTCCCGCGCGAAATCACGGGAAATAATAAAAATGACGATTTTGCAAAATTTTTATAAAGGAGCTGATAAAACTACTGATGTCGTTGGAATCACTATAAAACAAGCTATTATTAAAAGATGGATTAGTCCAGTTTTGTTTTTTCATATATTTTATTTTTCATATAAGTATAATATAGATAGATAGATATTCTTTTTTGCACGAAAAACAGATACAGAATTAATGATACAGACAAGTACAATACAATTTAGGCGGTCTTATCGCTAAAAGCAATCTCTTCCAGACAACCTTCAGGAAGAGGAAAATAAGCTTATGAAAAGAGAGGGGTAGGGCCGTGCAGTAAATCATGGTAATAAAATAAAAAGATGGATACAAAAATAAGGGCGATGATAAAACACTTATATAACATATAAACATATATATAAAAACAAATTCATAACTAAATAAAATACGCGTCTAAATATCAAATAAATACACACTTACAATATATAATATATACTTATATTAAATCTAAATCATAAAAGGATAAAAACACCAAATACCAAAAGATCTAATCAAAAGTACCCTAATTGGAAAGGAAATAGGATTTAACACGGGACTTAAAAATCGGAAGACTATCGGATAATCTGATAGAAAGGGGAAGAGAGTTCCAGAGGCGAGTGGATTGAATAGTGAAGGATTGAGCATAATATTCAGAGGAATGGGAAGGGGATACAAGGTGGAGTTTACGGGATGTCCGCATTTCACGATCGTCGGTAGGTTGCAAGAATTGGAATCGTTCTATAAGATAAGGTGGTGAAAGAGGATTGAACAGAATAGAATATAGGAGTGATAGCACGTGAAGATCTCGACGACGACGAATAGGAAGCCATTTAAGTTGGCTTCGGAAGTTGGAGACATGGTCAAACTTACGTAGACCGAAGATAATACGTATGCAGAAGTTTTGGAGGCGTTCAAGTTTGTCGAGTTGTAGTTCACTAAGATTTTAAGTAACAACAGTCCGCATAATCTAGAATAGGCAATAATAAGGCCTGTACAAGTGCAATTTTGGTGGGTATGGGCAAGAAATAATATATTCAAATCGGATTTTTTTTTTATCCTTTTAGGTCTATTGCAGAAAATCTACGTCGTCGGTGTTTTGAGAACATCTTTTAGTGATTGCATCACCATCTACAATGGTATGGAAGGACGTGTTTGTTTATTCTTCCTGCTCAGCTTGTGTCCATGACTATGATCATGATAGTCAAAAACATCGCAAATATAAACCAATTTGTAACCATATTCTTACCTGAACTTTTATTTTGATAATACATGATATCATCTGCCATGCAGCCATATGAATTAGCCGTAACTTTATTCACCACACTATCTGGTATCACCAAATTTTCACCTAAAATTAAGGAACCAAGAAATTTTATACATATCTATTGCAATGGGTTCTTGTGGGAAGAAAAACTGGGCTACGGGGTGAGATTACGATCGCCTGCCATTACAATATCTCACAAATTAAATTTCGGCAGGTGGTGACTCGCCCTCCACTAGATAGCGATAGCGAGGGGGCAACATCGGCATGGTGGTCTAATGGTGTAGATCCGGTCAGCCGTTCCCAGTTATTGCGCAAATTGAGCTTGAAGTGCTTGCAAGCATATAGCCATATACTCCACTCGACTTTGGGTGGCCAATGAAAGCAATCCAAAGGTGGGGGAGAAGATGGTAGGTTCCCCCGGGATGTCTCAGGTCTGTGGTGTCGCTACGCATCAACAGTTCGCCACAAGCTTATTATTACCTAATTGGTAAAGCCAGAAACCAAACCCACCCTGCTCCTTGATCAAGCTGGTCACTTCTTCGAGCAAGTCATTGTACGCCACCAGAGCGCTCTGCACCTCCATCCCGGTGATGACGAACTGCATTTCCATAAACTGTATTAACAGCATCGCTGCATACTGACACGAATACATGCCAATAACATGATCTGAAAACGAAATTACGTTGGGGACGCTTAAATTTAGAGATTATGTAACAATCGTTGCTGGATCTAACTACAGCAATAAATACCAGCTAGCAACACTAATAGGCTAGTTTAAACAACATTTTATCGTCCGTTATTAAGAGTACAAAAAAAAATTTCTTACGTATTTTTCTTTAGGTCAGCAACCAAAAATGGTAAAAAAACAGTGCGTTAAATTTTGGTATGTCGTCACTAGGGCCGTAAAATGTTATCGTCCAAGTTAGGTAAAGCGCCCAATTTCAGTTCTTTGAAGCATGTCTTTGTCATTTTTCGAGTATTAGATAAAGCAAAAAATATCAATATCTTTTGATAATCTAACTTACGGACTATAAAAAAAAGTTAACTAGCTTAATCTGGTGTTTTCAACAAAGAGGTAGTCCTTTTTTGAACATTACTGACTCATTGCATAAACATTACCACATGAGTAATGTTTATGCAATGAGTCAGTGTATGCATTTAGACTGTTTGACATTATTTTAAATTATCACTACTTTTTTATAATATTCCTTGTAACATGCGTGTAGGATCTGCATTTAGCAGTGATGGAAGGTACTGCGCCGATATAGAAAGAAGAGTGAATGCAGAGAATAGGGTGAATAGAGCGTGAGGAAAACTTCTAGGCAGTAAAGTCGTAAGTCAGAAGGCCCAGCTCGCTATACGCAATGCGGTGCTGATTCCTACGCTAACATAAGGAAGCATGAGTTGGGTATGCCAGAAAGAGCATGAAAGTAGAATAAACACAGGCTCGCCTAACACGACCAGATTGGTCGGTTTTTAACAGAAGGTGATGTTAGAGGTCAAAATACTCTAACATCAACTTCTGTTATGATGAAGAAGCAAGTAAGGTGTGTAAGGATCATGCCATATGGCGTTCGCTTCTATCTGCCTACCCGATAGGGAAGTGGCGTGATGTTTAGTTAGTTAGTTAAAATATCAAAATGTACTCTAACACTCACCGGTCATTCCTTCTGCTATAGATTCGAACACATAGCTAATAAAATCTAACACAACGAGAGTTAAGGCGGAGGCACTGAATGTCACTATGAAAACGTATCGCCAGTTCTTCTCCGACGTTTTTTGAGCATGACTTCTTTCTATGGCAATCTTGGGAAAAGAAAATGAATCAGTAATCACAACACACAACTTTATACGGTTATATATATAACGTATATCCTTCTTTTTTTGAAGTCGGTTGAAGATAAGGTTATATAGGTGGTATATATATATATATATATATATATATATATATATACCACCACACGGTAATCCAGAAGGGCAAAAAACAGTGGCGGATTTACAGTGTTGGCCGCCCTAGGCCCCAGGCCATAATTATCAGTACTAAAGCGTCATCACTAAATTGTTATCACGATTGGCCTACTAGGCCTACTGGGCCTTAGGGCAAATCCGCTGCTGGCAAAAAAGCCCTTTAACCGCTTTTTTTAAATAAAAAATGGGTAAAGTAAAATGGAAAATTGTGAGAAAGTGACTAGTAGCTACCTCGTCGCTATGCAACATGCTAATCAAGGAACACATTTGGCACATTCTCATTTAAGTCCTCAAATAGGGTCATATAATTTAGAGACTAAAGTAAGGACGAAAGCCTGACAAATAGAATTTAATGGCATATGATCACCTTGTTGACCAGATCCAGGCACTTGATAACCGCCTTCAGCCTCCCAGGGGCCCTGTACACGGATATGCCCACTTGTACCATCATCACCATGAAGGCGGCCGTCCAAATGTAGAAGCGCGTCGAGTTCTCCTCATAAGGTTCTAATAGATCCAGCACTAGCCCCAAGAAGGTTCCTACATCTAAGGGAAATAATAATGACACAAAGTCAAATGATTCATACAACAATATTTAAATTTGGAAGACGACGTAATGTCCTCCTAACCGTTATCAGTCCCGGCGACCAAAAAACGAAGGAAACGAGGATTAGCCAACTGCGCAGGAGATATTATAGTGCACAAGTGTGTTAGCAAACACAAGTGCACTCTCAGTCCGGTGAGACGGCAATTTGATATAACCGGAGAGAGGTCAGGCGCAGGACCAACGGCTTAACGTGCTTTCCGAGGCACGGGGGTGATTATACCGCCAAGTTCCTGACTCCGGACTGTTATTGAGTCATTTCAATATTGAAATAACAAGCCACACATTTTTGGCCCGTGTTACCACTAGACCAACGAGGCAGTCATGTTATGAAATGTACTATATACGTAAATACTGATATTTTGTGATTTCAGAGATTGTAATAATGAAAACATCTTGATACAACCATGATGATTATGGTTACAATTCAAAAATTGTCTGGTTCCCCTAAAGGTTAGGAAGGTCAAATCGGCAGTCGCTTTAATGTAATTACCAGACTCGATAAATCCTGGATTATAGTCTAAGCGGACCCCGACTAAGCACGAGACATAACGCTTGGAATCATCCAAGATGATGAACATACTTATAACTGTAACGACGCCGAAGTAGAGCCTGCACAGCGCGGGCGAGATGAACACGCGCAGCCCGCTCAGCCGCTGCTCGAAGCGCACGGGCGCGAGCCCGACAACGCGGGTCACGCGCAGCATCAGGTACATCGTGCCCGACACGAAGCACGATGCGCGCGCAGGGCGCTTGGACTTCGCCCCACCTGAAAAACAGACTAAGATCTATGAAACTGTTCATTAATATACGTATTTTCTTGCGAAACTGACCACTTTGAGGAATGTACCGTCTTATTTTATAGACTACTAGCAGCGCCCCGCGGTTTCACCTGCATAGTTTCCGTTCCTGTAGGAATATGGGGATAAAATATAGCCTATGTTACTTCCGGATATTGTAGCTTTCCAATGGTGAAAGAATTTGTGTAATCGTCACAGTAGTTTTTGAGTTTATTCATTACAAACATACACACACACAAAAATACAAATCTTTCGTCTTTATAATATGAGTAAAGATACAATGTTTACATCAATAGGCTCTTTCTCTCTCTCTGCCTACCCCGCTAGGTAAGTTCACTCATTTTTTTTATAGTCCGTAAGTTAGATTATCAAAAAATATTAAGTACTTAAGTATATTTTGCTTTATCAATTTTTCGAAAAATTACATAGATATAGCGCGAGCGCTTTAAAGATCTGAAATGGGGCGCTTTACGTTACTTGTACGGTAAAATTGTATGCACCTAGTGCCGTCAGGCGGCACTTTAACACCCTGTATCTTCATCTTTTTGCTTTGCTGAACAAAAGAAAAAATACGTAAGCAATATTTTTTTGCAATCTCAAAAATGAAATATTAAAAAAAAAATGTAAGCTTTCCTAGCGAAGTAGGCAGAGAGAGAGACACACCTCACTCGCTTGTGTGACATTAATAACTCTTTTCATCCTATTTTACAAAAATAAAACATTTAGAACTTCGTTATACATGTTCGCTTAACGTAAAATTTTTAATACTTTATTAACATGTAGTTTTGGGATCGCCGTCTTCACTCAAAATTAAGATCCTTGTTTCAGTAACTTTCCTGTCTTATTCTCATTGTAATTACAGAAGTCTAATAAATAAATCTATTACTTTGCTAATATAATAAGCTGGACAGTTTTATTTGCTTGTTTGCTTGAACGCGCTAATCTCAGGAAATACTAGTTTTAATTAAATTATTATTTTTGTGTTGTGTAGTTAATTTATCGAAGAAGGCTAAGCTACATAACATTAACCATGAACGGAGCTCAAACGACGGGCTAGTTCCTAATAAATTAATTAAGCATCAATTATAATTTGTTTCAACAACACATTTTTTCAAGACATGCGCAATATCTGTAGCTAGAATTATCCTGTCCCGTTGGTCATCTGAATATATCTATGTAATATAAACTAATGACATGAGCTTTTCAGTCGTACATATAAATATGTAGGTACATGAGAGAATTTACTAAAATCACGAAGCCGAGAATCGGAGAAATAATTTTTGACGCTCTCTAATTATTACTCTGTGCTAATAGCGATGACTGTGTTCGAAGATATTCTTAAAAGGACTGTTTTTTTTTGTGTTATCAACTAACTTGCGCTAAGTTTTTTATTATTAACCGTTAATTCGTATAAAATTCAACCTGAAGAATAAAACTGCACGCATCTTTAAATGATTTTTTTTAACAAACATCTTTATAATTCCTTCCGTAATTTAATCTAACCGCAATCCAATTTAGCCTAAATAATAGATTTAAATGTTTAGATTACCTTGCATTTTTTTAACACAATATTTTAAAACATATACCATTAGATTCTTCATTCATCTTCGTCCAAGATAGAATTTCCGTAAAATCGCCACAAATATTGTTGCTTCTATGCGTCTGGTAACGGATATGGATAATTTGACCGATTAGAAACAGCATAATATTTTTCTCATCAACATGTGCCCAATTTATTTATTTGAACGCGTTGGAAAAATATATAGAGGACGCTTAACAAATAAAGAAAACAATTAATTGTTGATAATATTGGGTTATTTGGAGTAAAACCGGTCAAGTGGAAGTCGGACTCGAAGAGTTCCGTATTACCGCACAGTACATACGAGTACATATCAACACGCCCGCAAACCCCGAAGAAGTAGGAAGAGTAAAGTGGCAGCAGGCCCCTTTAACCACATTCAGCTAAAAATATAACTGGGCTGGGTTAGATGGAAAATTGTGAAAAAGCAATGAGAAGTGGCTAACTTGTCGCCTACACAACCACATTCCTATTACCCGATATACCATTCCAGTCTGGCGACTGGTTATGGCTAACCAGTAGCCTTTTACGACACCAAGGATCACAGTTCGCGCCATTTCCAGACTTACATGGGACTACTGCACAGTTATTAATACATAATATGTAAAAACACCCGTTTGTTACGGTGTATGAGATACAACTAACTGACAGATAAACGGACAGACGAAGGTAAAAACAGGGGCTTAGTGACATCATTCTATTGGCATACCTTCGTACACAAATCCCTTATCACAGTCAATTGAAGGTCGGGTGAAGGAAATTGGCATATAGGTCTATACATAACGTGAACATACGTCCCGCTTTGAGCGGGACAGACCCGCTTTATGGTGGACTGTCCCGGTGGTCCCGGTTAGAGCAAAGATGTCCCGCTTTTTTAAACAGACCCAACATATTTACGTTACAATATAGCTACAATCACGATATCTATACAGTACACAGGCATTTAAAACTTCACATCAAATAAAAATGCAATTTAAAAAAAAATAGGAATAACAATTTATATAAGGCTAATGTTATGACTGTGAAAATACATACATGTTTCATTTTACTCTATTGAATGTGCTTGCTCATCTCTAAAGGTAAACGTTAATCATTATATATATAAACCGCAGAATTAATATCTACTTTCGTTTTATTACCTAAATATAAAAACTAAGTACATGTATGTATAAATATAATAACCATTACGTACACCGAACAATAGCGTCAAATAGCAGGAATTAGTTTTAATGAGTAAGTAAATGAGTTTTTTTGAGTAATTTGGTGTCCTTCAGAATTAATAACTTAGAGCAATATTCAAACAGTTATATCAAATTTTATACATAAAATTACAATAACAGCCTTTTTCGCTTTTCCTTCAGTTGGAAAATCAGCCCTATAATAACAATTTACTGATGCTAACAAAGAATTTTATATGCATCAAAAACTTATTCTTCAGTCACATAAGGTCTTTTTGGCGCACTTTAAGAATAACTTAAAGCAGTGGTTCCCAACCTGTGGTCCGTAAGACTTATCATTTAGTCTGCGGAAAAACTAAAATTTTATTAGATTAATAAATTCAACAAAAATCCTCAGTCACTTAAAGGTTGGGAACCCCTGACCTAAAGAGTCCATTTTAAGTTTTCATCACACTTGCTGTAAGTATATGTAATGTTTTCAAGGCATTTTTCACATGTTGGTCTGGAATTCAAAAATTATGTACCAACGTGTTAGTCCCGTGTTGGTCTGGGACTATAAAAGAGTGAGCCAACTGTGTTTCTTGCCTAGCATGTCGTAAAAAGCGACTAATGGTATATGGGGTTCTGGGTATGTGATTGTGTAGGCGACGAGCTAGGCACTTGTCACTACTTTTTCACAATTTTCCATCTTACCCAGCCCAGATTTATTTTTGGCTGAATGTGGTTAAAGGGGACTGCTGCCCCTTTTGACTCTGCCACCCCTTCGGGGATTACGGGCGTGATGTTATGTTATGTTATGTTTTATTCGGGGGGGGGGGGTTGAACTCACAACTCTTGACGCATGGGGCAGTCACTGCCGAATGCGCCTTCGAGCCAGTCAAACGCATGTTTCAAGGCAACGAATTTTAGTAGGTTTAATGTATGATAATGATAAACGTGTTATAAAGCATTTACTGAGCCAATGACGTTACCTGAGCTACTTGAAGGTTAAACTATATCAGCTAATGTTCACCATGTCGATAAATACTTTATTCATCATCATCATCCTCTTACCCTTCTCCCTACGACCAGTTCATCGGGGTCGGCGCAGACCCCGATGAACTGGTCTTCATGTCTTCCTCTTCCAAACGTCCCGGTCAGCCGTCATCAAGCTATCCACTCCTATTTCACTCATATCATCTTTCACACAATCCATCCATCTCTTATTTGGCCTTCATAAATACTCCATTGTTAAAAGCGGTGGTAGCTCAATGGTAAGAACACGCGCCTCTTAACCGAGGAATGCGGGTTCAAACCTGGGCACGTACCTCTGGATTTTTCAAATCTATGAACGTGTTTATTATACCACTAGCTCGACGGCGAGGGAAAACATCGTGATGAAACCTGCAAATTCAAACAACTTTGGATTTGTAACCATGATCCAAAAATTGTCTGGTTCCCCTATCTTAGGGTTAAGAAGGTCAGATCGGCAGTCGCTTCAATGTAATTACCAGACTCGCTAAATCCTGGATCACGGTCTAAGCGGACCCCGTCTAAGCACGGGACATAACGCTAGGAAGATGATGATAAATACTCCATTGTATTGTTTTATTTAGTCGATTAAAATTATTGTGTTTTACTAATTTTAGAGCTCCAATTGTAATGTACTTTATTTAGTATCACAGCCTTCACAGGGGAAAAATATTTAAAATAAAAATGTTCAGTGTAAGATAGTGTTAGATATCTAGACAGGCATAGCTTATATAACATTTGACTGCCTCGTTGGTCTAGTGGTAGCATGCGCTGCCTAAGGACCAAGAGACCCGGGATTTGAACCCTGGACGGGTTCAAATCCCGGGTCGGACCAAGAATTTGTGGCTGGTTATTTCAATATTGAAATTACTCAATAACAGTCCGGAGGAAGTTGGCGGTATAATCACCCCCGTGCCTCGGAAAGCATGTTAAGCCGTTGGTCCTGCACCTGACCTCTCTCCGGTCATGTCGGATTGCCGTCTCACCGGACTATGAGAAGGAAGGAATAGAGAGTGCACCTGTGTTTGCGCACACACTTGTGCACTATAATATCTCCTGCGCAGATGGCTAATGCTCGTTGAGATTGGCCGCCGTGACCGATATCGGTTAGGAGGACATTTTATTTGCTTATGTAACATTAACCATAACTGTAGGTATAACCGGGGCACAGCTAGTTTCATATATTTCCTTTAAAAACTCATATTTCAAGTGCTATATCTCGTCTAGTTAGAGTTCAGTTCATAAGCCTAGATTTAGGAATTAAGACCTGGTCAGTATTTAAGTGATAATTAACTGGACTATGAACGGGGAGACTGTAGGCTGTAGAAGCAGTTACAATCAATAAATATTAAACACATAATTGACTTTGCATACCCCTTCGGGGATTATGAGCATGATGTTCGTATATATTTATTTGTATGAAAGGGAACATATGCGTTTAGTTGATACTGAAATAGAATAAGGAATAAATTAAAGATTTTTTGAATCCAGTTATATATTTTAATTCATTCGAAAATAATTGTTTATTTAATAGAAAGGTATAATATTACAGCGACACATTTCACAAAGCATTCTTTTATTCTTTAAATAAAAAAATTCAGACGACACATAAAATGTAATGAACCAATTATATTTTACAATCAGTAGAAAGAGTTGCAACAGAATAAATACTTAATCTTGTTTTTTTTTTGTTTTTTTACTTGTCTGCTTGCTGGAACTGATATATAATTACCAAATACGTAGTCACACTGCCCAGAATCTGTAAACAAGGAAACGTAATTGTAAACATATGGGAAAAAATGTCTGAAAGTAAAATAACTAATTGTTTTGAATATAAATGTTAAGTCACGAGTGATCAACAAAAAAATTGTTTTTTTCCTTATAATCCTTTAATCTGTGTAGCAAAAAAACCGGCTCAGTGCGAATTGAACTCACGCACGTAGGGTTCCGTACCATTATCTATAAAAAAGGCAAAAAAAAACAAGGAACGGAAAAAATATACGTATATATTTATTTTAAAGGTGAATATGTAACAAAATATTCTGGCATCTACCTGTTGCCGTTATCAATATCCAGTAAATAAACGATAAAAAAAATCGCGTTTGTTGTATGGGAGCCCCCTTAATTATTTATTTTATTCTGTTTTTTAGTGTTTTTTTTCTTTATTATTTGTTTTCCGTTATTAATATTTGTTGTTATAGCGGCAACAGAAATATATCATCTATGAAAATTTCATCACAGCCTGGTGACAGACGGACAAACAGACAGACGGACGGACAGCTGAGTCTTAGTAATAGGGTGCCCCTTGGGTACGCCTTCCACCTTGGGTGCGAAACCCTAAAAATTTAAAAAAATACTTCTTTGATACACACAAAACATAACTGCTGATTTAGAATTTATTATTAACATTTACAACAGGCTAACTTTTCCAGAAATAAAACCACTCAGACTTAGTAATTCTACAAAATCTGAATATTGTGAGTAGAAAGCCAAATATTTATATTAAGCAAATTAACTCGTATGAAATAAATAGTAGTATTACATAATGTATCTGATCTTTTCTTACGGAAACTACTAGACCGCGATTGAGCGAGCAAGCGCCCATGGGCATGTAGCTAGCTTTATTGAGAAGCAGGAACCCGGCGAACTTCTTCAACTCATCCTGCACCAGGCTATCGTTGCTCGACAGCACCAGGTCGCTGACCAGCCAGTTGGTGCGTTTCATCTACACGAAAGATACCTCATTAACATCAACTTAAAGAACATGCAATTCGGGTTTCTAATTGTCATTATTCCTAGTTGTTTACTTCCTTGCTAAAGTCTATTTGGACCACTCCACACATTTCTTGATATAAAAAGTCTTATTAATTATTACATTGAAGTTACTGTCATCTGACCTTACTCTTAAACAAGTGACAAACGGACAAATTAGGTCATGCTTATACTGCCCAACTCTAGTTTTTAAAAGATGCATTTAACCATTTTTGAACGCCGAAATCCGTTTTTTTGAGATCAAGATGATTTCGACGACCCATCGTCGAAAGATGCCTGGAAAACCTGACTTCAAGGGCAGAGGGATTATAATTTTGCGGAAACATGGATGCGCATTCCAATTTCCACTCCTTAGCCGTACGCATGATGAAGGATGACGCGGAACGCTTTGTCCTGACTTACTTAAATCAATTCGTACCGTACTTAAATCATCACAAACAATACGTTACTTTAAAATTTAGAGGTACATTTTCATTTTATACCAGCAACCCTTGCATACGAAGAGCTGCGTACCCATTTGGCGACCACCATGCAAGTTGATGGTTACATATATATCTTCATGCCCGTAATCCCCGAAGGGGTAAGCAGAGTCAAAGTGGCTGCTGGATTGGATGAAAAATTGTGAATAAGGAATGAAAAGTGGCTAGCTCGTCGCATACACAATCACATACCCAAAACCCGATGTACTATGCTCGCCTTTTACGACATGATAGGCAAGGAACACAGTTACCGCATTATCTAACTGTGTTCCTTGCCTAGCATGTCGTAAAATTTTAAGTCCCTAGACTGGCATGGTTTACAATCGGATTAAATGAACAGGTAAAGATGCCACCAAGATATCACACTGAGTCAGCAAACCTGGATATTCGTCATGTATCCCTGCTCGACGACAGCAATGGTGCAAAATGCGTACCAGAAGCACCAGATCATCTCCAAGGACAATGCGTAGAAGTTGATATTTTCGCTATCTGCCAAAACAAATGGACGCTACAAAAATGACGCTAATCGCCAAGCGTTTAATTGACAGCCTCGATGCAATAGCGTAGCTACCCAGGGGTAAGGCGGGGCAGTGCCCCGGGGCCCTAAGCTTGGGGGGGCCTAAAACCTGATAAGCACACCTCTTCATTTGAGTATGATTTGACTCTGTCTAACGCAGAAAGAAAAATGTTAGTGCCCTCCCTGCACTAACATTTTTCTCCCTGTAGGGGGGGGCCTGGACCCAAAGCTGCGTACGCCCATGAGCCCTAGTTTCTTCTTTGCCCCAGGGCCCTTTGTCAACTAGCTACGCTACTGCCTCGAGGGCGTATTTGGTAGTGACCCTGCCCCATGCGCCAAGAGTTGCAGGTTTAATCCCCTTTCAGGACAAACATTCGTGTGATGAATACTTGTGTTTGTTCTGTGTAATTTGTAATACCAATGTTGTTTCTGATATCAAACACAATTTTCTTAAAACTACCTTGGAGTCAGATCAATGTATGTCATGTAGTCTGATATTTATTTATTTTATTTCGTGCTATATTGGCACGTTATAACTGATCTACGATCGAGCTGATCAGACTGAGAAACTGTATAAACCTATTTAAATTGAATTTGAAATTCGAAATATAATGCTTTAAGTAAAAAAAATATCAGACTACATCACATACATTAACCTGACTCCAAGGTAAGGTAAGTAGCTTAAGCATTTGTGTTACGGATATCAGCAACAACAGTGACATTAAAAATATATACTTAAATATTAGATTTTAACAACCAGACAGAGGACAAACACAAGTATTTATCATACGAATATTTATCCTGAGTGGGGATGGAACCCACAACTCCTGGCGCATGGGGCAGGGTAACTACCGAATGCGCCATTGAACTTGTCAAAATAAGCATCAACTATGCACTTTGTCGATAAATTCTAAAACGATGTGATTCTATTAACCATTGACGATACTAACAAAAAACTACCAAGTATTGTTCAATACCAAAACGTATGGGACCACTCTGATGATCGTTGAAGCCTAATATGAATTTTATTCTAATAATTAAATATCTAATATCACCCACTTCAAGGCCACAAAAAAATTGCTTCTGTGCACCACGACTATTAACATACATACATACATAACATCACGCCCATAATCCCCAAAGGGGTAGGTAGAGTCAAAGGGGCATCAAGCCCCTTTAAACACATTCAGCCTAAAAGAAAACTAGACTGGACTGGGTTAGATGGAAAATTCTGAAAAGTAGTGACAAGTGCCTAGCTTGTCGCCTACACAATCACATACCCAAAACCCGATTTACCATTAGTCACCTTTTACGACATGTTAGGCCAGAACCACTGCTGGTACATTTTTTTTAAGTCCCAGACCAACATGGGACAATGGGCTGGATTAGATGGAATGGATAAATAGTTGGAATGTGCAGGTTTCATCACGCTGTTTTCCCTCACCGCTGAACTAGTGGTATAAATACGCACTTAGATTTGAAAAATACAGAGGTACGTAGCTTGAACCCGCATCCCTCGGTAATGAGGCGCGTGTCCTTACCATTGAGCTAACGCTGCTAAATATTCTCCTGGACACTACGAATATGAAAAACTAACAAAATATACAGGTTATTTCACGTACTAATACGTGAAATCATAGTATTTGGCGTAGATACAAGATGCACCATGCACGATGTGAGTACGGAGAGCAGTTCTGGCCCAAAACAGCTGTTCAGCTGTCTCACCACGCCGCAGAGTTGGTAATGCTTCGTCTGGAGACGGTGGATCATCTCGTGAGGCTTGGACGAACTGGTCCTCTTGAATCCTAAAAGAAACTCGTAAAATAGAAATAGATGGCGTCCGAACGTCGTCTGACAAATGATATGAATAACAAGAAATGATTTTAAATCTATGTCTTTAAAAAATCAAGCATATTTCTTTAGCATAGCTTGACCAGCTCCGGGGTAGGACTATCCTCTCAAAGTCAGTCGCTTAACCCCTTATAACTTATGCGTTTTCATTGGTGTAAGAGAACCGGAGTATCGTACACTGAGGATACCCAACGACGATGAAACTAAGGTACTGGTCGCATTCTTGTCTTGTATCTCATTGGCGCGGAAAATTCTCAACAAAACCTTCATATGGGTACGAATTACACTCTTTGTGCTGAAAACACCTTAAGCTACAGTAAAAAAAACCGATGTCAATTAATATGATAAGATAACGAATTAATTATAAAGTATATTATAGGCCCTTACAGTACAGTGGACCGCGGAAGACCTAAAATTTTATTAGATTTAAATTAAAAAAAGTTATTATAAAATTAGCAGTTCATTTTCGATCTACCGGTCCTTGATAACAATAATGAAATTAAAGTGGTCCTCAGTCACTAAAAGGTTGGGAACCCCTGTTTATAGTAGGATCCTTACTTAATACTTACCTTGGTTTTTATCTTTGCCAGCCACCATAATGTCTACCACATGACCGACTGGATTAGGAGAAAATTCATTTACCAAGCTATTTGGTACTATTACATTTTTACCTGGAACCAAAAGAATCCTGAATTATTGTTACCTCTTTACAGTTTTTCCTATGTAAATAATTAAACGTTTTCAAGCTACTAATAGGATTAAGTTATTTATAGCATGTCGACAGTCAACGACAGCCTCAAATGATCATGATTACTCGATGATGAGTATGCGTTAAACAGTTAATCTCTTGTTGGTATGGAACTTTAAAAAAAATGCCAGCTGTGTTTCTAGCCTAGCATGACCGAAATGATACGTTATTTTACGCTGTTAGGTTTGTGAATGTGTGAACGAGAAACTACACAACGTTTCATAAATCGTATATTTTTAACCCCAATTTTATTTTTGACTCGAAGTGGTTGAAGGAACTGCTTCTTAGACGCTGCCTACTCGTGGGCTTGTTAATATGTATATGAGTGTATTTGAGTCAAAGCGGTTTTGAGTCATGGAATAAACCATCACTAGAAATACTTAAGCTGGTGAGGCCCACTTACCCTGCTCCTTAACCAGCCGTGCCACCTCCTCCAGCACATCGTTCAAGCTGGTCAGAGCACTTTGCACCTCCCACCCAGTGATGATGAACTGCATCTCCATGATCTGGATTATCAGCAGCCCGCCGTACTGGCACGAGTACATACCAATGACATATTCTATAAAGAAACAGAAAGTTATATACATAGAACGAATATATTTATTATTTATTTATTTATTTATTAGGACAACCAACAAGATAAACACTAAAACAGCATAATCTAACAGACAAAGAAAGCTACATTATCCGGAAGTAATACAGGCTATATTTATCCTCGTATTCTCATGGGAACGGGAACTACGCGGGTGAGACCGCGGGGCGCTGCTAGTCACAGATATATTTAAGGTTGAACCCTTTTCGGTAAAGACTTTAAAATTATTTTTATTACTCACTTTTTATGCCGATCGCTTGAACTTCTATCAAGTAGTTGCTATAGTCTGCCACTACTAGAGCCAGGGCGATAGTAGTGAATATCAGTATGAAAGCACATCGTTTTCTACCCTCAGATACCTTTTTGGCATGACTGCTTTCTATGCCAACCTTGAAAAAAGAAAAACAACAAGCGTTAATAGGGTTCTTCCTGAATATATGTTTAACTATATAAACGATGATCATTAAAAATATTAGAAGAAATTTCCTGGTTCTCCGATCCAAGGGTTACGAAGGCATTCGCTTCAATGTCGTTACCAAACTCGCTTAAGCCTTTTTTATTTTTTTACCCGGATAAATGCGTTACACATACCGCCTTGCCTCGGGGGACGAGATGGTTATATGGTTATGTGGTACTCCCAGGGACCTCTGCATCAGGAGATCCCCTCTCCAAGATGGTAACGGAGGTATACCCACTAAAACTGCGGATGCATCCTCCACGCCGACTGAGGCTTCGCGGGTGCCCCTAAGGAGTCCTCCGCTAGGCCTCAGCATCAGCCCGCTATCGGACGCACGCGCTAAATTACAGACGACCGGATGCATACCTTATTGACCTGATCCAGACACCGTATGACCTGCTCAAGCCTCCTCGGAGCCCTGTACACGGAGATGCCCATGTACGCCATCACCATGATGATGCTAGCGACCCACACGAACCAGCGCGTTGGGCCGGCGGAGAACCGCCCGGACTCTTCTAAGGGCCCGAACATATCTAGCACCAGCCCAACGAAGGTTCCTACGTCTGAAATTATTAATCAGTGCATACTAGGTCTAGATACAAGCTTGTTGCTTTTGAAAGCACTTAGTAGGTAGGTCGTAACTATGAACCTAAAATTATGACTACGATAAATGTAAAGTATTAAATTACTTAACTGAATAAATCAATAAATTCTCTTGACTGATACACCAATTCCCTAGATCTAAACTAAGCCTATGCTTATACTACTAGGCGAACGGTTAGACATACTTTAATAAGTTTATAAACATCCATGACTCGAGTACATAATTTCCATGTTCATCACACAAAATATTTGCCCCTAGCGGGGTTCAAACCCGCAGCCCTTGGTTTCGTGCCAGGGTCTCTCTCTGACCACTCGACCAACGGGCCAGTCAATACCTATAATTAACAATACCTATAATTTATAATAATTTTAAGTAGCAAAACTCGAGTAACCTATTCAAATAGGTGAGTAGGTATAAGGTAATCGTGGTCTATATCTCGATTTTTTATTTGATCTGCTTACATAACAGATGATTTCGCATAAGAGCAGTTGTGGTGACTTAAAAATTTAAAAAATTTAAAAAATATATATTAGAATTCAATTGTTGTTATTTTGCAATTATTGGAAATAGTGTAGAAACAAGTTGCTGTGTCTGATGATCTACTTCTTAACTTATATCTTCTTAATAATAATTTGTAGATAAAAATCCTAAAATAGAACAGTCTAAGCAAAAACAGAGGAACAGTTACACTAGAGCCATCATCTGCTATTGCCTCATTCCTGGTTAATTACACTCATATCTTTCACACAACCCATCACTCTCCTCTTTGGCAGCCCTCTGCCTCTTCTAATAATAATAATAGACATATCAGACTACATCATATACGTTGCTCTGACTCCGAGGTAAGTAGCTTAAGCACTTGTGTTACGGATATCAGAATCAACAGTATTACAAATATACTTAAACACTCAATATTTACACCAAGACACTGAACAAACACAAGTATTCATCATACGAATGTTAATCCTGGGTAGGTTTCGAACCCACAAGAGTTGTGGGTTTCGGTAGTGACCGAATGAGCCATCGAGCCAGTCTTCTACCTCTAACATTCATACTTATCATTATCATTGTCACATAACCTTTACTAGAGCATCTATTTCTTAAATTATCAACAAAACATACTTATTACAGTGACCACAAAGAAGTTCAACATGCACAAAGCGGGAGACACACTGACGAGCCGGTTAGTCAGCCGCGTCTCGAACCGCACCGGGGCCAGCCCCAGCAGTCGCGACACACAGAGCATGAGGTACATCGTGCCGGACACCGAGCATTTTGCTCGGTAGTTTCGCTTCGATTTTGGTCGATTGCTACTATCTGCAAAATAATTGTATAATCTACACAGTCTATGTTATTATATCGCTCTGTTAATCTTTAGATGAGCATAAAATCTAGTATTACTAAAATTTAATTGACGATTAAATCGCAACATCGAAATTCGGCAGATGAATTTACATTTAAAATACGGTAATTGCAACGCAATCCAACGAAATTACCGGTTTGGTTGAACCCTATCATTTCTTTAGAATCATCGGGTACTATATATATTTTTTTGCACTTAAACTACCTAATAACTGAAAAACAGTTACTTACCGTTTTTGAAAGCATTGGATTGTTTTAAATCCAAATGATGGTACTCATAATCCTTCTTCATGATTAAAAACAAATCAGAAATCCTTGAAATACTAACTAAAAACCCTTCTAATCCTATGTCTCTCCATTTATGATTTGAATTACGAAGTTTGTTAGAAAAAAAATGAACGAAAATAAATATACTGCCACTGCCTTTAATGACTAATTACATTTGGTGTTCAAACATGTTAGATAAATATTGAAACAGCGCATAGCAAACAAAATGATCATTTATTATGGACAACAGAGTTATGTTGGAACGAAAAATCGGTCGAGTGTGAGTTTAACTTATGAAAAATATCCATAATAATAATCTATACCTACTTATAATAAATCTGTAGAGAGGTCAATTCTGTACATGAAATATATTTTCAAAATAACTATCAGGGGGTGATTAGTGATCGATACTGATGCCAAAAATGCAATCAGTAAAATGTTTGTCTGTCTGTCTGTCTGTATGTTCCTTATAGAAACAAAAACTACTCGACGGATTTTAACGAAACTTGGTACAATTATTCTTCATACTCCTGGGCAGGTTATAGTATACTTTTCATCGCACTACAATCAATAGGAGCAGAGCAGTGAAGGGAAATGTTGGGAAAACGGGAGAAGTTACTCCATTTTTTAAGCTTCCGTCGCGTGTGCAGCCTTAATGGTTAAAGTCACATAGAAATCATGTATGACGAAAATAGTCTTTATAATATTAATCATAAACGCGGGTTACACCGCTGGCACAGCTAGTTTAATAATAAAATGCATACGTAATTCTGAGTTGGTCAGGGACTTAAAAAAGTACCAACTACGTTCCTTGCCCAGAATGTCTTAAAAGTCGACTAATAGTGCGTTGGGTTTGTACTAATGCAGTATTTTATCCAAAAAAAAATTATAGCTTGTAAGTAGATTATCAAAAAATATTAAAAATTAAATTTTTGCTTTATCAAATACTCGAAAAATTTTTAAGATACAACGCTTCAAAGATTGAAATGGGAAAAAAAATTACGCACCCAGTGACGTCACGCAGTACTTTAACGCGCCCGTTCTTTATCTTATTTATCACTTTAAGTTTACTGAAAAAAAGAAAAAATTCATAAGCAATATTTTTTTATAATCACGATAGTGGACTATAATGTTTTTTGAGTAAGCCTATTATGTAGAATAGCCAAGTTATCACAATGTTCAATCTAACACAACTGAATATTTTTTTTGTCCTAAAGTAGTTAAAGGGGCTTGCTGCCCCTTTGACTCTGTTTACCCTTTCAGGAATTACAGGCATGATAAAGTCAAAGTCAAAGTCAAAATATTCTTTATTTATATAGGTTTCAAAGAAACACTTATAAATCGTCAAAATCTGTAAAAGAGATATGATTCTACCACCGGTTCGGAATGTTGCATCTACCGAGAAGAATCCGGCAAGAAACTCGGTAGTTACTCTTTTCAACAACAGTATGAACAAAGTTGTAAGAATCATATTTATCTTTGAACCATGTTTCAAAGTGATAGTATATATAGACAGATTTGCGAAGGACGCTTGACATTTTTCCCGTTCTGGTTTGCTATAATCAGATAATTGCTATAGACACAGTCAGTACATACATTATTACAAATTAAAACCGAGAATTCAACCCGTATGTATAACTGATGAAAGCAATGAATACATTATAATTTTAACCTTAATAATAAATAACACTATAAACGACAAGCTGACCTTTCAACTTGTTATTTTTAACCTAAAAAAAAAAAATATACGGTCGAATTGAGAACCTCCTCCTTTTTTTGAAGTGAAAAGAACAAGTGTCTTACATAAAAGTGACGTAACTGATTCGAACCCTAATGTAGCTTCAAACATCAGCACTCCTGCGACGTTAACCTAACGCCGCAGTAGCATAATGCTGAGGCAGGGACCCAATTGGCACCAACTTATTGCTTTTTGTTTATTTTTACATACATAACATCACGCCTATAATCCCCGAAGGGGTAGGCAGAGTCAAAGGGGCAGCAGGCCTCTTTAACCACATTCAACCAAAAATTAAACTGGGCTGGGTTAGATGGAGAGTGGTGAAAAAGAGTGACAAGTGGCTAGTTTGTTGCCTACACAATCATACAGCCAAATCCCATACACCATTAGTTGCTTTTTTACGACATGCTAGGCAAGCAACACAGTTAGCAAACTGTACTTTTAAGTACCAGACCAACATGGGACAATGGTCTGGGTTAGATGGAAAATTGTGAAAAATTGTTTTTTTTTATACTCTTTTGTGTATGGTTAAATAATTGTTTTCCTCTGTATGTATTAATAATTGTGCGTCCAATAAATGCTTCTATCTTTCCTTTTTTCAGATATTTAAAATTCTTACAACGGGCAGTAATTCAGTGGTGTGTGAAAATATCGTGATGAAATCTGTACTTTTAAATAACTACGCATGTATATAATAGCTATAATTGTATTAGGCTAATTCCCCTGTGTAAGGGTTAAATAGGTTACGCAATCACTTAAATATATTATATAATATATCTAGATTTGTTAAAATAAAACAACTGTTTAATAAAACAATCGTATTAAAATAAACATAATCTTAAATAACAAGTAAATATATTATATATGTACCTGTATATAAGTATTATATTACTTTTGCAAACAGCGGAGTGTTGTTTGCAAAAGGAATATGACACCAAAGTTTAGATTTTAATGATAAAACTTCACAAAATCTCCTATCCTTAGGCTCAAAATCTCTCCACCCACTATAAGTAAATTGTACTCGTAAGTATTCGCCAAGGAAAAATATATTTCTTTAACCTCAATGCATACTTTACAATCTGTTGTGACTCCTCTTCAGCTAGCAAAATCATCTTTCCGATTTTGTCTATGATTCTTTTTCTGAGTCTTTTTCTACTTCATCAAACACATCTGCAGCCTCTTGATCCTTATTGTCATTATCAAGCCCAAATAAGGCATTAAATACATGACTGAAGATATTGTTCATATTTTCACCAAGAACTACCATCGCTTCCATATAATTAAGACTATCATCTGAACCCTGAGCAAAATCTTGAAGCTCTTCACGTTCAAAACCACCACTATTATCATCTTGGGTTACATCAAGTTGGTAATCGATATTTCTCTTAGCTCTTGCGTGCTTAGACATGCTATCAGTAAAAACCTTTATGTTATTAGTCTCAAAAACTCCCGGTTTCGTCTGCAGGACATTTAACAGGTATTCGAAAAGATTTGGTAGGTTTGTGAATATGTGACCATATTCCTCTCTTACACTCGACATTTTATGAGCAGCTCTCTGGACTGGTGCAGATTCTAAAAAAATTATAAAAATGTGTAATATCATCAATTTATTTTAAACTAGCTCTTGTCCACGTCTTCGTCCGAGTGAAATATAAGAACGCGGTACGCTTATATATTTTAGAAATAAAATTCACCATAACTCTCTTTATAATACCAGCTATCTGCTAGAGAAGTTCTGTCAAAATCGATTCAGCCGTTTCGAAAATTAACCGGAAGGAACAGACGAAAAAACAAAAGGAATATAAATTGTTTTAATAATATGCTGTCATTTTAACATTAGTCATGTGTCATTAGAAATAAAATTGAAGTGTATATCTGATACACTTAAATTTTATTTCTCATATTACCTACATAGTGTATAAAAAAATATTTCAACAACTCACCATCACAGAACGCAGAATTAGCAAAAAATATGAAAAAAACTATGGTGAATTTTCTTGAATACCTCATGGCAGGACGGCTTATCCAGACTGTCTCCTATAGTAAAGTATGCTATACCTTCCGATAGCAAAAACTACGGGCTAATTAGTAATGCAATAGATAACAGAACAAAGGAAGGTTATCTTTTACAATGCTAAACAAATATGAAATTTTATAGTAGATATAAAATAGTCTATGGTAGACGAAGGTTGCTGTTGATCGATCATCGATAATTAATCTATATATATAAAAATCAATGCCACTTTTCGTTGTAATTTTTAACTCAAGAACGGGCTCACCTATCCGAACCAAAAATGTTTAGGCTTTGTTCGGACTATTTAGTGGATGGTTTATGTGAAGTTTGCACAAAATCAGTGGAGCGGTTCTTCATTTATCACATTTTTATTATTTTACTTTATACGTAGCGAATCACGTACCGGGCCGCTAGTATTTCATAAAATAATAAGACGCATTAGCGCTCAAGATCTGAAGACTCAAAAATATCCCAATTGGGACGTTTGTTTTCATTTACGCATGCTGTGAGACGCTAGTTGCATTTTTTATGCGTATTGTTTAAATCACGCTATCCTTTTTAATTGCTTATCAAAGTAGTCAATTGAGTCACTTAGTTTAGAACATATATTTTCGGTCAAATGTAAACTATGACTTAATTACGGTAAAATATTATTGTTGATTACATACAATTCCCATAAGCTTAACCCTAGATTATGGTCTAAATGGACTCCGACTAAGCAAGTAAATTAATAAGTAAAATATAAATAAATATCAGACTACATCACATACATTAATCTGACTCCGAGGTACGTAGCTTAAGCACTTGTGTTACGGATATCAAAATCAACAGTGGTATTACAAATATATACTTAAATATTCAATATTACACCCAGACACAGAACAAACACAAGTATTCAACACACACCCAGGACATCAAATGTTTGTAATGTTTGTCCTGGGTGGAAATCGAACCTACAACTCTTGGTGCATGGAGCAGGGTCAATACCAAATGAGCCATCGAGCGAGCAAGTGATATAACGCTACCAAAATGATTATTATAGGGAGTACTTAAGGGTTCAAAATGTGTCACCGCGCCTTCCTACTTAGCGTATGTTGGACTTTCAGGGCCCTAGGGTGACAGGAAGATCCCTCTTCCTTGGAAAGATGCAGCACCTATTCCAATTATCAAACTATGAATGAAGGACCTCAGAGTGCACCTGTGTCTGCGGAGAGACTTGTGCACTATAACTCCTGCGTGGCGGGCTAATTCACGTTAAGGTTAGCCGTGACTGAAATCAGTTAGATTAACTAACTCATCTTCACGCCACATCCCTGACGGGGTAGGCAGAGAGAACCGAACACCATATGGCACGATCCTTACACACCTCACTCGCTTCTTCAACATTTATGCTCCTTTTCGTATAGGCTCTACGGTTTTTACGGCCCCTAACATCACCTTCTGTTAACACATGACCAATCTGGTGGTGGTAGGTAAGCCCAGGCAAGGCCTAGGCCTTCCGCGGCTCCCACATTCTTCCACTTTCGCATTGTATATCTGCTTAGTCAATCTTTCGTCATCCATTCTTTCCACATGTCCGAACCACCGGAGCATGCCTCTTCTTACCTTGACTCTAACGCTGTCTTTCTGACCGACTCTCTATAAATCATTTAGGATTATATAATTATTATATAATTACTCTATTAGGATCCTAGTATTCATCATCCTCTTGCCTTTCTCCCAGTTTATCTGTGGTCGGCGCAGCATGTCTTCTTCTTCCATACGCCCCGGTCAGCCGTCATCAAGCTATCCACTCTCATTTCACTCATATCATCCTTCACACAACCCATCCATCTCTTATTCGTATTAGCAAATAAACGGATGCATTATTAAGGCTTATTATTTACTAGCTTTACCCGCAGTTTCACCCGGGTTTATGGTTAATGCTATATAGCCTATAGCTTTCCTCGAAATGAGCTATCTAACACTGAAAGATGTTTTTAATCGGACTAGTAGTTTCTGATATTAGCGCGTTCAAGTAAACAAACTCTATAGCTTTATAATATTAGTATAGATAAACCTTACTAATTTACTTGACTGGCTCGATGGCGCATTCGGTAGTGAACCTGCCCCATGCGCCAAGAGTTGTGGGTTCGATCCCCACCCAGGACAAACATTCGTGTAATGAATACTTGTGTTTGTTCTGTGTCTGGGTATTAATATCCAATATTTAAGTATATATTTGTAATACCACTGTTGATTCTGACATCCGTAACACAAGTGCTTAAGCTACGTACCTCGGAGTCAGATCAATGTATGTGATGTAGTCGAATATTTATTTATTGAGCACTTTACAATATTTTCTATTATATCGTTTGTTTTTTATTAAATACAATTATATATATTTAACCTTTTCCCAAATTCTACAACAGGATATATAGATATTAGAAGGATAACAAAAAAGTATAGCAACATACATATCAATTCTGATGTACCTACTTACAAAGACCACTTGCGTGTTTCATATCATTCGTTTAACACATGTGGAAGTACATTTGAAGAAATACCTGACACCTATAATTATATGAACAGGTAGGTACATCATATACCTACAGAAGTGGGTATATAATACATAGACATAATATACGAGTCATGCATTTTCAAAATGTCGTCTATTAAAACTTGTCTTATGTTGTTGGTCGGAGTTCTTGGTAAGTTTTAAATAAATTAATTGTTTATATATTCTTGTATTATAAATACCGGAAAACTGAATGTTAGAATCATTTACCTGTATTTGACGATTTATAAATGTTTCCTTGAAACCTACATAAATAAAGAATATTTTGACTTTGACTTTGAGTTTGACTTTGACTTGAACATGTTTCGAACAGCCTTTGGTTTCGTGGCCAAGTTTTCTTACCACTAGACCAAGCGAACCTTCAAATATATCTACTGCAAAAAACTAAATTTCAATATTGTAATACCCAGCTACCTATTTTGGCCCTATCCGGGACTTGAACCCTCTTGGTCTATAGACGGCACATGCTTCCAATAAACTAACAAGGCAGTAAGACATGTATCAATAGGCTAGATGACAAAAAAAATATGTTTAGTCCGTCAGTTAGATTATAAAAAAATATTGAACATGTATTTTTTTTTTATTTGTCAAACAAACATTGACGAATATACAATGCATTCAAGTTTCGCGTGACGTCACGCTTTCGTACAATTTTTACAAAATAGTGACGTTTTGGTTTGGTTTGCCCCACTCCAAAACTTTGATGCTCTATAACTTTGTGATTTTTTGTTAATTTGGTAAAGCGAAAAATGTGTGTCTAATATTTTGTATTATCTAACTGACGGACTAATTGAATTATAGTTTTTTAATGCAGACATCATCCCTATAAAATTTAAAAAAAAAAAAAAAAAACCAATCACTAGATCTTAAGACAATGCCCTTCACAATGAACACTAATACATTTCACCCAATTTCCAGTACTCCACGCCGCGAGTGGCCACCGCCTTCCTCGGTCACCTGATATGGAGGACCACGCTCAGGATCTGGAGAGCATGCGAGATGAGGAGGAAGAGTACTGGCAGGGAGAAGGTCATAGGGGTCAAGAACAGCTGGAGGACAGGGAAAAAGAGAGGTCAAAGCAATCTTTGTGTTTGGTAACTTCCAGGAATATCGTCCTAGAGAACCCTGACAGAGGAGCCACTCGGAAGATGATAATTAGATCATTATTTTTTAATTGCTAAGAAATATTTTCTTTGAAAACTTCTTTAAAACTTTCATTAATAAATGAAAACATTCTGTACTAATTAATATATTTAATTTCTTTTTTGGAGCGGTGGTAGCTCAATGGTAAGGACACGCGCCTCTTAACCGAGAAGTGCAGGTTCAACCGGGCATGTCCCTCTGGATTTTTCAAATCTATGTACATATTTACACACTAGCTCGACGGTGAAGAAAACATCGTGATGAAACCAGCAAATTCGAGCTACTTTGGATTTGTAACCATGGTCAAAAATTGTCTGGTTCCCTTTTTAGGGTTAGGGTCCGTGCTTAGACGGGACCCCGTCTAAGCACGGGACATAACGCTAGGAAGATGATGTACATTTTTTTTTATTTTTTCTAATTATTAAGACTGTCTATTATTGAGACAGTAAATTATCTGTTTACTAAAATAGAGAAATCTAGTACAACTAAACTTAAATCTTGATTTTGTTTGTCTGTCTAAGTTAAAGCCAAAAAAGAGTTATGTAAATAGTAAAAAAAATAGATTTTTTTAGCAATCGATTTTTTATCATATTCCAGAAAATATAACATAACATCACGCCCATAATCCCCGAAGGGGTAGGCGAAGTCGAAGGGGCAGCATGTCCCTTCAACCACATTCAGCCAAAAATAAAGCCGGGCTGGGTTAGACAGAAAATTGTGAAAACGTAGTGACAAGTGGCTAGCTCGTCGCCTACACAATCACATACCCACAACCTTATATACCACAAGTCGCCTTTTACGACATGCTAAGGAAGAAACACAGTTGTTCCATTTCTTTTTTAAGTCCCAGACCAACATCAGACAGACATATTTCAGAAAACATTGCTATTTTTTAACTTACTTAAAAAAGGAAGCAATTTTCAGACTTTAATTTGGCTGATATTAGTTTCTCTACTTACATTCCATTCATTGCTTACATTGATTAACGTTCATGATAGTTATTATTTTCTTCCACAGGGAACGAGAGGGAGAAGATCAACTGCACGACGAGAGGGACCACCGCGAGGAACAGTGGGACTCTTACAACAGAGAGTCAGAGGACGCTTACGACAACACCAGAGACAACATGGAGGATCACCAAAAGTAACAACAATTTTTTATTTTTCTTTTTTTTTTTTATTTGAGAAAGCAAACAATTTCACAATGGTATCTACAACAACATGTATTATGCATAAACAGTAGAGGTAATTGTGAGACCTACCACGTTATCCACAGATTATAAAATAAAATAATTATAACTAACAGATGTTAAAAAAAAAATATATAACATTTTAACTATTATTAGTTATAAGACTTGGTATTTAAAAGGAGTAACTATTGAGTTTCTTGCCGGTTTCTTCTCGGTAGAAGCTACCTTTTGAACCGGTTAATATTGAATTTGTTTTGACGATTTATAAGTTCTGTGTTGAAGCTTATATAAATAAAGATCATTTCATTTTATTCCAATTGATTCCCCTAGGAACGAAGAGGAACACTACCAGTACGATGGAGAAAGGCAAGAGCCCATGGAGGTGCGGGAAGAAGCAGATGAGAAGAGGGACAGATACGGAGAGAAAGCGGAGGAGTTCACGAGAGCCTACCCAGGCTATGAACCATAATAACCACCAGGATAAACCAGGACAAACAGGCTTTCACAGGGTGTAGAAAAGAATCTGTGCATCAAATAATTTTAGCGAAAATACTGTATCAAGTTTGAATTTTCAATTGCCGTGTCTCTAAAAATTATGCCTACTACGGGTAAGTTCTATAGATAGATATTTTGTGAATTATGCTGTAAATAGACATCAAAATTATGTCATTCACTAGTGGTCGTCAGTGGCTTCTAACCCACTTATTTTCAATATAATACGAAATAGTATAAGACAAAAAATTTTAATCCAAAAAAATATATAAAATGTACGCAGAATATTCATTCTTACACCCATATAAAACAAATTGAATTCGAAACCCATGAATGTTATTATTTAGGTACCTAAAGTATTTATTAATAAATGTTATTATTGCAATTATTTTTTTACTTTCATTTCATTACTGTCCCACGTTGGAAGAAGACCGAAAATCCGCTCCGGTGATCCGCTAAATAATTTGTTATCTCATAAACAACCTTATTCTATGTGTCTACGAAACCTGAATACGGTTTGAACAGAACCATTGATAGAATCGATTGCAATAGTTTTTATACCATGTTATATTTTGACTAAACAATATTTACAAAACCATAAATTGGCCGTTTTCTCCAGCTCCTACTAAGCTCTCCTACTGGTAGAAGCACTAGGACATGCTGTTCCTCGTTCTCCCACTTTTCAGTGGAAGCACAGAAATCTTTCATTCTATGTCCTGGTGCTGACACACTATTTAAAATAAAGACGAAGACCGAAGGCTTTAGGACTTCATTCATTTTGTATTGCTACATTCAAAAGATATTCTTTTTAAGTCCCAGACTAACATGGGACCCAGTACTACAAATATCATCATCTTCCCAACGTTTTGTCCCGTGCTTTAGACGGGGTCCGCTTAGACCATGATCCAGGATTTAGCGAGTCTGGTAATTAAATTGAAGCGACTGCCGATCTGACCTTCGTAACCCTAAGATAAAGGAACCAGACAAATTTTGAATCATGGTTACTAATCCAAAGTTATTTGAATTTGCAGGTTTCATCACGATGTTTTCCCTCACCGCCGGTATAAATACGTAAATAGAATTGAAAAATCCACAGATGCGTGCTCTAATTTGAACCCGCACCCCTCGGTTATGAGGCGCGTGTTCTTACCAATAAGCTACTACCGCTCAAACATCCAGTATTACAAATAACCTTGTATAAAAAAGAGGGCAGACATATTTGGAAGCGAGAAGACTGTTCTATGGAACATCCATATAGTTGAACTTGAAACAGTTTAACCTTGAGCTGTCAATGGACAGTGATGAAGGCCACTCAGGTTATCACGAAACCGATTGTTGCTATAATCACGATAATCGGGGCAGCGTTCTCACCAAGATCACTCTCATTACTTCCCATTACAAACGGAAGTCATATATTGCCCACCCAATATGTAGAACATGATTGTCTGTTTGTTCGGAAATAGTACAAATGAGAGCTATGAACCTATCACTTATCAGTTTCTTGCGCAAGAAAAATTATGACACCAACTTACTCATACGCATGATCGTACGGAAGGGGGGAATCCCCCTCTTGCGTACACCAGGGGAAGATTCCCCCTGCCCTGGGTCTCGTATGCCATGATCTATTTACTATAAGATCCTATCAATAAAATAATTGTATTGCCCGACCCCGACCAAAAAAATATTGTATTGCCCCACCCTTAGCCAAAAGCTGCGCACGCCCATGCTCATATGCATGCTGAAGATTGTCACATGGCATGTTAATTAGCTAAATACATACATGAAAGGAAAGTTGATGGGCAACACTAGTTTAGAATGTTCAGAGATTGCCAACCAATTAATTTAAGCAATAAATTATGCTAAAGAAAACTAATGTTTTTTTTTTTTATTTTTGTTACCGATTAGCTTAATTTCAGCATTCTAAACTGAAGATTTTACTGAGCTTTTAATAAATCAATCAAGACAATGGGTTCAATTCGTGTAATTAATTATACACAATTGCATAAAATGTATAAATTATAGGCTGAAACATAAATACCTACAATTTCAGTGTCTCTACATAAAAGACATTGAATATAATTTAAAAAAATCAAAAAACTGACTACCTATTTAACAAAAATAACATTTTGTAACTTTCCAATAACGTGCCAAAGATTGTCAACGTCTGACCGATCCCAACGAGACGGGAAATAAAAACAAAGTTGCAATGTTCCGATCATTTTGTTGCAGGAAGTACCAGGGCGACAGAAGATGTCGGGAGCTTCAACGGTCGTTTTGTGGGCGTTCCTGGCCTTATCCCTCGGGATGTCTAATGCCGCAAGCAACAGGTACGTATTTTATTTTTACTTGTGAAGACTGCTGCCCTCCTGGTGCTTTTGCCTGGTGGTTTTGAGGTTACAACGCTATAGAGGGTTAATCTTACAGAGATCACTCTCACTCTTTCATGATGTGCTTGTACAATAATAGTTTTAATTTTTATTCCGGTGCATTGTGATTTCTACCAATCCTAGCTTTTTGACTATGTATTTTCTAAGGAATACACGTGTTATTTAATAAAATAAAATATAATAAATATCAGACTACATCACATAGATTGATCTGACTCCGAGGTAAGTATCTTAAGCACTTGTGTTACGGATATCAGAATCAACAGTGGTATTACAAATATATACTTAAATATTGGATATTTACACCCAGACACAGAAGAAACACAAGTATTCATCATACGAATGTTTGTCCTGGGTGGGAATCGAACCCACAACTCTTGGCGTATGGGGTAGGATCACTACCGAATGCGCCATCGAGCCAGTCAAGTCAGTATTTATTTCGACATGCCACAATTTTTTCACTAATTTCAAATATTATCAGCAATATTTCAGTGGGATTGTTTAAAAACACAGATTTTTTATAAAACGAACATTATCATGTTCGTTTTATTAAAATTATGTAACATGCAGTACGTTAAAAAATATCTCTGTCGAGCCCATTAACCTGGTCAGTTGCGAAAGAGGCAGGTAGACTTTCATGATGCATATGTAAAGCGACGTCACGTCCGACGCTTATTTATAGATACAAAGGAGAGATGTGAATATAGTAAAAACTAGCTATACTTATATCACAATCAAGTATAGCTAGTATATGGTCAGAGACACTGGTCACGAAACCAAGGGTCGCGTTCGAATCCCGCTAGGGGCAAATGTTTCGTGTGATAAACATGGACATTTGTACTCGAGTCATGGATGTTTATAAACATATTTAAGTATACCTATCCGTTCACCTTGAATCCATAGGACAAACTTAAAGCTTAGTTTGGAATGGATGTGCTAGTCTAGAGAATTTATTATTATTATTAATATTTATTAATTAAAGCTATATTTAACCGTTTGTACAATGTTCTTGGCGTCGAAAGCAAGAGTTGTGGGTTCAAACCCCGCACTGCGACAAAGTTGTTGATGTTGTTTTTCCATTGTTCCTGATTTCCATAATATTTATGATACTTTGGAAACAAATCAATGCATTTGATGTTGTGAGATAATTTATGTTTTGTGTTTCCTGGCATGCAGCAAAGACGCGCCGATATCTAAGGACCCTCCCAGCCAGGGCAATACGACCTCCTTAGAGGACATGACTTCGAAGGAACTCGCTGAAATAGAGGCCGTCACGAAGGAATGCAACGAATCCTTCAGAATTGAACCTGGTATGGTTGGTTTGAACGTATTATCACAATACTCCATAATATTTATATCACTAGTAATAAAATAAACGTTGAAAGGTAGACCATGTGGGGTGTGTAGTTAAACTCAGGTATTTGTACCAAAAGTTACCAAAAGTTTCTTCAAACTTCATCAAATAAAAGAGCTAAAGTAAAAGATTGTCAAACTATTTGAAACCTAGTAAGTAAACTTAAAACAACATGAATAAGCGGGTTAGTGGAGTTTGGTTATAGTGTAGTTTCGTCATTACAAAAAAATTGTATAATTTGGTCATTGCAATATTACATTTAATTACACTGGTGTAATTTTGTCATGAACTCAAAGTACAGTCCGCATCGCAGTTTAAACAGAAAATAAAATACTTCAACTGATATAAACTCCCGGCTTATTACTTCTTCGTGTTGTCAAATATCGGGTATAGCTTATAACCACCGCTCTACCACGTTTTTGAATATTTTAATTTAAAGTTGATTAATTATTTCTACCAATAAAAAAAATTACCAAATATTAAAATTTAATATTCTTGTGAGAACGAAATATGTATTTGTGAATTACAGGGTACATTGAAGCCCTGATGGATAGCGGCAGCTTCCCCGACGAAACCGATAAAACACCAAAGGTATTTTTTTTTTTGTTTTATGCTAACCATATACCTAAAGATAGATAAAAGATAGATATCTATCTTTAGGTATAGTTAACCATATACCTAAAGATAGATAGGTGAATAGAGTTATTTTTCTGCTCCTTCTGTAACTGTGGTAAGGTGAAAAATAATTTAACGGCCTTAAATAAAAAAATAAAAAACTAGTTACAATGGGCTAAATTTTTTTTTAATCTATGTACATATTTATACTCTAAGAATGTGTAATCATGATCCAAAAATTGTCTGGTTACCCTATTTAAGGGTTACGAAGGCCAGATCTGGAGTCGCTTTAACATAATTACCAGACTCGCTAAATCCTGGATCATGGTCCAAGCGGACCCCGCCTAAGCACGGGACATAACGCTAGAATGATGTTAATCTTCCCCAGTGCTTCGTCCGGTGCTACCTGGAGAAGATGGGGTTGTTCTCAGAGGAAGGCGTGTTCGACCTATCTCAGGTTGACGACGTCTTCGGCGGGAAACGCAACGGAAAGATCATGGATGACGTCCCTGACATAGCCGCTAAGTGTGCTGCTGATAGAAGTAATATAATCAAATCAACCTTCATCTATACTTATAATAAATCTGTAGAGAGGTCAATTCTGTACATGAAATATATTTTCAAAATAACGGGGGTGATTAGTGATCGATACTGATGCCAAAAATGCAACCAGTAAAATTTTTGTCTGTCTGTCTGTCTGTCTGTCTGTCTGTCTGTCTGTCTGTCTGTCTGTCTGTCTGTCTGTCTGTCTGTCTGTCTGTCTGTATGTTCCTTATAGAAACAAAAACTACTCGACGGATTTTAACGAAACTTGGTACAATTATTCTTTATACTTCTGGGCAGGTTATAGTATACTTTTCATCACGCTACAATCAATAGGAGCAGATTAGTGAAGGGAAATGTTGGGAAAACGGGAGAAGTTACTCTATTTTTTAAGCTTCCGTCGCGTGTGCAGCCTTAATGGTTAAAGTTACATAGAAATCGTGTATGGCGGAAATATTCTTTATAATATTAACCATAAACGCGGGTGACACCGCTGGCACAGCTAGTATTATATATAATACAACCTCATTTTTAGTATAAATTAAATTCTCCAAATAAATAAATTCTCCAGACTGACACACCAATTCCCTAGTTCCAAACTAAGCTTAGCCTGTGCTATGGATACTAGTGAACGAATAGACATATTTAAATACGTTATATCTATGACTGGAGTACAAAAGTCCATGTTCATAACAAGAAACATTTGCCCCTAGCTAGTTTCGCACCTGCGACCCTTGGCGCGTGCGCATCTCTTGTTACCAGGTCATAAGGTCGTTTAGGCCCGTTAGTATTATTTCTAATAAGCCCAAACGCCGTAAAAAGCGCAAAAACATACCCGTGCGAGACATCGAGGCAAACAACATAATGTTACAAACATTCGTTTCGCCACTTCCCTAGCGGGGTAGACAGAGAGAACCGAACGCCATATGGCACGATCCTTACACACCTCACTCGCCTCTTTAGGTAACTAGAACAATTAAAAAGATGACTGATATATTTTTTTAATTTACTGCTCTTTTTATTGTTTCAGAGGAAACTTGCAAATGTGAGAGGTCGTACCAATTCACCAAATGCTTGATGGAAGCCGAAATAAAGAAATATGGATAAGAATAACATTTCAAGGACAAATACATAATTACATTTTCTTTGCGCTGGAACTGATTGATGATTATCCACTTACTATTAGAGTCTTAGATTGAATTAAACACAATGAAGAAGATGGTTTTTATTACTATCAAACTTTGATGTTAATGCCTTGTTCTCGAAAATAGTCTATTGCATATTTGTCCATAGTTGAGTGTCCAACGCTTAGGGTTTTACAGTATAAAAAAACTCTTTAACTGTTTTTGAAAAAATTAAAAAAAAAAATTTTTCATACCTATTATACAAGAAAATTAAATTGACCTACACGATTGATCAAAGTCAAGTCAAAGTCAAAAATATATTTATTTACGTAGGCTTAAAAAAAGCACTTGTGAATCGTCAAGTAATAGGTACAAAGTAGAACAAATTGAATGTACCACCGGTTCGGATTGTCGCATTTACCGAGAAGAAACCGGCAAGAAACTCGGTAGTTACTCTTTTCAATGCCAGATTGAATATAAAAATTAAAATTTACAGATTAAGTTATCAAAAAGATCAAACAAAGGGTCTCGGAGTAAAAAGACAGAAGTACAATTCAAAATTTTTATTCACAAAATCCAATTGACATATAAAAAATTAAGACTAGCAAACACATCTTAAGACTAACAGATCTTTGGAAGGTAACCAGTACTGCCGTAAATAGGGTAGCTCTAAAAGTGCCACTTTGTGCCCGCCCTAGAGGGATGCAGAAAAGACCGGACCAGGACACAAACATGAAGGCAGTTTACTTTAGCCCTATTTAAGTTTTGTGTAGGCGACAAACTCGCCACTTGTCACTACTTATTCACAAATTTTCCATCTTAGCCAGTCGTTTTATTGTTGGCTGAATGTGGTTAAAGGGGTCTGCTGCCCTAACCTACGAAGTGCTTTGTATCCTAACACATTTTGCCTAAGTGAGTTAAGACGTGGCCCAATGAAAGACTCACATTTGATCTGGCGCAGTAAACGGAGTTAGTGCAAATTCGTAACGCAGCGCAGTTTAAACCAGGTCCAGGTTTTAGGTCATTCGTTGTCACTATTATAGAGGCTTACATTTGGCGCATTAAATACTAGTTACGGCACTGGTGACCGGTATGCAGTTGGAGGTGTCATAATCAGTATTGGTCGGGCCTGTAGGAGCGGTCCTTGTTGCCAAACAGCGCCTGCCAAATGTCTCCGAGCCAACCGCCTTGGCTGCTACTGCTTGGCGGTTCACTAGAAACAAATAACACATTTGTAGTTAGCACGCCATCATTCCAAAACAATTGTGACTTTGCTATACAAAACCTTAATTTTCCAATGAAAATGCCGATGCCACTGTTTGTAAAAATGCTTAAAATAAAATAGCGACATTTTTACATTCAGCGAAACCTGCTAACTAGGTATTGCAATGCTGAATGCAGCAATCTAGCTGGGCCCCAGGTCCGTCTTTCCCACCGGGCACACCAGCCACGTGCCCAGGGCCCCGCAATCAAGAGGGTCCCCTAGTGCAACGTTGCACCTGGATACATAAGATATGACAGGCCCGTTGGTCGAGAGGTCAGAGACCCTGGCCACAAACCCAAGGGTCGCGAGTTCGAATCCCGCTAGGAGCAAATGTTTCGTGTGATGAACATGGACATTTGTACTCGAGTCATGGATGTTTATAAACGTATTTAAGTATGTCTATCCGTTCACCTAGTATCCATAGCACAAGCATATGCTTAGTTTGGAACTAGGGAATTGGTATGTCAGTCTGGCGAATTTATTTAATTTATTTATATTATTTACCAATAGAACAATTATTTTCCTAATAAGCCCAGGGCCTAGCGGGCCTAACGGTTAAAGATGGCACTGCTAGGCCCAGCACTTTTCAGCTGTGTATCCTGCGACATATGCTGGTTCAACGCCACTGGATTTCTACCCCTACTAGAGATTGGAACGCTGGTTGTAGCAATTCAGATAGGTCTAGGACAGTTTTATTTCTATATAAAAATACCACTGGATTGCAATCCTACTGCTAACCTATGTAAAAACAAATAATGCTTCAAAAGAAATTGCTAATAGCTGTTGGGATGGTTGTGTAGAAACAAAAATACAGACGACTCAAAACCATAACTCGTGTTCTGAGCATACAACGTGTTCTTTGGTCTCCTGTGCTTTGAACTAAAAAGCGATATTTTTTTCAGTGCACCTCTTGTTAGTTCAAGCACATTGAAGACGAAACATCGAAAATAAATTAGTATGTTTATCAATACTTACGATTTCTTGCAGTTGTACATGTTGTTCACTTTCTTGACATCACCTCTGCTTAATCCTTCCCTCTGTCCCAGGGTCACTCCCCCAACCTATAATGACATCACTCAGATGTTTTAAGGGCATATTAAATAATATATATTACATGATGTACAAGCAAATAATTTGAAACTAAATTCTGACGCCTTTGAAACTAATAATTGTGCAAATAGACATTTCTACAACATTGCTATTGCTAACTAAAAAAGGTAATGAGGACTCGTTTTTTTCAAACAAGCATACCGTTTTAAAACTGTTCAAATCAATGGTATATAAAAACGTGTAAACATTATCCATGTCTGGCTTAGAGTTACAAGGATTTTCATCGATCTATTTCTGTTTTAAGATTTGGTGGCAATCGATTTAATCCACATCCAGATCCAGACTAGGACCAGATCCAACTATGATGGATGACTGAATCCCATATTATTTTTTCATTCCATACCTTGGGCTCAATAGTCTTTTTGGAGTTCTTAGAGAAAGCGTACTCGGAGTAGTGCATCACGCTATTGTAGTCGTACTTGACGCCGTAATCTTCTGTGTTCTGCTTCTCTGCTTTCTTGAAGTTGTTTTCCGCTCCTGGGAATAGAAGAGAGTGGCGGCTAGTTAAAAAACCGTCCGGGGGCTCTAGCAGGAGCCTCGTAGTTCTGAGCAAAAAAGTCATTTAGGCCTGGCACGATACGTATCACGTTATAAAGGGTCCTGTCAACAAAGAGCCAATAGTGACAGTGATAAGGCAACGAGACTCCATCGCGCCACCTGGCGGTTTTTGTTTTTTGGAAACCCTCATTGCATGTTTCGCTAAATCTGGTTTAACAAGTTTATTGCTTCTTGAACTCTGCCTGCCTCTTTGGGATTGCTGGCGTAATAGTACGTATGTGTGTTACTAGATAGAAAGAAGCTGTTTACCCGCTTTGATGTTGTTGTATCGGATGGTGACAAAGTCATCCCTCTCGGGGCGTGACTGCTCGTGCATGAAGCCGATGGCGTGCAACAGCTCGTGGAGAACCGTGCCTTTTTTGGTGACGCAGCCGGGGACCTGTAGGTTCACCTCCTGGCGACCACCTGGAAGCAGAAGTTGGGGAAGTCAGTAGCTTTCCTTTCTTTCCAGGTTCACCTCTTGACGTACTCCTGGAAGGAGTTGGGGAGGCCAGTTGCCCTATTTAAGGTTAACTGAGCAAAGCTAGTGTAATGGCTTTGGCGAGGAAAATCCCTTATGGTTTTTATTATTAGTGGCAGCTCGAGGCCAGATTTAAGTTGGGGCGAGATCAGATTTTGGCGTCCCTTACACCGTCATCAAAAATGTTTAATTCCTTCTGCTTTCAGGTACCTCTGATGATAAAGTTGACACAATGACCTAGCATCAGGAAGATAAAAAAAAATCGTACCAATACGTCCGACGCTGGACCAACAGCCAGTATTCCTGCTCTGGATGGTTATATAATCGGTTTGTCCTTTGTACGGCACGAAGCGCAGGCAGGTGAGCCGGTGGTAGTCGGCGATGGCCTTCATGATCAAGTCCCGCTGCTGCTGGTCTGGAATTAACATGGGTCATTCACACACGATGATGATATGAGAAAAGCTAAAGAGATCTCCTCTGGATTTTTTTAAATCTATGTACGTATTTATACCACTAGCTCGGCGAGGGAAAACATCGTGATGGAACCTGCACAATCAAACAACTATGGATGAGTAACCCTGATTGCAAATTATCTGGTTTCCATATCCTAGGATTACGAAGGTCAAACCGTCGCTCGATATAATCACCAGGCTCGCTTAATCCTGGATCATGGTCAAAGCGAACCCCGTCTTAGAACAGGACATAACGCTAGGAAGATGACATTGAAAAACCACATTAGCTTGCTCAGGTGTGAACTCGCACTCTTCGCGTATAAGGCGAGTGTCATGAGACGTGGCCAAACGTTCTCCCTACTATTTTACTATCCCTACTGCAATACTCACTGTAGTATCCATCGATGACGTAAGGGATGATTCCGTTGGGCCAGCGGTATGTTTGCCCGCTGATGCCATTCCTGGTGGCGGCTCCCGGCATCAGGATGTCGCCTTCCGCGTAATCCCCCATCTCCTCAGGGTTCATTAGGGAGGATTCCGACCAGGTTGAGAGGGCGTCACCTAGGAAAGAGTTGTGAGAAAGTAAAAAACAGTCAATTAATAATCGAAAATTAAAAATGTAATTTACCAAAAATAAAATAAATTCAAATTCGCCAAAAATTTTATTATCCTCTTAATAAAATTAGCATTCCTTAATTTATGTACGTTTCAAACGAACGAATGTCCAGCAAAAAAAACTAAATGAGTATACAAAGATTATGAAGATCTCCAAATGATCTTCACAAAGAAATCAATTAAAAATCTTTCTAAGAAACAAAACATAATTTCTTGTTCAAAATCCTAATTATTCAGTCAGAATCGAATGTTGTTATTGCGAGCGATAATTATAAAATATTATTATACGAGCTAGCCACTTGTCACTACTTTTTCACAATTTTCCATCTAACCCAGCCCATTGTCCCGTGTTGGTCTAGGACTTGAAAAGAATGTGCCAACTGTATTTCTTGCCTAGCACGTCGTAAAAGGCGACTAATGGTATATCGGGTTTTTGGTAAATGATTGTGTAGGCGCCAAACTAACCACTTGTCACTACTTTTTCACAATGTTCCATCTAACCCAGCCCGGTTTTATTTTTGGCTGAATATGGACTTTGACTCTGCCTACCCCTTCGGGGATTATGGGCGTGATGTTATTTATGTATGTATGTATAATTATAACTGTTATTTTGAGGAAAACTGTCCATTTATTGTTTGAAATAATTCGGATAATCTTCCGCGAAAGCTATCCGAGTCTTCCGTCCTGACTCATTTTACTACCGAACCCCAAATAGCCTTCGGAAGTAGGTCACAATATTAAACCATCAAGTGGTTATCACATCCCCGAACGATGTTCGTCTGACAGGTGGCTCGATAAACTTGTTCAACTGATAACTCGATCGAGATCATGACAGCCGTTTCCTTCAATTTATGACACCTTGGTACCCGATATGTGAGTATAAATTAATTTACGGTTTTAGGTATCAATGAATGCTAATTGTTGTCCTTTGTGCTACTTTTCTTAAAGCTTTATTACAATCGAAATTACTTAATATTTCGAAAAAAAACAAATAATATTTTTTAACATGACATAATAACTTCTATATTATAAAGATTGGTGTCCAGATTTAAATTGGCAACTAACTAATTACACGAATGTATACACATTTCGACCTGACATACGTCAGGATCATAGAAAATGGAAGGATATGATCTCTGCCTACCCCCATGGGAAAAAAGCGTGGCATTATGTAATTAGAACGAGTTATTAGAACTTATTAAAACTTTAAAAAACGGTAATAACTTACCACTTTCATTATTCGGAGTCCCATACACTTGCGATCCCAAGTGCGAAATGTCGATAGCATCTCCCTCACCACCAATACTGTTCTCATACAAATCATCTGGTTCCAATCTAAATAATGCGTCAATATCGTTTTCACTTACTGGCAACGCATTGTAACCAGATGTTAAGAAAAATAAAATAATAACGCTTATTATTTTCGCCATTTTACAGAAAATTATTTTATTAATTTCTTCAAAATTAACTTTAACAAATTTAATTAATATTTTAAATGAGTTTTTTTAAATAAGAATTTAATTAAAATTGTTTAAATTTAAGGAAATAAGACAGCTGGTTAATCAGCTAAGAGTACCAGGTAACTAGAAGTCTCCTGGAGGTGTGCTGCGTTTGGCGAGCAGTCAGTATTTATATGGTGCGCCGGACCAGTCATAGGGTAAACACACACAAGGTTCGTTCCTCCTTCCTGATAAAGGATGTGAAAAATTATGTAAACTAATCGATAAGACGGGCCTTGGATATTTCGTTTTAAATGTAAACCAAAAACTTTACATTTCCTTTGTTTACGCTCCTCATATCATAGTAGACTGAACTTATGACAATATTGAATCATCAAAACTGTAAGTCGACAAGTAAGTAACTACAAGTTTAACCATTAATTAGGATATCAAAACGATTTTGAATTTGAATTTTAAACATAGCTTTAAAGGTAGACACTATATAGGTACCTACTAATTAACGTATAGTTAGTTAATTATGATATAAATAACCTAAAGATCACTATATAAATATACTTTAATACTTTGATTAATTTATTACATGTCTGACATCTTTGGAATTAATTTATAACTTATCTGATATCTTTATGATGATTCTCTATAAAACTTGAAAATTATTGCAAATTAATGGCATTTTTTAAGTTACATTAAAATTTGGTAATAGAACAATTAAGTCAATAAACACGTCGTGTTAAAGAGCGTAATTCTATAAAATTAATAAGAAAATTAATCGTCAAACATTTTTACACTAATAATAATAAACCTATACATTCTGGTAATTGCGGCGTATATATAAAGTTCCTTTGGCGTGATTTCCCTATTTAGACTTCAACATTAAACCAGAATAACGAAATCTAGAACCACAGCTAAGCGTACACAAAATAGATTGCTTTGTGATTTTGCGATTTATTAATTAAAAGGATTAATCATTACATCAGTATTACAAAAAACATGATAACAGCGCACATTATCATACATTGACACCAAGGTTGCGGGACCTCGCGGAAGCAAGTCTGTTGATTCGGTGCAGCCTTTCTGATATGATGCAGTGGTTTGAACAGCCACAACCTTCGCTGGTCGGCTGGGCTTAGTGAGATGAGTTCCTGAAAAATATTTACTTTTACCGGAAAACTGAAAAGGTGTTTGTTGCGGAAAACGGAATCACTCCGTCTATTCGTGAAAACACATCAACATCCCTTGGTGTAGTATAAAATATCTAAGTAATAACCAGAAGTTGTGTGGACTGTGTTTTAGGTATACTATATAAAGATGGATTTGTCAATATAAGTTATAAATTCAAAAGATGATTGTAATTTTATTGGGTAATTTTATTAACACAATATTATTTATTACAATGTCTCTGATGTATTATTGCATTGATAAAAATGTAAATAATCTTTGTAAATGATATCGTGCAATTTTGCAAAATAATAATATAATACCTTTAATTCATAAATAGAGCGGTGGTAGCTCAATGGTAAGGACACGCGCCTCTTAACCGAGGAGTGCGGGTTCAAACCCGGGCATGTACCTCTAGATTTTTAAAAAATCTATGTACATATTTATACCACTAGCTCGACGGTGAGGGAAAACATCGTGATGAAACCTGCAAATTCAAACAACTTTGAATTTGTAACCATGATCCAAAAATTGTCTGGTTCCCCTATCTTAAGGTTACGAAGGTCAGATCGGCAGTCGCTTTAATGTAATTACCAGACTCGCTAAATCTTGGATCATGGTCTAAGCGGACCCCGTCTAAGCACGGGACATAACGCTAGGAAGATGATGATGACCTTTAATTCATAAATAGTCAATTATTTTCAATTATTACCTACTGTAAAATATTGAAAAAAAAATTATAATAGCATAATATTTACCTAGTAAAATTATAAATTGAATTGTTACTCTTTCACGTCTTGGCTACTCAATATTCACCATCATCAAATCATCATGAAATGTTGCACACACGTCATCAGGAGCAGCCCTGTTCAAGAAGAATAGAAAAACAATACATCGACTCGATCGAAGCCTCCGGCAAAGCTAGTTAAGTAGTTAACTATAATTAGCAAAGCGAAGAGGTCAACCAACTTCTAATTACCACAAGACTGTTATATCCTTAGCGTACAACAACCCTATTTTTACGACGTGAAAGAATTAATAGGGGTCCCCTATGAGATAGTGTCTGATAGTAAGTAATACTATAAATCGCAATTTGAGTACTTAAGATGACTTTTATGATGCGTATCCTAGCAAACGTTTGTTAGAAACAAAACAATATTTTCGTTTGCTAACTTTTATCTATGATTTTCGTCTCATTCCACTTGTTCAGTAACTTTACAACTGTTCAGTAAGTCGTACGTCACAGTGCAGTGCATATATTTTAAATATTTGATAGAATAACTGTTTTTGATAATATTTTATTTCCAGGAATATACTGATACCTTCTTAATAATTTAGCACACATTCATAATTGTGTGACAAAAAACAAACACTGAATTGGATGGGATCTAGTAATTGTTAAGTTCGTCTTTTATGAGATTTATTTATTTATTGATATACCAACAGTGTACAAATTAAAGCATTAAAAGTAGACATTTCCACGCCAAATTCTAAAATGTACCCCTATTAAAGGTTAGAGATTGTACATTTTGCATAGCAATTCAAATTCAAAATCTCTTAATTTATATAGGCTTCAAAAAAGGACATATAAATAGTCAATATGTGCAGAAAATAAAATAACATTATTCTACAGTGTAGACGTCATTAGGGAAAACCTATCACAAGGTGAAATAAATTATAATAATTTTTTTTGACTAAAAAAATTGTAGTTTTACTACAAATAGATTTTGATAGCAGACTGAGGGTATGAAGAATAAAAGGCAATAAAAAATATGTATTTTTTTGTGTATTTCTAACATATTATAACTTTATACACTACGTCATTTTATTTACATGAGCATTTTTGCTTCACAATATTATTACATTTAAAATAAATTTCTCTCTTTATTATATTATTTTTACATATTTCCATTCAACCTATTCATTAGGCAAAGTGACAAAAATATTATTATCAGTTCAAAAAGCACTGTTTAAACAAATACTGCTTTTTTGAAAATATATTTTTAAAGCATAAAAATAGACATAAAAACTAAATCGACGGAGCGGGCTCTATACTTATTTACTTTTTAATTTAAATTAATCATTGTGAAATTAAAATTAAAGTAATCTATTTTATACTCAGTTAAGGTACTGATTGACGTTGAAAGATATCCGATTAAATAATTATAAAAATCATGACTATCACGCAAACAATTATGAAAAGTGACAAAATAAAATTTAGAAATAATCGAAGTCACAGCCAATCGTAAGTGTACCAGTAGGAAGGATATATTGTTATAAATAAATACATTTAAAGTTTTAGTTTATATAGATAGTATAGTTTCTTTAACATAAAATACCTACTTATGTACTGTTCAAATATAAACAATATAATTAACGAACACATCACGTTAATATTACATAAATGTATTTAAGTAATTGTAAACAGAAGTTCCTAATTTTTAACAAAAGAACAATTAAAAATTAAATTTAATATTATTTTCCTCTGTTTACAACACTTCTTATGTACAAACGAACATAAAATAATAAAAAATTTGGAAAAAAATATTTTTACATACATAGATACATAACGGAAATTCTACCTAAATATTAATTCTTCGAAAACAAAAATTACAAATTACTTTCGACATAAATTATATTTAAATTATTTTTTCTAAATGGATTCATTATAAATTATTCTCTTCCAAATTTATTAAATAAAAACACCTAAATGACACAATAAATAATGCCCAAACTGCAGAGGGTTGCCACCCGCCGAGAAAATATTGCTTTCCCATGTATTTTAGTAATACGTTAAATGTTAGTCGTACTTCAAAAATTTAACCTACTTACATTAATTTCAAAAGCTAATCGCAGTCTCATGTATCGTTTTTGATTACCTATTTTAGCGAGCTATCTTGACTATTTCTCATTAAATTTGTCAGGAGTAGAAAAATAGTTGCGTAACACTCTTATTAACCTGCCGAATATCTTTAATTATGTTAATTTTTGTAATTTTAGTGGGTGGCAACTCTATTTTAAGTATTTTTCGCTATGTTTATCAAAGTTGCAAAAATATCTCTTTATTTTCTTTTTTATATGGAAGGGTTATTTTTATTTGTAATAAATTATTGCACAGTCCAACATGTCAGCTTTTAGAATTATTTTTACATCTGAGCAGGGCGTAAGCTCGATCACGAACTATTGTTTAAAACAATTGTACCTATATATAACTCCAACAAGTAACGTCAGCTGTTGGCACAATATTGCTTTGTGAAGAACGAATGGTACATATCACTGTCGCTTTTTGTTTTAACCTTTGTCGACGTGAGCAACAGAGACAGAGCTATTTGATCAGGTCTGGCGAGTATTGCACACATATTTTTTTTCCAACTTCGCTTTGTAAGTAAGGGTAATGAGTTTTTAGTGTTGTAACTCAAACATTCGCTACTTCAGTAGTTTAATGTGGCTTTGTTCTCTATTTCTTTGTAATATTCATTATGTACGAGATTAGACATTATGTACGATGTTGTTTGAACATTTAATAAATTAATTTTAAAATAAACAACAATGTCTCAAACGGTTATTTGCTAATGTTAACCTCCATTTTCTGATAAAAAGCTACTATTAAATGCCACCACAAGTTCTGTGGATGAAATACCGAATGTTTTCTTAGAAAAGGAATCTCTTTTGTATCTGACTGTAAATCGACCAGTTTATGAACATTTACATTACTCGCAAGACCCAACCATTAATTAGATGCTAAGTTAACAAGAACAACACAGTTTGCCGGCAAAACTTAACAATGCGGAAACAGAGAGCTTAAATCACGCTATACCCTCAATATATTTAATTTATACAATATCAGAAACTAACTTTCAATACTGGTTATATTAATTACATGTATTTCAACGTTCCGAAATAGCCCTTATAGTTTATAAGTAATTAAATATACTAAATCTCCTTATATATGTGATACAGTACATATTAAGAGATCAGTTTCCAATAGATAGTTGCAATCCGGAACAAATATGACCAAATATTGAAATTTGTTTCCAGTGATCGGATTTTGTTTCAGCCGAGCTCACACTACAAAACAGTTTCCATTATTCAACAAATTCGCAACCACATTATTTGGGAAGCTTAATTAAATTCATCAAAGAATATCTGTTCGTTTTGCACTTACATTTAGCTTGGCTGAAAAAAAACGGTATATTTTCGAAGATTTTACTATAGACAGGTTACTGATACGAATCGTTCCCAAAAACTGTTCCACTTTTGTCAAGGTCCTTTAACCTGGCTAAGACTTATACAATGTGTCAACCACGACATCAGTAATGCTTGACGCACTGTATACACCAAGTAGTAACATACTTACAAGGACTTAATCATCAAATTCTTATCTTAGCCAGAACCATCGAGTACACAACATAATAAATGGTAATATCGGCCATAAATTTTCAAAACACGTCAGTAACCTGCCACTGACTATGTTTAAAATAAAAAACTAAATAATGATTGACCAATCAGCGTCTTGCTGAAAATAGTCAAATGTAATAAGCCAATAAGAACGCAGCGAACTTAATAAAATTACCATTTCATTGGTTACATACTCGAAGGTTACATTAACAAAAGTAATCAACGAATGTGCCTTTTCAAGTCCCCATGTTATTTATAATCGAGCTTGAATCGGCATTAAGTCCGAACATTTTTCGGTTTCACGTAAATTGTCCACAGTAAAACGGTATTAGATATAATTATTAATATAGTAATAGTAATCCCGCGTAGGCACACTGTGAGGACGGCCGCGCGGCCCGTACCAGCACTAGAAACCAGAATAACCCCCCCATTTAACTCCCTAACTTTATGACATCCTAGTACTAGACATCCTAAACACAGGGTTTAACCGGGTTATTTCACCGAGTTTTATAGACTTTATAACCCCCGTACTAATGCCACAATAGAACCCCTAAGGATTCTCATGTTGTCCTTTAGTTCTAAAGATCTACTATAATATAATAAACCATTAATTTAAACATATCCATAATTTACTAACCCCTTCAAACGATACAAAAGTAAAGATGATAATTAAATTTTAATTTACCTCAAAATATTACCTAAATTAAAGAACGACAATTATTAGAATTAAATCTTAACATTAAATTCAAGTGAACACAAATAAATGTTCTAATAGCAAACACGAGAATTATTTAATTTAAAATCGCCGTTTTTAACTTAAGAATAAATTTAAGACTAAAGGTATTAATTCAATTTTATTTGTACCACCGTAATAACTGTGGCACTAGTACAATACTTTTAATTAATTATTTAATTTACATTGTTATATTAACACTCGCAATGTATGTATCACTCTCGAACGCTTCCAACTACCTCATGTTAGAGCGAGACAACACACGGTCCCTAACTTCTGGTTTCTCAGTGCCTCATGCCAGCATATCACATAAGATGTTCAAAATCATATTGCATTTTACACGTATAAGCCACAATTTTTATATTACCTAATTAATTCATTCACATTATAATTATTGACTCTTCAACACACATTGTTAGAAATTGACAACACCTATAGAAGTCTTTGTACAGATTTTTCTACAGTACCTAACTGCACACATCACAGATTATATAGAAAAAATAAACTTTTTTATCTTGTTAGTCTATACAAAACAAGTACACTTCATTCTAATTCTACGTTTTCAGGTTGTGGAAAAGTTTCGATTCACACAGGGAGTTTTTTGTCACTTTATAGAACTGTGACTGCATATAACTAATAGTTTACGACTGACAATTTGAAATGACGGGATATGCAGAGAGTCGTTGTAAAAATAACTGTTATTTAACAGCCGTGGTATAATTATTTTGACGCATTATGCGTCACTGATTCTAATAGTAAGTCTTTGGGTGCATTAGACGCCCAAGGGAGCTTTGTAATGGTGACACTTGATGTGACTGTATTATCATAGTTTTGCGATGGTATGATACAAGTTACAGTGACAACTGTACGACAACTATGGTAGCAAAGTTGTAATAATGAGATGAAAGTTTGAAGACTGCGGTGCTATAGAGCGGGGATTCCCATAGTGGGTTTCGCGGAACTTAGGTGAAGAATAGTCACCAATATTCCGTAAAAAAATAAAAAAACAAAAAGAATTCTAATATAAATTTCAGTGTTTTTCATTTTTAATAATTTAATATGAGTTTCTTAAAAAAAAAAGTGTTAATTGGTGTTCCGTTATCTTTAAAGTTTAGGAGTCCCTGCTATAGTCATCGTAATACTACCAAAACGAATTCACTTAGAACTATGACTGCGATACTACCGTAATACTAAGTTGTAAGTAGTACACACAAATGTATGGAATGATAGTACCTCGCCAATTTGTAGATGGCACTACAGTCACACTCCCTGGAAGCGTCTAAAGCCCATACCGGCACGTCTCTTGTTTCATAATCCCGACTTCTAATCGCAGACGCATAATTCCGACTAAGCTATGATTATGTCAAGGCGCATCGCTCCTAAGGAATCCGCTCCGATCCATTTCGTAATTTTGACTAATTTTTTTGCTTCCTAGTTCTAAAAATAAATAAAAATTAAATAAATGTATTTATAAAATTCGCACGATACTATTTATTGTATGCGATCACATTGTGAATTATCGTTACCGGTAGAAAAATATAAGCGTTCACCCGTATGCGACGGATCACCAAGAATACGGAGGAGAATCGCTGTATGCGAAACAAGAATACAATTGATAAATAGGTTTAAGGACTACTATTGAATCTATAATAGCCTATATCAATTGTTTTATTGCGGCATAACATATCCCAAGTCGTTAGAAATTGTTTGAAAACAAAATGGCTTACAATTTGACATTTTACCAATAAAAATGCGACACGCTAATTTGACCCAATGAAGTAATTATATTCCATTCTCAACAATTACTCGTTTGTTGAAACAAAAATAAGTAAAATTAGTATCTCAACAAATTGATGCAAAATTATTATACCAATAAAATTAATACGATCTTATTTCAAATAATATGAAACAGGTGACATGTTTTAATAATATAAGTCGTATTATATTTTATCAGACTGCTTTTCTTGACTATTGTGAAATCGTTCTCATTATTATATATTTCTTCATTGGTTACATATAGCGATCCTCCATTAAGCCTGCTACACTGATAGATCACTCAGCATTCATATCTCAACACACGCGACATATAGTTAACTATGTCCACCTGAAGACGAGCTCAGGGCACTCAATCGAATTATTGCTAGGATGCACCTATGCACCTATTTTGGCAGTGTGGAAGTTTAGAAACTCAACGGGTCGAGATTACCGAAACACTTATCGATACACTGTCAATACGATTATCGATTCGATACAGTTTGACAATAAAATTATCAATATTCAGTAGGGTTACTAGTTTAATTGGATTCGATTTTCTTAATTGTCAACTACTTGACAAACAATACTTTACTTATGCTAAACTGTTGCGTTTACCCAAAAATATTCAGAGAAATCAACACCACGTTTTCAAAATGGTAAATACTTACTCACAAATACAAATTCACGGTTGTGTTCCTGAGACTGACCCGTTGTACAAACAAAGGAACCCTTAAAGAGTCCATGAACCCGTTACATTCAACCAAAAGTACTAGGAATCCATAACAATTCGGTAGTTCACGCAGCTTGTTGCATCCACCCGGGTATCCAACAATCCGACTGATTATTTCCAAATGCATCCGTTGAGAACGCCACGAATGAAACATATAGTGGTTACGCTTAACACTAATTATAACACGTCCTTTCAAAAAACGGCTACCCTTATTCAAAATCAGGCAAACCGTTCTCACGCCACAACTTAGTCCATAGAAACGGATTTCAAAAAACACAGGTGGTTTCACAGAAGTACCAGGAGTCCATAAGGGTGGAGCGGCTAGTAAGAGTCTTAAGTCCGTAATACACAGGTGGTTTCACAGAAAGTACCAGGGGTCCATGAGAGTGGGGGAGGTCGGTCAGGCGTGGGGAGGGCGGGCGCGGCATCACGTGGGCGGGTCGGGCGCGCGCGCCGCCGCGGACACGACCACGACCGGCTTGACGATCGTGGTCGCGCTCAGGTACTGCGCGCTCACCGTGAGGGGAGCCACGTTGCCTTTCACCATTTGAGTTTCCACCATCTGAAAGGAATTGCACTTATATTAAGGTAACGATTCAATAATAATACAGTAGTCCATTAAAAAAAAGTGATTGCAGCGCATACGAGTGCTTGTAGTACAAATACGAGAACGTACAAGCCATCGGAAATATCTGCGACTCTCGCTGGAATGTGCATTCCCGCACCTCACCCGTTTTCGCCTATCCAGTACCGTTGCCAACGTAAGCGCCGAAGCATGACGTCACTATACTAGGTTCGGAGATATTTCCGACGGATTGGAGCTATAGATTTACTAAGATCTAGGAACATTATTTATACTACCAGTGCGATGGTGGGAGACTACATCGTGAAATCTACACAATCAGATAAGGGGCCATCCATAAATTACGTCACAACTTCATATAATTTTTAGAGCCCCCCCATCCTTGTCACAGCTGGTCACATTTGTGAAACTTCCCTCTCTCTAGTGTGACATCACATGTTTTGCAATTTTAAATCTTAAAATGTAATTACATATTAGGTTTTGAAATGTGATGTCACGAAACTTAGGGCCCCTCCCACCCCTGGTCACTCTTCGTAGAACCCCTTTACGTGTGAAGTCATGATTTTTTTAAGTACATGGGTTTCAAATAAATGCTTGCATATAAATATGTGAGTTCATCATCTTCCTAGCGTTATGTTCCGTACTTAGACGGGGTCCCCTTAGACCATGATCCAGGATTTAGCGAGTCTGGTAATTACATTGAAACGACTGCCGATCTGACCTTCGTAACCCTAAGATAGGGGAACCAGACAATTTTTGGATCATGGTTACAAATCCAAAGTTGTTTGAATTTGCAGGTTTCATCACGATGTTTTCCTTCACCGTCGAGCTAGTGGTATAAATACGTACATAGACTTGAAAAATCCAGAGGTACGTGCCCGGGTTTAAACCCGGACTTCTCGGTTAAAAGGCGCGTGTCCTAAGCATTGAGCTACCACGCTACATATAAATATGTGAGTTATTGACAACTAATGTGTACTTAAGGTGGTTATAACTTATGTTTAAGTGATTTAAACCTTATTGTGTTGTAGTAACTAGAGCCTATGTTTGGGTAACTTGAATAGTGTGATTTACCTTATGTGTGAGTGTGTGCGTCTGCAATAAATGCGTCCCCGGCTGCGACACCACTAGCGGGGTGAGCCCGCTCACCATCACGCTGCCGCCGTCTGCGCAACAACACATACATCATCATCATCATCACCAACAACAACAACACAAGACTGAGGAAATCAGAAATGGAAATAGCAAAAACATTTATCAGCAATAAAAGTAAGTGAACAAATATTAGCAATAGCTAAACATGTTTTATATAAGGTTTTAAAAATATTGTCCTACATACATAACATCACGCCCATAATCCCCGAAGGGGTAGGCAGAGTCAAAGGGGCAGCAAGCCCCCTTAACCACGTTCAGCCATAAATAAAACCGGGCTTGGTCAGATGGAAAATTGTGAAAAAGTAGTAACAAGTGGCTAGCTCGTCGCCTTTTACGACATGCTAGGCAAGAAACCCAGTTGGCAAATTCTTTTTATGTCCCAGACCAACAAAGGACAGAATATTGTCCTCCTTATCGATATCGGTCACGGCGGCCAATCTCAACGAGGACTAGCCAACTGCGCAGGAGATATGTAGTGCACAAGTGTGTGCGCTAACACAGGTGCACTCTCTAATTCCTTCACTCTCATAGTCCGGTGAGACGACAATTCGACATACTTTCCGGCGTGATTAAATCACCAACTTCCTGACTGAGTTATTTGAATATTAAAATATCCAGCCACTTTGGCCCGACCCGAGATTCGAACCCGGGACCTCTTGGTCCTTAAGCGGCGCATGCTACCACTAGACCAACGAGGCAGTCATTTCAAAAGTACATAGCTACTATTGATTATTAGATCTGCTCTGTAGCTCCAATGTTAATATGTGTGTGGTGCCGGTTTAACAATAGGATAATATCAGTAATATTTAAATAGTTTTGACTAGCTCGATGGCGCATTCAGTAGTAACCCCTGCCCTATGCGCCAAGAGTTGTGGGTTCGATCCTAACCCAGGATAAACATTTGTGTGATGAATACTTGTCTTTGTTCTGTGTCTGGGTGTTAATATCCAATATTTAAGTATGTATTTGTAATACCACTGTTGATTCTGACATCCGTAACACAAGTGCTTAAGCTACTTACCTTAGAGTCACTATTTATAATAATTAAACAAACTGAAACGTCAACTCTGCCTACCAATATTATGAAAGTGGTTTAAAAAAATTGTAAAATACCCTATTATTTGTATTCAAGTTTATCATTTACCTAATATATAACAGGTTTATATAACTAACTAACTAAACTTCACGCCACTTCCCTAGCGAGGTAGGCAGAGAGAATCGAACGCCATATGGCACGATCCTTACACACCTCACTTATCAGGTTTATATAAGAAAAATATATACGTATGTATGTACCTGAAGATACAGGGGTCGACGACACTAAGCCATTCTCTTTTGATGACCTATTGCTATCCTGCGATACACCTGCAAATATGGAAAATTACGATGAGATTCAATAAAAAAAAAATTTAAGAAGAAACTCAACAAAAATCTTGGATTTGTTTTATCTAGCAAGTCAATCAGGTTTTGCAGACACAACTACGTAAGTATTTGTTAAAAACAGAATAGAATATTAATGAAGTTCAAAAAATGTGTGAGAAAAATTATTGATGTATCAGAATAAACATTAGGTATTACGTAATGGTACATCATAATATACCTAATGACAGTATTATGTAGACTATAAAACTTCAACCATTTTGCAGAAACAAGAATTTAAATAACCCGCAATCTTTTTTCTCTAAGAAACGCCATGTCAACTAACGCAGAACGATAATTTTCATCTAATTAAATGATTACGACATATTTCAAGAAACACCGTCATCCGAGATGTTTAATCATTTTTACATTATCACTTAAAAATGTAAAGAGAACTATTTTTATTACCAATTATCAATAATTATTATAATTATTACGCACACTCATGAATATTGTGGTTTGTCTGCATATATTATACCAGAGGATTTACCCGCGTTTATAGTTAATTTTATTAGCCTACAGCCTTCCTCGATAAATGGGCTATCTAACACTGAAATAACTTTAGTAGTTCCTGAGATTAATGCGCTCAAGCAAACAAACAAACACTTTAGATTTATAATATTATTAAGTAAGTATAGATAGAGCGGTGGTAGCTCAATGGTAAGGACACGTGCCTCTTAACTGAGGTGTGCGGGTTAAAACCCGGGCATGTACCTCTAAATTTTTAAAAAATCTATGTACATATTTATACCACTAGCTCGACGGTGAGGGAAAACATCGTGATGAAACCTGCAAATTCAAACAACTTTGAATTTGTAACCATTATCCAAAAATTGTCTGGTTCCCCTATCTTAGGGTTACGAAGGTCAGATCGGCAGTCGCTTCAATGTAATTACCAGACTCGCTAAATCCTGGATCATGGTCCAAGCGGACCCCGTCTAAGCACGGGACATAACGCTAGGAAGATGATGATTATTAAGTAAGTATAGATGATATATCATATGCATTTATCTCCATAATTGATACTCATAGTTATCATATATTTATACTATTGTGGGAGACGCATCGCGTATCAACCCAGTCGTCGTACTGGAGGGCGTCTCGCGAGAGGGCGACTTATATTTATGACCTCCGCTCGAGACGTCCGACATGCCGTCTCGCTCACGCATCGCGGGACCTGCGCGCATCTCCGCCGCGCACATCGACGCAGTAGCGACGCCTGGCGTAACTAGGCTAAACTTACATTTTATTGCAATAGATGATATTGTTTTCTCTATCTAACAATTGTATAAATATGCAACAATCCTGTAAATAAAATCATTACCATCCCGGTGCTCGAGTTTAACTAATCTCTCAACACACACCCTTGGAAGTTAGCCTCCACATCTGGTGACCCCGACGTGATCTGAAGAGACCGAAGAGAGAAGTGAACTAACTTACCATGGCAGAAGAGCATGAAAATATCTCAGCACCGTTTTGCGATGTCAGCGCTGTCTCCGTGCAATCGAGGCTCTTACATTCGTTCGAATTCTTCCTTGGCGGCTTTGTATTTTTCAGGCGGCAACGGGCGGGGGCGGGCGTAGAGGGGTGGGCCGGTCGTCTCGATGTGATGAACAACTTCGTGCTTACTGGGTTGCTTCAGTGACATCGGTCGGAGAACGTCTGGGTATTGCTTGAGTATGTCGTGATAGATTTGATTACTGCTCACGACATGGACGGATTCGGCGTTGGTCTTCACTTCGAGTGCGTCGATGGATAGTTCGGTGGTCTTGTCTACCAGTTTCTTCTTGTCTAGGTCTACAAGCAGCTTGAAGTGACGAAGAAAATCGGCGCCCAGTATGGATGTCTTCACATCGGCTACGACGAATGTCCACACGAAGTTGCGACGGAGTCCGAAGTTGAGCCTTAAAGTTTTCTCCCCATACGTCTTGATCGGCGAGTTGTTTGCGGCGTAGAGTTGGTAGGCGCTTTCAGTGTTGCTATTCTTCTTATGATTGGCGGCCAAAACGGAGATATCTGCGCCTGTGTCCACGAGGAAACGTTCACGAGTGTTGCGATCGTAGACACAAAGGCGATGACTGACGTTGTAGACACCGACATCCGCCACGGTCGGTGTCGGCGTTAGTTTTCCGCAGGCTTCTTCCTCCTACAGCACGGTGACTCGCATCGTTTCGCTCTATCGCCAAAGCGAAAATGATATCTGCATTCCCACGTTGCGTCCCCAGGCTTCGGTGCTGGTGTGCGTCGCGCATGCGCCGACTGCGAACGTGAGCGCGAGCGAGAGCGAGTGTGAAAAGGACGGCGATAGCTTCGATGCGTAGAGTGACCGCGTCGCAGCTCGGCGATCTCTAATGAAAGCTTCTCGACTTGTAGCGCGAGGACTTCGATTTGCGTCCGAGCTTCTTTTGAGGTCGAGGTTGATACTGCGGCGACGCTGGGACCTTCTGCGTACTCTGCCATCTTGTCCGCCATCGCAGCGAGTGTGTCCAGTGAAGATTCCGTGTTTACGGACAATACGACTCGAATTTGCGCAGGTAGGTGATTTAGCCACTCGATTTTCAGGCCTTCATCAGTGATCATTCCGCTGGCGAGCTCTTTCATCTTCCTCAGCAACTGCGAGGGCTTCTGGTCACCGAGTTCTAGACCGCTGATGAGCTTTTGAAAGTTCTTGACATCGGATTTTTCGTACGCTGCGAGTAGGCGATTCTTCACCGCGAGGTATTTGTCTGTGGCAGGCGGGTTGTACAAGATGTCTGTGAGATGTTGCAGGTCGACAGATTGTAGTTGTTGCAGCAGGTAACGAAACTTCTGATCGTCGGATGTCTTCAGCGGGTCAATGACGGCTTCAAACTGAATGAACCACGCCCGCGGGATTTCGCGCCAAAAAGGTAAGAGCCTCGATTGCACGGAGACAGCGCTGACATCGCAAAACGGTGCTGAGATATTTTCATGCTCTTCTGCCATGGTAAGTTAGTTCACTTCTCTCTTCGGTCTCTTCAGATCACGTCGGGGTCACCAGATGTGGAGGCTAACTTCCAAGGGTGTGTGTTGAGAGATTAGTTAAACTCGAGCACCGGGATGGTAATGATTTTATTTACAGGATTGTTGCATATTTATACAATTGTTAGATAGAGAAAACAATATCATCTATTGCAATAAAATGTAAGTTTAGCCTAGTTACGCCAGGCGTCGCTACTGCGTCGATGTGCGCGGCGGAGATGCGCGCAGGTCCCGCGATGCGTGAGCGAGACGGCATGTCGGACGTCTCGAGCGGAGGTCATAAATATAAGTCGCCCTCTCGCGAGACGCCCTCCAGTACGACGACTGGGTTGATACGCGATGCGTCTCCCACACTATTATCGATTTATTGTAGTTAACAATTATATAGATATATTATGTATAACAATGATTTGTTGGTAACCTTACTTAATATTAAGGATATCATAGACTAGCTGTGCCAGCGGTGTCACCCGCGTTTATGGTTAATATTATAAAGACTATTTCCGTCATACATGATTTCTATGTAACTTTAACCATTAAGGCTGCACACGCGACGGAAGCCTAAAAAATGAAGTAACATCTCCCGTTTTCCCAACATTTCCCTTCACTACTCTGCTCCTATTGATTTTAGCGTGATGAAAAGTATACTATAACCTGCCCAGGAGTATGAAGAATAATTGTACCAAGTTTCGTTAAAATCCGTCGAGTAGTTTTAGTTTCTATAAGGAACATACAGACAGACAGACAGACAAACATTTTACTGATTGCATTTTTGGCATCAGTATCGATCACTAATCACCCCCTGATAGTTATTTTGAAAATATATTTCATGTACAGAATTGACCTCTCTACAGATTTATTATAAGTATATTTATTATAGTATGAAAGTGAGCTCAAACTTGAGAGGTATAGTATAGTCCCTTATATGGGAGATAGCTTTATCTCTTACTTTTGTAGAGACTTTTAACAGAAACAACTCGACCCTGGACGATATAGTCCTTCACAAAGTCAATTCTAGCTAGGCGGCTCAGAGCGGACTTCCCTGGATGGTATAGTTCGACTAGACTTTTGATATTTCCCAACCAGCTGACTGAAAGACTGACCGGTGTACGAGCCTCACATTTTTATTGGATTAAAAATATAAAAAGTTATTATTATATAATTTATAAAAAGTTATTATATAATTAACGCAGTTCATTTTCGACCACGTGTTCCCTGATAACAATAATTAAATTATTTTTTAATTATTAATTCCTCAGTCACTGAAAGGTTGGGAACTCCTGGTCAGGAGACTGATATACCCTGGACGATATTATCCCTTAACAGTATCACCTCTACCCTAGCCTGTACAGTCCCATAGATAAAGGGACAGCTGTGCCCTGCGCGATATAGCCCTTTCTTAGAGCTGACCCTTGGACGGTACAGTCCCGTAAAAGGGACATCTGGACAGTGAAGTCCCTCAACAGGAACATCTCTACTCTTTCACCCTTCACGTAGGCTGTCCAGTGAGAGGGTGTACCTTCTCTGGTTGAGGGGGTGGGGTGAGGGGGTGTCGTACCGTTAGCGTGCACGGGCGCCTGCAGCACGCGCAGGCCGCCCGCCGACAGCAGCTGCAGCGCCGCCGGGCCCACCACCAGACCGCCGCCGCCTACCACCTGCGCACACGCACATAACTTAAATATAGACTAATTATGGTAAGATAATTATAGTATGTAAGACATAGTACTGCGATAAGTCGTGTTACTTTGTACTTTTTAATTGTAAACTTGTTATGGACGGATAAACCTTTTTGATTTTTTTTTATTCTTTTAAATCTTAATTGGGGTGCATTTACACCACGACACACACTTAACAAGTATTCATTCAAAATGTTGCAGATGGCGACTAATGGTGTATTGAGTATTTGTTTATGGTTATATAAGCTATAGGTAAGCTAGCTACACATCAATCACTATTTCTCATAATTTTCCATCTAACCCAACTCAACTTTGCTTTTGTTCCAAAGTGGCAACAATAATCTACTTCTTAAACTCTGTCTACCTTTTCAGAGATTGCGGGCATGGTACTAAGTATGTAAAATAAAAAAATCGTCTAATATACATACATACATACATACACACATACCACCCCGCCTGCAATGTAACCAGAGCCCAAGCAGCGATTAGCTTTTTGAACCACATTCATCACCTTCCTAGCGTTATGTCCCATGCTTAGACGGGGTCCGCTTAGACCATGATCCAGGATTTAACGAAACTGGTAAGTATATTGAAGCGACTGCTGATCTGACCTCATAACCTTAGATAGGGGAACCAGACAATTTTTGGGTCGTGGTTCCGTGAACCACATTCGGCCGAAGGTAAAATATAATTGGGTTAGATGGAAAATTGTAAATAAATAGTGACAAGTGGCTAGCTTGTTCTCAAGATTGTTTTTTCTCAGTTGTAACCGAGAATTCGGTTGAGAATGTTCTTGTTTACAAAATGAATATTAAATATTCACCTGCGATAAGGGTAAGTGTATTTGTGCCGGATGCACCAGGGTGGTACCCAGGGCGTTCGTCACTCCGTTCTCTACGGGCTGCCCGTTCTGAAACAAACAGATTGATATCAATGATCAGTGTTGCCAAAGTAAAAAAAAAATTCGTGCAAAAAAAAAAGGTTTACCCTACAGCTTTTGATAAAGTATATTGCACCTTGGCCTTTGTCTAGATGATTGTAGGCGTGTTTGTAAGTTTTCGCTATGTTGATGCCAAATTTTAACAACAACGATTGAGGGTGACAACTTATTCCAAAGTTAAATACTTATAGTTAAATACAAAGGATAGACAAATAAGTACATAAGCTGTAAATGTAAAATGTCTAACAACAAAGTGTATAGACGTTCATACTGCAATAAGATTTTGAATGCAGTCGCGCTTAGGGCTTGGGTTGAATGATCCCAGAAAGCAAATGAATAGGGACGGCAAGGCAATTTTGAAATTTAAACACCCTTGCACTATATAACGACTGGCCCGTTAGTTCGTGTGATGAACGTGGACATTTGTACTCGAGTCATGGATGTTTATAAACGTATTTAAGTATGTCTATCCGTTCGCCTAGTATCCATAGTACAAGCATAAGTTTAGTTTGGAACTAGGGAATTGGTGTGTCAGTCTGGAGAATTTATTTATTTATTTATTATTTATATGGGGGGACGCATGGCGTGAATGGGCGGTAAGATGGATATTTGTCATAAGTCTATCAGTACGCTCTTCAAGGTTGGTTTGGTTGGTTGTTGTTGTTATGTTATGTACCTGCGCAGGAGTGTCAGCGGGCGCGAGGGTGGTGAGCGTGAGCGTGTTATGTCTTGAGCCGTACGACGTCCGCACGACCTGCGGTTTAAAAAAAGAAAAAAATTAAAAAATCTGCAACAACTTCAAGTCTACGAGATTTTTTAAAAGCGTTGCTAAGTTTATAAATCAGAAAGTTAATTTATTTACCAGCATTTTTTTAAACAAAGCGTGTTTAGATTCTGACTCGAATTAAAATACAAATTATTCTAGTTCGCATTTAAATAATTTATTCTTGTTCCGTTTCAATAAAAAAATAACGACGGAATATTTCTTTTAAATAAGTATACCTACTATAGCTTACGTTAGTGTTTTATTTTTTAAAGGCAAAGTATGTGATAATTAATATCAGTAAATACAAACTTATTATTAATATATTTCTCTTTATAAAAGGATCATTAATGTTGAAGAACCAAGTGAGGTGTGTAAGGATGTTCGGTTCTCTCTGCCTACCCCGCTAGGGAAGTGGCGTAAAGTTTAATTAAGTTTATTTTCTCTTCTTTATAATACATAAAAATGTATAGTGTATATGGCGTGATTTGTGGAGTTATGGACATATGCATGATAATAATGATGTGTCAAAAGCAAGGTGCAAAACCTGTTATTTGTCATACTTTTTGTGATACATCTCATTGCACTGCTTGCATAGATTTTGTAAGAGAGTCATGTCACGATTTAGCGTATATAACTAACTAACTAAGAAGAGTACCTAAATTACATTTAATAACTAATTATAGTTTCACTTATAAAGGCTAACAATGGCTTCTGAAAATTTTCAGAATCTCATCAGCTTTTGAAAACTGCATTATTTGTTTATTAAACATTTAGTTTCAAAGATTAATCATTGTTTCAGTATTCAATCTGGTTTAAGATTAATATGGTATACTTTATTCGTCAATACTACATTAAGTAAACTACATTATCTAACGATAATAATATTGCAAATACTTAGATAAATACGCAAACATTTATCTAAATTATAATATCTATCACGCGCACGACTACACATTAACATTCTCGTATGACGACGTGAGAATGCGTTATAAAACTTTCACAACGGCAATATTTACATCACCTCACAACGCCATCTAGCGAAAACATTACAAAAGTTAAATGCCCAAAGCCGTTCACAGATGGCGCTAGTGATCTAAGCAACGCGCGGCTAAGCGCGCTCAATCTAACCCCACCTAATCCAAGATTAGTCAGCTCTAATTTGTAACGCGGTACCAGGAGCCCATACCTGCGAGGTGGTTGGTGTTATTTGTATCGGCAACGTGCGCAACTTTGTGCTTAGGTTTAGGGTGTGAGGTGGCGAAGGCTCCATCCGAGCCACGGACCGCGGCGGCGAAGAGGTAATCTGAAAACAGACGGATTACATTAGTAAAACAAAACAAACAACTCCGCTACGTTGTTAACTAGCTATTGAATCATTAACAAAAAGTTCTATTCTACTTATTATAATATACATAATGCAAATGAGTTCTAGTTTTCGACTAATTAGTAAAGTTCATAACTTACACTTATAGGAATTCCTACAACTTGGTTATTGACTGTTTCATCCCTATCTTTGTCCTCAGAAGTAGGATCTGAAATGAAACAATAACTTTTTATTTATTTTTAATTAATAAAGTTTAAATAAAATAAAAAGTCTTTTTAATATTCTTTTTTATGAATGACGATGTAGGTCGTGCCATCAATATCTATGATATCATTGTAATGTCGTAAAAAAAAAACAAACGCTAACAACCGAAACATGTTCGAAAGATAATAATATAAAAGTAACACATCATCGTTATTAATTTAATTATTATTGTGACACAAGCGCCAAATATTAAATAATCACAACCGCTTGTACCAGGCGAACATGGCTCGCGTGGAGGTTAACGTACCGATGCTCCGAGGGCGGACGGTGGCGCGGACCGAGACCTCCCTCTTCAACGCGGCGAGCCGCTGTTGCGCCGCGATCTTCTCGCGGGCCAGCCGCTCCATTTCGTGCTCGCACTCGCGCTCCTTGCGACGGAGAACCTGCGAATAAAGTACCAGGGGCGCATAAGTCACCGAGCGGCTTCAATTTCTAGCTTGCGAAACAGGTGTACGTAACCGTTACGTACGTACTACAGTTTTATGCCGTACTTTTTGTCGTCGAGTTTCTGATAAAAGTTTTAAAATGCAAAAATTATACAGCGCAAATATATTAAACGAACGAATAATAAAAATACTTTAGTACACATACCAATTCTATCATTGAAAAGTTTATGTACAGTATAATTGAGTTTGTAATGACATTTAAACAGAAAAAAAAAATACAAATGAAAGACGGATCGATACTACGTTACGTACCTACCAACTCGAGTATTGTTCGCGATATTTTATTATATACAGTCAAAGTTTCAATACTTTACTATAACCACGTAAAACTTTCAAACAATGGATGTGGAAAATTGTTGACCGAACAAACGAAATCCGAAGAGGGGTTCAGGGGTTGTTTCATGGGCGAAAGTTGTAGGAGATGTATGTACTCAGAAAGTTTCTGTTATACGTAAGAAGCCGTACAGTAATCGAATTACGAAAGCGGCCAATACGCGTGTCCTCAGCGCTGACGTGGTCTCCATGAAACGTTTCAACAGAAGAAAGCCTTAGAAAGTACGGCGCTTCTACCTCCTGCCGTTTATGAAGTCTTGGTCATTGTTTTACTTGGACGAGTTACGTTGTAAGGTTTTTTTGGTGGCTTTTTTTTTTTTAATGGCTTCCGTGAATTAGCGTTCAATGTACAGTCGTCAATTAAATATTTTTTGCTCAAATAATTTCCATTGAATAAACTTTTAGGGATTTACCTGAAATCAATATCAAAACTTGATCTTAATTAACTCTAAGAATCAATCGTTCTTTACGGAAAACGTCTAACAATGGAATATTTTACCATAGTTTTTTCTCTTAAAGCAAAAACGTTATTATTCGTTATTTTTTTTTTATATCAGAAACGCTTATGGAATCTATGCAAGAGGTGGGTCAATGATTGGATCGTTGCGGATTCTCGTCTAAAACTACGATCAGATCTAAGCTACTTGGAATCGATAATAACTGACTCTCTTCAACACCAAATCAAATAGAAATATCTATATTGATATAGGGTTCATGAAACCGCGTATAAATTATAAAAACAGATTCAGAAGGTTGATCGACGTAAATATCATATGTCATTAGCAAATAACTTAAACTATGTAAACACTATTCTATTAAAATATCTACAAACCATGTGTTTATGTAAAGTTAAGGTCAAGAAGAATCAATTTTCCAAAAAGATTTGTCATTTCAAATTCCTATTTAGTGTGTAATTTAAAGTCATGCACGGAAAATTCAACTATTTTCTTTTTAAGTCACTATCCGTTTAACTAAATTCGCACATCTTTAGAACCGTGATCTTGCAGCATTTTAAACAGTAACGTGACATTAGTGTCGCATAGCATTCAAGGATGTCGAAACGTTTGCCTCACACTGACTAGCCGGATTCAGGCACGTGGTAAATATTTACACAACTGAATTTGACCCTGACTGGACCAAGCTACATGGCGCAATTCATCCCTTTGACAAGGGTGGTTGCTTCACCCTCACCCTACCACTTGCGAAACGTGCTCTGACAATAACTCTCTCAAACTCTTCTACTAGCTTTATTTTTTCATTCCTAATTTCATTTGTCGTTGAGAAATTGAGAATCACATTTTTGAGGCTTGACAAATACGCGCTGGTACTTTTATTTTTCTGTAAACGTTAAAATCTTTATTTAGATTCCACTTCTTCATACTTTGTTTATTATAATTAGGCATAATCTTGTATTGAAATAAGACCTATGAACCACGTTATGTAAGGGATGTCATTTTAAAAAATAGTGCGTCTAGTAAACTTCGTTATAAAATCGATTTTGTGCACAAAAAAATTTGAAAAAAAATATCTACGATTTATATTAAGTATATTAACGACCCGCCTCGCACGGTGAGCATAAAACAATATGAAATTATGCATATAAAACTTTCTCTTTAATCTTGAATCACTCTATCCATTGGTGAAAATCGCATCAACATGACGTCCTTTGCCTTTTAACAGTAATATTTGAGGAAAATGGTGTATACCGCTGTACTGACTTGTATATATCTGATGGCCGAGCCCAGTATCGACAGGTTGGATGTCTTCTTGTCATCAGAGGTGGCAGGGAGGTGCCTCTTGAGCAACTCGAAGCACTCCTTGAGGTGGGCACGCCGGTTCTTCTCCAGCTTGTTGTGAACCTCGCGGGTGCCAGCCCGGGGGGCGCTGCTGTTGCTGGAGCTGCTGCCGCTACCGTTGCTGCTGACGGAAGGGGGGGAGGGGATTTGTGGAAGCCTGTGAGAGAAAATATACTGGTGAATTCAAAGTTGGACGATCCAGGTGAACTATTTATGGAAGATTACACAGTATCGGTTCTCTCTGCCTACCCCGCTAGGGAAGTGGCGTGAAGTTTAGTAAGTTAGTTAGTTACATAGTTTAATATTAAGAAGCAGGATAGACTTAAAAATTTCTCACTTTATTTGAAATGTAAAAAAAAAGATTCTTTTACGAAGTATAAAGAAAATGTTGCAAATAAGTTTATCATATGGAATCAAATTACCTTCAACACAGCTGAATGCTTAATTAATTGGTTTTAAGATAATCTGATTAAAGTAAAGACACGCATTGAAAACTGAAACTGTGCTGCAATAAAATAGGGCACTGTATAGATTACAGAGCTTACCTAATGGTGTTCAAATTAAAACGTCAGACAGCGTTCAATTTGACCTCAATAAAATTATAACAACCCAACGACACTATGATATGAATGCAGTGGCTGCGTCTTATTAGCGCACGTCGCATCGATGCAAGGACCGCATCGAATGGGAACAACACGGCAATAACTAATCGATTATTCAATTCGCGTATGTTTAAAACCAAACCTTGACAGCAATCGTTTGAAAAACACGTAGCACATGTAGAGAACAAGCAAGGATGAATCGTTATTTACATTTTGACCCGTTTACATTTTATTGTATTAAATTTTTTTTGTTACATGGAAAGTTCTAGTAAGACGTGATTTGACATCCATCTACATACATACATATATTATATCATCACGCCCGTAATTTCCGAAGGGGTAGACAGAGTCAAAGGGGCAGCTAGCCCCCTCAACCACATTTATGGAAAATTGTGAAAACAAAAAGATTTGATGCTGGTTCATCTTAGTGGACCAATCAATGGTTACGAACGTCTGAGTGAAACGAAACGTAACCAATATAAGGTTTGTGCTGAAAAAAAACAACTCGATTTTCTTGCTCCTTAGTAGAATTGGTGTACCAGAACCAACGGTGATTTCATTTTAAATATACCAAATACAGACAATCATCTCTTGTTTCCATTCTAAAATAATTTTTGAATTTAATAAATTTTAGTATGAAAAAATCAATTTTAATAATATTTTAACGATAATATTTTTATCAGGTTTACACAGAGAAACAATTGATTAGCAAATTAAGCAGCAACAATTCGATACTTTATAGAAATACAGAGATTGATTTTTAAATAACTTACTAGGACATAATAACGATAAAATAGACTGATTATAATAGTATTGAAGATGTTATGTAAGTATTATATTTATTGTTTCGATATTGCTAACTCAAGAACAAGCTTTACACGAGTAGAAAATAAATCATCGCAAGCGAGTGAAATGTATGCAACTTATGAATATCTTCATGGCCAGATGTAAACGTGTCTAATGGTATAAATATGCACCTAACATAGATGCAACTGTTACATTTAGAATCAATTGTACCGACGAGGTTTAATTCAATGTTTGCAACCGCTTGACGAAAACAATGTTAGATCAATGAGAACATAGATTTTTATTATTTCATTGTTACATACATTCAGATTTTTTTTTACAAAAATCTATTCAATCAATGATTTACCAAGCTTGGAACGAATACCTTTTACAATAAGTAGAATTAACGCATTCTAAAAAAATCTACAGATTTTTTTCTTTGTCAAGCTGTCAGTTTTTTATAGAATCATAAAAATAATGCTGCGTACTTGAATAAACATAATGTACTGTTATTTAACAATACTGCTATGCCAATGTGAACGGGCGGCGCGTAAAAAGCACGCGAAATACGTGACCGCGCAAAGAATGCCAGCTGTTTTAGACACCGCCGGTACCAGGAGAGCATACGTACCCATGACTATTACTAGTGGTGCGGGGCCTGGAATGTTCTTGTACGAAGTCGAGGACGGGCGCGGGGGCCGGTGCGAGCACCGGGTCGAGAGGCGCGGGGCCGCAGGGGGGCACCGGCAGCGGCGACGTCGGCCGTACCACGCCGTTGCGCACCGGCAGACCGGTCACCACGCGCACCGACACCGGCGACTGGGGCTCCTCCTCTGTAAACAAGCCGACACGTCAACAACATTCAACAACAAGGCAATTACGAAATCCTCCCCGATCGCACGTAATAACAGTGCGCTAAGCACCAATTTCCCCTGATTACACACGCCCGATGCCGCACTTCGGTCAGCACTTGTCAAACCCGTGTCAACCGCTCGTCGGCGGCTGCAATCCGTGGCGGTAAAGTACCAGGCGAGCATAACGCAGCGAGAAGTTGAAACGGACGAGACCGAAATATCGATTGGAGGGAGACAACCGTATAAACAAGACTTTACGTCAGCGGCTCACAACTACTTTTATATAACAAACGACCTTAGTACTTCAGTTGTAAGGTCGAAATTAGTGTGTTAATGACAAAATCAGTCACGCTGCAATGAAGAGCGAGAGAAGGCGATTGTAGTATTTGTAATGAGAGAGACGGGTATATAGGCGTGGCGTAAGGCAAGCTGATTAGGATGACGTCAGTACATGTGGTATCGCGCGTGTTGTTGACTCGAGTCCGGTTGCCACGCCGAAAATCAGCTGTGCCGGGATATTATCACAAAAATAAAAGTAGTACGGCAACCGGTTCGTAGATAATAAGCGTGGCCGCTTGATGTTTATCCGACTTGTTTGTGTTTAATTATTGCTGATAACATAATAATAATACAATTGGATTGATAAATGAGATCATTAACAGTTTAATGCCACAGCTGAACAAAATTATTTAAAATAATAATACTATGTATTTAACACTTTAAATTAGCTAAATACTTAACGCAGTAGACATTGTAATGTAACACTGCGCTGCGTGCAATACTAACTCAATTCAGCGCACCGAGCGTTTTTCTTAGTTGAAAACTTGACACAGTTAACTTTAGTGAGTTAGTTATTATAACTCACATTGACAGGCCCGTTGGTCGAGTGGTCAGATACCATGGCTACGAAACCAAGAGTCGCAGGTTCGAATCCCGCTAGGAGCAAATGTTTCTCGACTCATAGCTGTATATACGTATTTGAGTATGTCTATCTGTTTACCTAGTATGCATAGCACAAGCTTATGCTTAGTTTATTTGTAGTACTAGGGAATTGGTGTCTGGAGAATTTATTTATTCATTCATTATTCTTTACTGAGGTCGTTATAAGAAGTTACGTTTTTGAAAAACAATGATCGGTCTTTATAATACAATATAACGTGTTACGTAATGCTTACGTGGGTATTTAACTTTCAAATTACACGGCCATCGTACCGAGCAACAACTATACCCTAGAAGTTACGTGTTATCTTCAAGAATAATTACTTATATCTGTACATGTACTTACTATGTAAATAAGTATCGATAGAATCAACAATCGTAAAATATAAAAAATGTGAGCATTGAATAAAACCTTCTTTTTATGAATTAAATAGTTTTCAGGTTTAAAGTCAAAGTTCTTAATGGATATTGTGCGTAAAAATTTAAATCAACGTCACGGATATTCTAAAAATAATTTAATTTACATATTGTGTTCCTTCTATAGTTTTAAAATAATACTTAACGTTTGTAGTAAATAGTCATACATTTACTATGTACCTACATATGTATTCTGTATTCTCTAAGCACCTCTTAAGCAGGTAGATTTTTGTGTGTGACAATTTTTTTTTGCATAAAACATATTTTATGCATTAACATCTTATCTTATTAGTTGTTTGTTCACGTCATCAATCGAATCAATCGAATGGATATAAAAATACACCCCTTCACAAAAACAAATTTAATCGAGTTAAAAAATCGCTTAAAATGTACGGTATAATTTTAAACAAATAAAACATTATAGCGCTCCTACCTCAAGCCTCGGCCCACAATTTGATATTGATAGAAATACATAACACTTACATCGGATACCGTAAACATCTATTGAAAGGTATTTTTTCTACAGGGTCATTTGTAAAACATCAACAACTTCGCAGGAGTAGATTACTGACATTATAAACAACAACGTTTGTTCTAAGACTTTTCCTAAATCGACAAAAAAAACGGCTTTCCATACTAAATTTCCAAACAGCTAAAGTAGTTTGTATGAAAATTCTTTTTTTTTAAGTCTATTCAAAAAAATCGTAGAACAAATGTTTTTGTTTATTATGCCAGTAATCTACTCCTGCGTTTGATGTTTTACAAATGACCCTGTATAGATAGATACACACTTTTTTGGGAATCGAGAGGTTTCTTAACTAGAAATATTTATAAATATGCAGTTTAAATATCTAAATAAACCTAGTATACTTTTGAGAGTAGATGCTGAAGATTATAAAAACTGGTTTCTTCGCCCATCTTCCGTCTATATCATCATTAAAACTCAATGGTACACATAACATCGAGTCAAAATATGTAACTACAAGTACTTAAAAGATATATTTCAAATGTAAAATACACGAACTGCTCACAAACGAACGTTAAAGAAAATCTTATTTAAATAAACCAAGTAATAAATATTAAAACAAGAGATTAAAAAAAAAATAAGATTTTTTTTTGTTAGAATGTCGTCTGTCTATATATCTGACCTCTTATAAGGGGTACATATCAATTGACAATTTAAATATTATTTTAAAACTGGCAACATAATTAATACATCAATATGACTACACTGTACAATCAATTATTCACAAAATAATACATTTACTTAAGTGCCGTCTTCCGAGTGAGTTATTATTGTTCTAGAAGACTGTTCCGATAAATATCACTTCAAGCAGATTCTCAGGAAATCAGAAGCTACCTACAAGATACCACAGATATGTACGTACTTGGTTCATAATCAAGTGTGACGTATTTAATGTTTAATAACATACCTATTGCTGATAACAACGGGATTTGTTTGAACGTTCAACGCAAAAAACATTTTAGATTGTGCTGCAATAATAATACGATACTGATGCATTGGTATGACACCAAATTACCAAAATCATGTTTGTATGTATTATAAATTACAGTTGAGAATATACATAGGTATATCACATTGTTGGCACAATTCATTCACTCTTACTAAGGACAATTTAAGGGGATTCCGAATAATTTGTTAAATCAAGGAAATCGTTATATGTATTGAGGTTCGTTATAATAAGGTTGCACTATATTAAAAAAATTAAAAAATATTTCTAAGTATTTATTAGTTCAGAATATAAAACATACGCAATTTATCTTTTATTAAAGTTGAGTAAATATCAGTGTATAAGTGTAATGTTAAAAAATAAATCATTGACCGATAAGATAATTAAGTTAAATTCCTAGCAGTATAATCAATCGACAGTAGATTTCAGAAAAAAAAATAATGTCAAAAAAAAGGAGCACAGTTTATTCAAGATGAATCCTTAGTAATAAACCTTATTGTTTTTAGATCTAGCTAGCGTATTTAGTGCGATTTCTCTTTACAAAACCTTGATTTGGTTATAAAATGTTCACAGCTAAGATATCGGTTTTTCTGCAATCTGCAAACCAGAGTATCCAATTGTTTACCAAATATGCCTTTCGGGACATACTTCATCCGACTTAATCCCGAACGAATAGAGTTGGTATTAGGAAAGCATGAAACAGTTGAGCTGGAATTATTCAATAGTAGGTGTTTAATATGAATTAGACTAAAGGTGATATTAGGGTCATTGGCCCCGCGACATTGAAAACTATAGACTTCACGACTACTTATGACAATAGATGGAATTATTATCGATACTATTGATGAAATTCGGACGAGTGGTTGTTTGTATAACGGAATGTGTTAAGGTGATTCGATGGCTATTGCCCTCGAACAATCACGTCGGCATAACTTTGTACAGCTGCTTTGGAAACCATATACAAATAGTTTCTGATCTCAATGGATGACTTGATTTCGACTTTGATTTTGACTACATCTAGCCAGGACGAAATGTCAATGCCGGTCAAATTATGACGGTTGAAGAAACATTTGGATTTAATAGCAATGTTATGCTTTGGCTTCATCAGCATAGTTACATCAAAAGTAGTTTTTTTTTTTCAGCTGTTCCATTGCATTCATTGTGTATTACCAAGAAGCAGACAAATACATTTCGTACAAGCAGTTATACTGAAAATTCTGAATTACTTTAATTCGCCGGATTCTATGAATTTCTCTGAAACGAGCACTTTTTACAGTGTGAGTATTTTGGGATAGAAAATATATTCGGATATTTTTAACATTCTTTATTAGGGTTTCTTAATTTTGGATCCTTGGACCTCTGAGGGGTCTACGACTAGCTGTTCCTTTAATTTTTCAGAGGTAATACATAAAACTTTTTTCTTGCCTAACTTTTCTTTAAATTTCCCCAGAATTTATTTCGAGGCCAATTAGATTTTTAAGGTCTAAGGTTTGTGACTTTAAAAAGAATATGAAATCCAGTTATAGAGGAAGCTTCATGGTGGAAATTGAATAAATTGATTCATCTTCCTAGCGTTATGTCCCGTGTCTAGACGGGGTCCGCTTAGACCATGATCCAGGATTTAGCGAGTCTGGTAATTATATTGAAGCGACTGCCGTTCTGACCTTCGTAACCCTAAGATAGGGGAACCAGACAATTTTTGGATCATGGTTACAAATCCAAAGTTGTTTGAATTTGCAGGTTTCATCACGATGTTTTCCCTCACCGTCGAGCTAGTGGTATAAATACGTAGATAGATTTGAAAAATCCAGAGGTACATGCCCGGGTTTGAACCTGCACTCCTTGGTTAAGAGGCGCGTGTCCTTACCATTAAGCTACCACCGCTCTCCTAAATTGAATAAATTGATTACGAACTATGAATAACGAGTAACAGTCACCCGTTTAGCGCAGTGACAGCTGTTCTTAGGATCAGCCCACGCTAGGTGGGGTCCATAAGGAAAACCCACGCTAAATGTTATTTCAGTATATCCAACTCCATTTTGTATCTGTTTTCCCAGTATTATGCAATTTTACTTGAATTACGCGTTTGTTTGTCTTACTTAGCGTTTGTCTTAAATATATTAGTTGACAAACATATAGTTATGTCGTTGCAGGATGTATATTTATGATGTGTTTGCGTATTCTATGTTATTTTTGTTAATACAAATGAATACAAATAAATGTATAATTATATAGGCTTTATTTTCACTTTTTTCCAGTTGTTCAGTTGTTCTGTTTCTTTGAAAAAAAATGTTACGTTTTTTTAAATGCTGATAGACTGCAATTATTCGTCATAAATCAAATAAAATCATGATGTTTTGAAACACAATGGAACTCTGGTTGATTTTAATTAATACAAAATGTAATTATAATCTGTTTCTGATGAAATTATGATTAATAACATAAATTCTCATAGCGAATTTTATCAGCGACAGGTAAATAATTCAAATCGTTTTTTTACAACAGCGTAAAAATGTTAGGTTTCCAGATATTCCATAGTGATAAATCTAGCTAAATATTAGTTTCCACACCACATTCTTCCTACGTATAAAAATCAATGACGAAACAGACTACGCAAAATAAAATAGGAGAAAAACAAAAGTCCGCGTTTATTGGCTGTCCAACGCAGACGATGCCTACCAGGGCGACATGGGCACAGGGTGGTTATGCAACCGGGGCGGAGCCGTGACGCGCATCCCCCCCCCCCCTGCCCGCGCCGCCCGTCCTTTGACGGACAGCACGAAAATGGGCTGAAAACGGCGTGTGCACATTTTTTTTGAGACCTATTTTGACAGGTGCTTATCAAAGTCTCAAATTCGATGCTACAGTTGTTTTATACAACTTATTAAAACGAATGGAAAGGACTGCAAGTATATATATATAAAAAATAAATAACGATATTGAAATATCACATATTCCAGAGAAATGTTCAATAGTCACCACCTGACAACCAACTCACCCCTGACATCGTATGATAAGTACAATTTAAGTATGGTCTGACGATTAGATAAGATATGAAAGAGTAACAAAGGGACTCACTTTCATTTACATAATACTAGCTGACCCGGCGCACTTCGTAACGACCCGTTCTCGGATTTTCAATACCCATTTTTTTTATCGTGCATCTTTTTTATTTATTTTTTTCTTACCAGCCTTCACCTAATAATAACAAACACAACTAAAAAATAATTAGCGAAATTGGTTCAGCTGTTCTCGAGATTTGCGCTTAGCAACACATTCAGCGATTCATTTTTATTTTATTAATTAGCAAGTAAAGATTCGTATGCACATTGGCACCTTCTATAAATAATATAGTACAATAAAAATAAATAAACATTACAATGCTAAATATTATGTATTATTTCTGCCCACGGCGTTGCTCGCGTGGTGCATCGATAAAACATAGCCTTTGTGTTATTCTAATGTATAAGCTATACTATTGTAAATTTTAATTGAAATCCATGCAGTCCTTTTTACGTGAAAGAGTAACAAACATCCGCACATCCATCCATACAAACTTTCCCGTTTATAATATTTGTAAGATAAGACTAGTAAGATGCATCTAATATATTGATGATAAAATATGTAATATTTGATGATGACATATTTATTTTCTTAATACATTGTAATTATAATAGACAAATGCATTATTGCAAACTCACAATGGCATTTAATCCCGGATTGTGTTTTTCTAGTACTTTAGCACTTTATACAACTTTGTATTGAATCATTTATGTTGACTGAGTACCATTATTACTGATTCCGTACTGCAGTTAGGTCATAGCTGTTCCCAGATGTCTATGCACATACTGAGACGTTACTCAATTATAAAGACTGTAATTTTCGAGTAGGGTTGCAACAATAATGTTAAAAATCATTAATAGTAGTTCCTGGTCTAATTAAAAAATATATATATAAATTATTATTATATATGAATACCATTCAGGTATAACAGCTAGAAATCTTTTAATACAGGAATTTCGTTCTTATATTTCGTTCCATAAATTTGTTATAAATACCGTAATTTTTTCTAGGAACTAAGTTTGTTGGTTTTAGAAACATCTTTATTCAAGTAAGAGAGCATGACAACTTTAATTCTGAAAGACAACCGAACTTCAAGCGACTGACCTTTACAGTCGATTAACTATCAACTAGCCTCCAGTATTAGACAGAAACATTGAAAACACGATCACGTAACACGCTTAAACCCAATTAGTGAGTTATCACATCGTCGCTAAATTAGATTTAGTAATACTGGTACGTAGTATATTATTACTCTGTGGTAATACTAACTCCTAGTCAGATACGTGTTTATGGTATGACCTTATATCTATAACGTGAGTTCCAAACCAACTTGTATTATCCGGGTCACTATATTCCTATTGGATGCTTTTTTTGACCTTTGCAATCACAGATTAATAATTGCAAATATTTTTCGAAATCTACAATACTATATAAATATTTTTTTGTATTGAATATAACAACATAGGAATTCCACTCAAACGTGTTGTGTAAACAACGAATGCAATTTATTTTGAAAAAAGTACACCTTGAATTGCTTTTTTTACTTGTTGAAGAAACGAAGCGACGAAGATACAAGTTTACTATTTCTTTCTTATTGTCTTCTATTTATTAACCGACTTCAAAAAAAAGGAGGAGGTTCTCAATTCGACTGAATTTTTTTTTTTTTTTTTTTTTTTTTTTTTTTTTTTTTTTTTTGTATGTATGTTACTCGATATCTCTGAGAATTGTTAACCGATTTCCAAAATTTTTTTTTTAATCAAAAGGGTTTACTCCCGAATTGGTCCCATTGCCACCAAGTCAGGATCTGATGAAGGGATCCCAGGAAAATCGAGGGCAACCCTCGAACTTTATAGGCACGTACAATGTGTTTTAGACATTTTCTAAGATTCTTCAAGTATTTACGTATGGTACTTATCATTTTATGATGGTGAGCTGATGATGGAAGGTACAAATCCTTAACGATTAGGAATTAGTTTATGATTCTTTAAATATTGATATCTTCGAGAATTGTAAGACGATTTTTAGAGTTCTTTTTTTTATTCAAAAGGGTATATCCTGGAGTTGGTCCTATTGGTACCACATCTGGATCTGATGAAGGAATCTTAGGCAAATCGAGGGAAACCCTCAAGTATTATAGGCGCGTACAATCTATTTTAGTTATTTTCTAAAACAATTCAAGTATTTACGTCTGGTATTTATAATCTAATGTTGGTGAGCTGATGATGGAAGGTGCAACTCCTTAACGATTAGGAGTTTGTGGATAATTCTTTCAATATTATAGGGCCATATTAAGTGTTATTCTCGAGATAGTCTCAATTTCACCAAGTCTTGGTCTAGTGATGGGGTTCCATGAAAACGAGAGCCACTCTTAAATTTTTCTAAAACGATTCCAGTATTTGCGTCTCGTACTCATCATGTTATGTTGCTTAGCTGATGATGAAAGGTATAACTCTTTGAAGATTAGTAGTTTTAAGTAATTCTTTAAATATTAAAGGCTCGTTGTACCTTTTCGTCTTTAGTCTCATAAGACCGGCACTGTCTCATTAAAGCAGCTCGTTTTGATTTGGCATACCTACCTATTAATAAATTTCACTAAAAAGTAACAAATAAGTTAAATTTTAACAAAAATAAAAACCGACTTCAAAAAACCCCGCAAAAAATGTTTATAAAAAAACACAAGTAAAAACTGCCTTAATAGCTATTTAAATGTCCAAACACTAAAAAGTGTAAAATAAATTCTATCGACTGCTTCGATGAAAGTATTAATCTTTTACACGTATTTAAATATTTACAATAATCAGTTAGTTTTGGAGTCGGTGCCAGCCAAACTAAAAAAAAAGTAGACACTTAATAACAAATTACCTTACAAATAACAATATGAAACAAATTAGTTAAAATATGAGTATATTAACTTACTATTGATTTTGTATATTCAAAACCTATTTTACCACCCTTCACCAAGAAACAAATAATTGCAAATTCCGAAATGATAATTACGCGGGCTGGCACCGACTCCAAAACTAACTGATTATTGTAAATATTTAAATACGTGTAAAAGATTAATACTTTCATCGAAGCAGTCGATAGAATTTATTTTACACTTTTTAGTGTTTGGACATTTAAATAGCTATTAAGGCAGTCTTTACTTGTGTTTTTTTATAAACATTTTTTGCGGGGTTTTTTGAAGTCGGTTTTTATTTTTGTTATTTAAGTAATACGAACTGAGTCGAGAGAAAATAGATTCAAACATGATCATTTTGTTAATTAAATAACAGTGTAAAATGGCTAGTCGAAGCAGCCTTAAAAATGTTAAAGTTGTTTGTAATAGATAGAAAGAAGAATTATTAATCATTTAATTATAATTAACAGCTGTTTACTTGACTTGGAATCTGTCCCAAACAAATTTACGTGTATCAGGTATCCTACTGATGAAAAAAAAAAGGAAAATGTGTGTCTCCACTCCATTGGACGTAACCTGACCGGTCTTGAGGAGTGAAAAGCTCTCGTTACATCATGCTCTCCTGGTACAAATCTTTGCGCATGGCGAGCGCGCGCCCACGACAAAGACACGACAAAGGACATATCCCCACTACACTTCCCGCCAAAACGAACGTCAAAGAAAATGTAATCGTTATAAAAAAATAATAAACATTAAAATGCTCATCTTAATATATATAAATTACGCGTCACGTAGTTTGTCCGTAATGGACTCCGAATTAACGGATTTTAATCAAATTGGCACACCGTGTGCAGTTTGATCCAACTTGAAAGATAAGATAGCTTATATCTCAATTTATTTAACCCGATTACGTGTCATTGACTGTTAAGCGGAACGAAGTTCGCCGGGTCAGCTGGTACATTTTTAAATTTTGTTCTTACTACGTAAATTAATTTGCTTTTATAGTTAAATTATACTCTATTAGGTATACCTGAAAGCAACTTCTTTCGACATGACCTGTTCCTGTCTTTTTCTACAAAGAGCCATGCTCTTCGTTCGTATCCAGCACCAAAAAAGTCGCTTACTGGATGTGTCCTTCGTATAATTTAATAATTTTGAAAAATGGATTTTGAATTTGAATACTTGGATATAGCATTTGTTTAAAAAAACCCATCAAAACCGGACATCGGTATGTTTGTAAAACCAGTAATTTCCTTTATTTCGCGAATGCCCGCTGAAATCATTATGCTCATGAAAGCCAATTTGGTACAATTACAATGATGTCTGCATTATTTTAACGACTGTTTTACAATGACAAATAGTGACAACGTACGTAATTATGAAATATATTTATAAATCCAAACTTTTAGTCCCATGTTGGTCTGGGACTTGGCCCATGTTGATCTGGGACAAAAAAAGAATGTGCCAACTGTGGTTCTTGCCTAGCATGTCGTAAAAGGCGACTAATGGTTTACGGGCTTTTGAGTATGTGACTAAATAGGCGACGAGCTAGCAACTTGTCACTCCTTTTTCACAGCTTTCCATACAACCCAGCCCACTGTCCCATGTTGGTCTGGGACAATGGGCTGGGTTAGATGGAAAATTGGAAAATCGGCTACACAATTTTGTTTAACTTCGGTTTCGGCCTAACTAGGCCGAAGTTTAGTCAATGAATACTATACAAGCAATTTTAAATCGACCAATCAACAAAAACCATATCCAAATCTATGTTAAAAATTGCTTTCTTCAATAAACGTTAATTTTATAGCATTACAAATACAGCTAACTAATTTTTTAAATCTCTATAACTTTCTCTCTCTATAACGCTCCTAATCTTCATCACACTGATGTATATCACAGAAATTTCGACTGAGAATCCCCACATTAAGTGTTGCAATCCGCAAACACGCGAAAATTATTTGCAACCCGACAAAGGCGTTATGTGTAAATTGAATATTGCAATGGCGGGCGAGGGTTGCGGGTTGACCGGGTCTGGCCGTGATAAGCGGGTGGCCCCCCAAGGGCACGTGACTGCGCGTCACGCGGCTTCACCCCCCCTTACCCCACCGCGACCGCATGCACCGCTCCCCTAGCTTCAGTACCCCACCCCCGTAAGCAGATTACCTATGAAATTCATTCAAACTGTCAAATGGGAAGTTTCGCTGAATGCTCTGTGCAACGTCTTATAGTAAGCCGAAGATCGAGTTGCGACTGAGACTGCTTTCATGAATTTTCAATTTACGTCCGTTTGCTAAATTGATAGCAAATAACAAGCTTTCTACTAAATTCGCTTTGAATGTTTATTTCTATTTCGACAGGCAGGTTGGACGAGTGGTCAGAAACCGTAACCACGAAACCGAGCGTCGCGGGTTCGAATCCCGCTAGGGGCAAATGTTTCGTGTGATGAACTAACCATTTGTACTCGAGTCATGGATGTCTATAAAACTTATTTAAGTATGTCTGTCAGCTCACCCAGTATCCATAGGACAAGCTTATAGCTTAGTTTGAAACTAGGTGTGTCAGTCCGGATATTTTTTTTATTTATTTACAGTAACTGAGTATCTTACCTCCGTCAGTGAAAAAAAAAATGTGTACGAGTGTACTCATTAGTGACGAAAGCGTAACAACTTTCTATTATTAAAAAAATACTAGAACTAGAATATGGTTGTGCCTGATGTAAAAACAAAACTTAAAAAAAAAAAACCGTTGTTGACTGTCGCTATCAGTATTCTACAATTTTATGTGAGCCTAATCTAACATTTTCTTTCGAGTTACGTTTAGTGAATTCACTATATTTAATCAACCATAGCACACTTAAAAAAGAATTATAACTTAACAAAATTGGCCCAATAATTAAACATTTCGAAACCCGGAACGATTTCCGAATAATTCAATCACTATCTGTGCCAAAAATGCCATCAATGAAACGCTGAAAACGTTTGATTCCGTAATGAATTGGGCAATTAAACTATCCCCCGCCCTTCGCAACCGGCCTTGATGTAGGTCAGCCTACACGCGGCAGGGTTGTGCGAGCAAATATTGTACCCCAAGTAACAAGTCAATATACGCCTGTTGCTAAGTCAAACATTATCTCCAGCGCATGATGTAATACGTTCAATGATTTCGATAAAGTTGAAATGGGGCCGTATAAAGTTTGGTATTGATTAGTAGTTAGTGTGCAATGAATTCTTAATAATAAATATAACAAAATATAAATAAATAAATATCAGACTACATCACATACATTGATCTGACTCTGAGGTAAGTAGCTTAAGCACTTGTGTTACGGATATCAAAATCAACAGTAGTATTACAAATATATACTTAAATATTGGATATTAACACCCAGACACAGAACAAACACAAGTATTCATCATACGAATATTTGTCCTGGGTGGGGATCGAACCCACAACTCTTGGCGCATGGGGTAGGGTCACTATCGTATGCGCCATCGAGCCAGTCAATAAATCAATTAATATGAATGAGTGAGAACACATTTTGAAAAGATGCTTTGGACATGTTGAGTGGTTGAAAAAGAAATATGTATCTCGTGTCTATGGAAGTGTCCAAATAGATCCGTTAGAAGAAGGCAGAACTAAACTCTATGACTTAAGATAAGAGACGTAACTTTAATGTTAAAGTTAGAGAACTTGAATTGTAGTATTGGTAGTACGGTCTTAATAAAGATAAATAAATGTCTGTTACGAGGTGTAGGGAACTAAGGATAATCCGATTTTGTGCAAGCGACAATTTAAACAATTGCATTGTTAGCATAACACGTTCCCATATACAGATCTATGACCTTAATACGCAAAATTCGGTTAAGTGACTGTTTTTTTTATTATTAAATTTTAAACGTGAGTGTTACAAATGTCTTGATATATGTAAATCAACCACGCAAGTGAGCTATCTACATTAAATACAGCATTTAACGTATATCTTGAATAAAGACGAAATAAAAATGACGAAATAAGATAATATTAACAATTAGTTAATATTATCAAATCTGAATAAGACTTTTTCTCGCTTTACGTCGATTAAGCCTGTAGGTATACATTGTTTAAGTAATTAACTTGAATGAATAACTTAGCGCAACTTAAGTGACTGACGATAAGCGCATAAACGTCATCAGTGTTCAAAGATGGCCGTGCAACAGCCAGAATGGCGGCAAATTCTACAAATTTTTTTATTCAATATCTTTAAAATTCTTTATGCTGTTTTCGGAAAAAAAGAATATATTTAAAAAAATATATATTTATATTTAAAAAAAATATGTTTAGTAATTGACTCGATAGATATTAAAATTAATTCATGAAAGTTAAACCTATTAAAAAAAATTGTTGAGGAGATATACATGCCTAAAAGCGAAGAAAATAGTATCCATTGGTGACAGAATACGTGATATCTTCTCGTGTCAAATTTTAATTTATTATAAAAAAGAAAACTAATTTTTTTCGACCGGCGGATAGAGACCGAATTTCTGAAATGATAGGTATATCTGTCACTAGGGGACTAAAGTCGGTGTAAGGATCTTGCTAGCTCTCAATGTTCTTATGAACAGGGCACTTTGTACTAATGTTTATAAACGTTCTACTAACTATTATCTAGTATCCATAATAACCAACAAATATTAGTATACATAATATATAAACATATACCTACCTATAATTGGCTCGGAACTAAAGAATTGACGAGCGAATCTGACCAACATTGTATTTAGATTTTTCAACTATATCATCGTCTCGAAATTTCTATGACTTTATGGCGATACATGCATATGTTCACCTTATGTCCTGCTCAACAAAAGTTAGAATGAAAGGGACAGGCGAATCTCCGATACCACGATATAACCACGCGTAATAATCAGTCACTTCACAGCATCTTCTGCTCTGAAATATCACATCAAGGTTCTCCATGACAAAGTGATAGCACGCGTTACAGAGATGCACATCTCGCTAAACGACTTTGAACTCTCTCTCTCTCTTACGCATAAAGTTCATATCAGAAAGCCGATTGGTGATCTGTAGTAATAGATACTTAGAATGTGTTCAATGTATAGTAAGTATTGCATAAACAAGTAACGTAATCAACGATTCTGAGTCTCTTGAGCGAGAAAGAGATAGATTGTTGTCTTTGGCGATAAGATATTGTTTGTACGTACATTTCTCTTTCTCAGTGAGTTTAAGGAAAATATCTGTCTTAAGGACCGCGCTTACGACACATTATTCAATCTTGTTTACTCCTATTCATATTCCTAGAAAGTAGAATCTGTAATAAATAAACAAATAAAAATGCTAAGACACTAGAAAGTAATACAATACTTTTGTAATAAACCATTTCTTAGTTTAGAATCTTTCGTTGCGCTTTTCTTTCCCATATCTTTCCTTGTTGAGTTTGAGACGTTATCACTGAATTATTATTACTTAATTCAAATACCGGCCTATGATATCAGTTGTGTTGTAAACGGTGTACAATTTACTTGTTGAGAAAAAATGGAGGAATCTTTTATACTTTTGTTCCCCTCAATCCATATAGCCACATCCCATTTAGTTATTAATAGATATTATGACCGATATTTATTACTATTAACTTGAACCAATTCTTAAACTAGAGCGACTTACTTCTTGCAAAACTAAGTAATATCTTAAACATCAAAACAACATCTAATCTATATCGCGTATAGCTTATCCAAGCAAACAGATTAAGAAGAGCAAATTTAGCTAATAACAGCAATAAAAGTAATATTATCAAACAAAACGCGTAATTCGTAACGCCTTGTAAAATAGCACGACGCGTGTAAGTGAGGTCGTTGGCTTCGCGATAAAAATATTATTCTACTAACTGGTTCAAGTGTTGGATCTGAAACCGCAACACTTGGTGATCGAGTTGTTTAATACAATGTGCTAAACTGTATTAAACATATACTACCACGCTCGCAATCCCAGAAGGCGAAGGGAGAGATCAAGAGCTGTAAATTCCTTAACAACTTTTAACAAAATAAATAAATATCAGAGTACATCACATACATTGATCTGACTCCGAGGTAAGTAGCTTAAGCACTTGTGTTACGGATATCAGAAACAACAGTGGTATTACAAATATATACTTAAATATTAGATATTAACACCCAGACACAGAACAAACAAAAGTATTTTTATTCATCATACGAATGTTTGTCCTGGGTGGGAATCGAACCCACAACTCTTGACGCATGGGGCAGAGTCACTACCGAATGAGCCATCGAACCAGTCACAAAAAAAGAAAGGAAATTGAGTTGACTTAGATGGACATTTTGAAAGGAAATGACAAGTGGCTAGATTCCTCGCCTACACCAGGGGTCGGCAACCTTTTAGCAGACATGGGCCACATAGTGACAAAATTGATAAAGACGGGCCACACTTGTAAGATAATTGTGTACCTAATATACCTATAGTTCTACCTAGTTATTTGTAGGTAGGTACTATAAGATTGTGTAGGCGACAAGTTAGCCGCTTAGCACTGCTTTGTCACAATTTTCCATCTAACCCAGCCCGGCTTTATTTTTGGCTGAATGTGGTTGAAGGGGCTTGCTGCCCTTTCGACCCTGCCTACCCTTTCGGGGATTATGGGCGTGATGTTATGTATGTATGTATGTATGTAGGTACTATAAGTGATATTAAAATGCAAAATTATTTATTTTTATTTAATTGATACAAAGGAACTGCGTAAAAAATTAAAACAAAAACTAATATTAAAAGGACTTAAAAACTTATTAATAAAAATAAAATGTAGGTGTATGGTAAATTTTTGTGCATTAAATAAATATATTTTTTTTGTTTTAAATTTCACTATAAGACATTCATTTACAAAACAGTCGTAGACCACAAGGAGATAGGTCTCGGGCCGCATGCGGCCCGAGGGCTGCGCGTTGCCGTCCGCTGGTCTACACTATCATAAACCCTACACTCAGTTCACCATTAGTCGCCTTTCATGTCGTGAAAGGAACACAGTTGGTCGTTTTGAACACCAAACTAACATGAAATGGGGCCGTAAAGACATTTTGCTTATTGTTTCAAAATCCTACTAATATTATAAACGCGAAAGTTTGTAAGAATGTATGGATCTTTGTTACTCTTTCACGCAAAAACTACTGAATGGATTTTAATGAAACTTTACAATAATATAGCTTATACACCCGAATAACATATAGACTATGTTTTATCAATGTACCACGCGAGCAAAGCCGCGGGAAGAAGCTAGTCTTCAATACATTACAAAATACATTTTGCTTAATAAATAACAGATGTTTCCTTTCCTGCGGTTTCGGTCGGCAACTATAAAAGTTAACACAAAAATGTTCTATTTCCGCGGTTCCTCAATTTCCATGGCTTCTAGTTCAATAGGATATTTTTCCGATACAGCAAATGGAAAATGCAATACTAAAATAAATAGAGTGCTTGTATGTTATGAACACACGACAGCACTTCAGGCTAAACACTGCGGAGTCTTATGTCGTTGTGATAAGGGCTGTTTCGCAACAAAAATGTATAGCCCGATGTGCTGTCGTCTGTACAATATACAAGATTATTTTTGGTATGTACCTTATTCAACGAAAAATGGTCTAAGGAATCATTTTAAAAGATATTAGAAACTGGGCAAAAAAATTTTTACTTTTAAACAAAATAGCCAACCAGCTGATCCACTTTTGTATGGAAAGTAAAAGAAAAGATTTGCTCATTTTCTAAAATGCTTTAGAATAATTCCTTAGATTAATGAGTTAAATAATAATTAGGTAAGTAGTTTCGCATAAAATAAAAATAACTGTATAAATACCATTGGTATTAGATATCGGATCGGAATAGATCTCTAAAATAACCATATATATTGTAAAATTATAGCCATAACACCAACAATAGTTTCCATAAATACATTTACGAAGAATTGAAGATTTTTTCTTCAAATTGTCACAGATGTATATTATATTGTAAGCTGATAATTATTTATTCCCTTATTAGTGTTATTCTAAGCCAGGGGTTCCAAACCTTTAAGTGACTAAGGACCACTTAGATTTTGTTTATGTTATCAGGGACAACTAGTTCGAAAAGGAACTTTATTAATAGCTTCCTTTTAATTTAAATCTAGTGAAATTTTAAGTCTTCCGCGGACCAAATGATAAGTCTTGCGGACCACTGGTCGGAAATGACTGGTCTAAGCGGACCCCAGCTAAGTACGGGACACGGCGCTTGGAAAATGGTGATGATTATAATGACTAATGTTTATGCAAGTATTTATAAACAAATATTAGTAGGATAAGGGACAGAATGTTAAATTTCATCCAAAAGATGACATTCAGATATAATTCTATTAGCATATTTTCCCTTAATAATCTTGAAAAGTAATTTACAATTGCCGCTTCAAATCAAAACCTTATTAATTTTGAATTGCGCGAATTCAGACTGTACAAGTCAATCTAACAACAAAGCCAACATTGAAAATTGAGATTTGGAGCGGAAACGGAAATTAATATCGACAGCGGAGACAAATATTTCTCATCTCATATTTATTCATGATCAGCGACCCATCCCGATTTCGGTTAGACATTTTTTTTTTTTTAATGTTGAGATAGATATAATGCCTATACTACGCAGTGATGTAGCATTCTAACGGTGAAATAATTTTTAAAACAGTCTAGTAGTTTTTAAGTTAATTTGTTACATACATAACATCACGCCGATAATCTCAGAAGGGGTAGGCAGAGTCAAAGGCCCCTTTAACCACATTCAGCCAACAATAAACTGGGCTGAGTTAAATGGAAATTTGTGGAAAAGTTGTGACAAGTGGCTAGCTAGTCGCCTGAATGTATGTACGTATGTTTGTTCGTTACAAACATACAAAAATACAAATCTTTACTCGTTATAATATTAGTGTCGATAATAACAGGGCTAGCAACGGGCTGGAGATAGCCGTAATATTAACGCAATGGATACCTAATATTTGAGTCGTTTGACCTCATTTCAATTGGATCTGTATCGGATCATTTCATTTAAGATGTTATATGGCTTGACCTCGAAAGCTCGAGGAAACATCGTGTTGATTGATGAATTATTATGCAAAGTAAATTCCCGGGAAATTTTCGAAAATGCAATGCCATATAAGAGGAAGATAGCACAGCACAATAGATCAATGCCGGAAATCCAAACGAGTTTAAGATTTTCAAATTATCTTTTGAATTTCGTCCCAACTAGATTTTCGGCCGGTTTTCTCTGAATATATTTTTTTTTACATTTGTATCTAAAGCAATCGTATCTTGAAGCTGTCGTAAACATCTAAAATGAGTTTCCAGACAATATTTATATCACGAGTAAGACAAAGGACTTAATAATACAAATACAAGTGAAGATAGCAATCAGAACGTTGTGATGCAATTACGAAGAGGTCCGTATCCGTTAACAATGGACTCAGTGAGAATTGCATAATGTCTAATAAAAAAACAATGCTTAAAACTGCAATAGCCGCAAAAGATATCGATGATCGCAACACTACGAATGATAATAAAACGTTTACCCCAAGATAAATCAATTCACGTACGCAACTGCGCAATGTTGCGAAAACTAACGGAGCTGTAGAAATAAATTATATTACAATAGGATATGTATTTAACATGCTGAAGGCAAATGTTTAGAGCCATAATGATAATGGGAATAGGATGATTTTTGTGTTGACGAACGAACCATTTTATTTGATCTATTTGGTGGAAACCAGTAGGTATCCGTTTATTTAGATGACTTTATTTTCCAACTGTATTTCTTGTCAACATGCTAGCATGTTGACAAACCTAAAAGGCGACTATTGGTGTGTAGGCTATTGGGTCTGTGATTACATAGAATAAATAAATTATAAATTCTTCAAATAACAATAACACACCAATTCCCTAGTTCCAAACTTATAAGCTTGTGCTATGGATACTAGGTGATCAGATATACTTAAATAAGTTTATAAACTTTCATGACTCGAGTACAAATGTCCATGTTCTTCACACGAAACATTTACCCCTATCGGGATTCGAACCCGCGACCCTCAGTTTCATGGTTACGGTCTCTGACCACTCGTCCAACGGGCCTGTCACACACACATAGACATAACATAGGTGACGAGCTAGCCATTTGTCAATAAGTACTTTTTCACAATTTAAATGTGATTAAAGGAGCATTTTGTTTCGTGGACTCTGTCTTCTCCTTCAGGGCCTGCAGGCGTGATGTATTTTCCGTGTAATTTACGATTAGAATAATATTCCGGATCAGTAGCTTCTTTATTTATTCATAAATTTGGTTGCCTTTTCTAAACTTGTTCTAGATTAAAATAAAACACGATAAATCAAGTTATTTTTGTAACAGTTTAAACTTTTCCATCGAAGCAGATGACATTCCTTATTGCCACCTACATTTAGAGTACATATTGTGTTTAATTACTGTAATAGACAGTTTATAGCTCAAAAACCTTAAGGTTTTTGGTTGCGTGGGCTGTGCATACGCAGACCAGTTGAAAGTATTTATTCCAGTCCAACGAAAATTGCTTAAAAATACTGAAAAGCACTTTTACTAAAATACTTTAACTTTTCAACTCCACCAAAACAAAAAACTCAAATGCAATGGAGAATGATATCTTTCAATTAGTATTTCAACAGCTGGAGTGTTTCAAATTTGAACAAGCTTCATAAACCATATTACTAACCAATTAAAACATCAAATGGCAAATCGTAATCGTATACGCCAAGTCTGTAAATTGGAGATGCTAAAAAAAGATGGAAGAAATTCATTGTCATTTTAAAATTCGATGTTCTTCCGAGTCTGAGGCAGACAGTGATTACGTAAGCGAACAAAAACAACGGCCGTTTATTGAATTACAGAGCGATGCCCATCCGTCCAATAGCCATTATGTAAACCGCTACCTAACCTATAGTCATTATACTTCTACCGATTACCGGCTAAACACTGAAATTTAGTATCATTGTACAATGTTGCTGAGAACAATTTCATTTGAGAACAACATTTACCCTCACGACAATACTTCCACGTGTTTGACAGCTATTTCTAGATCCACTTTGCAGACTAATTCTTCTAGAAAACATCTGAGAGTTAGCAATTACGTACAGTCATCGTTCTGTTAATTCAGAACAATGTATGTCTTTTTATAAATTGTGATGTATTCATATTAATCATGATTGTATATACATAACATCACGCCCGTAATGCCAGAATGGGAATACAGAGTCAAAAGCAGCCCTTTCTACTCCTTTTACCAAAAAGAGATTTGACTTTAATTAATTATAATGAGATAACTGAGATATGAATACTGAACAAATAAATAGCCTTATAACAAAAAATAAGACAAGTCCAAGTCGAATCTAAATAATAAACAATGGTTTTAAAATGCAAATCATCACTGTTTTATATGGATCTCTCAGTGATAACTTTTCAAATTATTCCCTATCCTATAGACTGGTTTAAGTACCTACTAACGCTTTCGTAATAGCCGATAAATACTAGCTATCATCTAGAGTTTAGTACGCAGTAAGAGAAAATATATTAGTCATATTTATTATTTCATTTAACATTAATATGACGAAACCCGTGATATGATATACGTGATAATGTGAAATAAATGAATTGATTCATGCTAAGCTTCTAATCGTTCGCTTTCGGGGGCAAAATTAACATAAATTATATCCTCATTCATATAACCAGCGCAGACACGTGTAGGCTGTTTCGAAATGTGTGTATAAAATGAGTCGATCATTATGGATCAATCAAATCTGGGTTTAACGTCAACATATTCTGTTAAGTAAATAAAAAAAATAAAAAAATCGGTTCAGTGGCTTAGGCGTTAAAGCGTAACAAACGAACAAAATCACATTGGCATTTATAAGATTAGCTAGACTTTAGCTAATCTTAGTTATATACTCTACTCTTATATACTCTAGCTAGAGTGTTTCAAATACTATTTTTTCAACAATAATCTTTAAACATTCATATTTGAGATACAATTCAGATATACGTCGTATTTTTGACATTAATCTTCATAATCATCTTTCCAGCGTATGGTACAGTGTTTAGTCGGGGTCCGCTTAAACTAACTACATAAAAAAAAAGTAAAATAAACCCTCATTTGGCTCGATGGCGCATTCGGTAGTGACCCTGCCCCATGCGCCAAGAGTTATGTTGTTGTTCGATTCCCCCAGAACAAATATTCGTGTGATAAATACTTGAGTTTGTTCTGGGTCTGGGTGTTAATATTCGTTATTTTATTTAAGTATATACTTGTAATACCACCGTTGTTTCTGATATCTGTAACACAAGTGCTTAAGCTACTTACCACGGAGTCAGATCAATGTATGTGATGAAGTCTGAATTTATTTATTTATTATTTCAAATAACTTGCTACCACGGTAGTCAGGCCAAACATACTAAAGTTATTTTGTATACCAACATTCACATTTTTTTCCGATCAATGCCACTCAAGATTCTATGAATCATGTAGTTTCTTTAACACTAGAACAAATGACAATGAACGGCACACGTACTCACACAACCTTCGGTTTTCATTCACTTTCTAGTCGCAATCGTTTCCTAGGTTGTGTGGAATTTGAATTCTATTAATATTATGGCCCGTTGGTCGAGTGGTCAGAGACACTAGCCACGAAACCAAGGGTCGTGGGTTCGAATCCCGCTAGGGGCAAATGTTGCATGTGATGAACATGGATTACATGGACATTTGTACTCGAGTCATGGATGTTTATAAACATATTTAAGTATGTCTATCCGTTCACCTAGTATCCATAGCACAAGCATAAGCTTAGTTTGGGACTAGGGAATTGGTGTGTCAGTTGGAAGAATTTATTATTCTTATTCTTATTCTTATTATCTTTTCCTTTGCCATCGTTTCGCCTGTTTTCACCTGTCATTTTATTCTGTATAAAGATAAAATATAGATTATTAGCTTGTCAAGATAGTTGGTAAAAACACATTTTTGCAGCAGCTGTCAAAATACAGTTGTTGCAGATGTGCATTTTATGACTTACAGGTCTCGGGGCATACGTTTATACTAGTCATTGGTTTTGGTGCTATATTATTTTACTAGTTAGATGCGTTTTATTGCACTAATGCAAATCGCGAGATACCGACAAGTAATTATCTAATAAATATCACGAAAAATTTCCTAGACATTAGAAATTGTGATCTATTGTGGAGGGTTAGTGACGAAAGTTGATTCTACAGCTTATTTGATAGATTATCAGTCAACGCACAGCTCAGGCGCAGCTCTAATTGCGCTGTAGCGTAGGAAAAAAGAAATGCCAGTGAGTCGTGAGATATTAAGTGTGCATTTCTCGAATAGGCTATTTTACTATTGAGATTATAAAAAAAATACTTAGGTATTTTTTATTTTGTTCAGCAAACTAAAAATGATGAAGATATAGCGCGTTAAAGTGACGTCACTAGGCGTGTAAAATTTTACCATCCAAGAGACGTACAGCGCCCAATTTCAGATCTTTGAAGCGCTGTATCTTTGTTATTTTTCGAGTATTAGATAAAGCAAAAAATAATTATTCAATATTTCTTGATAATCTAACTTACGGACTATATATATTATATATATATATATATTTTTTTTTTTGTTGAATACCCCATTCTCTAGATCCGGCGTAGAGTACGGTTCAAAGAAGTGACTTCATCCGACGCAGTCAACTCGGTTGGAGCTATTTTTACATGTCAAATTATCAGCTCTTTTGCCTTTTCCATACACAAAACACATTTAGCCAATTTGCCGCTAAACAAATCAGTTTCCTCTATCCGTATCAACTCCTCAATTTGTTTCCTATCAGTACCAAATGACGCATCGACTCCACGCGTGCACCGCCCGGCCTCGCAGACAGGCCTGCCTTGAAGCACTTCCACAGATGTTTCATTACCTGTTTTATCTTTACACATTCACGTTTTAACATCGACGCCGTGCACGACATACGACACGCTGTTTCGATAGTTTGTATCGCTACTAATGTCTTTTTGTGTTGGAAGATTATATTCTGATTCTATTTCATGTGAAGAAATATTGTTAACTATTTAAAGATTGTTACGTTCAGATTTTGGAACGCCATTAGTATTTTAGCAATAGTCGCAAAAAAATCATATTGCATATATCAACCACATCAGGTATTTATTGTTTAGAAAATTAATTAATTAATTATAAAGCCTAATTTCATTCAAAAAGTCATATCTGTAGGAAATTGTCTGATGCAATTAAAAAGTTTGATTAATAAAGATGAATGAACGTGTGTAATATTTTTTTATCGAAACAGGAATTCATGGTTACGAAAATTTTATAATTAATTATTTAAGCTTAATCATTCAAAAACTCATATACCTATGTACCAAATTGATTGATTTAATTAAATAGTTTGAATAACAAAGATGAATGAACGAGCTTTTAATGAATGCATTTTGATAACATTCGTCATAAGTACAGGGTAAATACATATATAACATCACGCCCATGATCCCTGAAGGGCTAGGCAGAGTCAAAGGGACAGGTGGACCCTTTAACCACATTCAGCCCAAAATAATAACAGGGTAAACATTATAGAAAAAAATAGACCATTTGAATCACAGACGAATTCCTAATTGACCTACATATACTCGTATATTAATAAAAATAAAAATACGTAGCAGAGCAACTTTTATTTATTATAATAAATAATATAATAATAAATAAAAGGTAGTCGTGAATATAATTTTTTGCCAGCCAATTTGAAATATTACATATCAATATGAGCCAGATATATCACACGTTCCACTTGAGACGTTTTTTGACATTTGCTTTTATTTACGCATGATTTGATAGATGCTGGCTGTTTTACTGCATAATACTGTTTAAATTACGCTATCTTTTTTAATTCTTAATCATTGTTATCGAATGTGTATTTTTTTCCGTTGAAATGCAAGTGTATGGCATATCTATAGTAAAAAAAATATCATCGGGCCAGCTCTAAGAATTGTTTGGTGTTGCAAAAACGCGCAAGGCCACAACCGCGCGAGGTCGACTGCGCGCGCGCCACTTTGAACTGAACGCGACTTTCGTAAATATTCATGTCCGATAGCGTTTTGTTAGCCGCGAGGGCAGAATTAGACGTTCGCAAACAATAGATTAAAATTAACGCGTGTCTAACACGTTGCGAACATTCGCTGAGGTTTTATTTTTTGTTTCAAAAGTATTGATATGTATTGTTTAACAGCATCCATCGTTTTTTTTTAAGTCCCTGGGATGTTAGATCATTTTATAATCATAATAATCATCAAATCAATAGTATACAGGATCAATTGTAATATAATATGTCATTAAAAGAGATAAGAGACTCATTATAAGAGACTCTAATTGTTACGTACAAACCAAAACTTACCCAAATATTCTTTAATCCATTTTTTCTTGGGTGGCGGGTGCACAGCCTTCTCCTCGTCCTTCACAGGACTGGGAATGAAAGTGGAAGTGGAGGGCCTCTCCACTGGCTGTATCCGGGGAGCAGTAACGAGAGAAGTCAGCACTTGCTGCTGCGGATACCCATAACCGTTAAGTTGGTGGTGCGCGTGGAACTGGGTATACGCCTTCAGCGTGATAGGGATCGGCTCCACGATGCTGCCGAATTCTGTCTCCCTGGTATTTATGGCTATCGTGTGCAGCGTATCCGAGTAATAGTCCCCCGGTGAGCCCATCGCGCCAAACAGTTCTGGCTCCTTCCGACGTCTCCGGTAGCTGGCAGTGCCCAGATTCACTTGCGTGGTTTCCATAAGTATACCCATTCTATGATGGGACACGATAAATGTTAACTACAAGTCTCCATTGTGCACTACGTCCTGTCCATTTTCGTTTAACAACTAAAGTTTACACTTGATTTAACGTTTTTATCCTTGTTCACTGTTGTAACATTATTTGTTGCTGATCGGCGAAAGATCTGGAGAAAATACGACGTTAATTCCAGATGGTTGCGTTTGCGAATTACAATTCGTCGTTATCATTCCGGCACTTTACGAGTAAATTTTTATTAAGTTAAACACCCGAGTATTATTGATTAAATTACTTTTAACTCTTTAGGTAAATAAGCGTAGCGTTTATGAGAAACATGGAATCATACTTTGATCACTAGAATCACAAGAATTTATAACACAAGTTCATTATCCTTTCTCACGACGTAACCGTCTTACGCGGAGACGCAATCAACAGTGCAAGCCTCAAAAACATTATTCGGGTCAGTCAAAAAATCATAGCTGATATGATAAGTGAAATCAATAAGATAGTCTCAGTCGCGAACCTACGCACGATATGTTTGCGGGAAAGAGATCGCGCGTGTGCGAGCAAGGAAGCTAAGAGAATGGCGATATGAAGCGAGCTGGAAATGTCGGTGGACGCTACGGCGCGGCGCTCAACAAGTGAGGGGGGCGAGCGCATGGCACGGCTCGCGGCACGTGCACTGCCCCCCTCCTCCCTCCGGCCCGCCCGCGCCACCCGCAACACTGACAGTTAACTTCACCTCCTGCAACATCATGCGCTCCTGGTACCGTGGCCGACAGAATTGGCAGACATAGTGGATTTCACGACGTACAAAAGAAACACGACCAACAAAAAGATCGAGAAAGAAATAAACGTTTCATTGCACGGCAGAGAATCGTAGATAATGATGATAAGAGACTACTAGAAATTAAAACCAGTTTATAAGCGTGCTAACATCGGAGATTGTATGAACGATCGTGGCATTTTCACGCCAGATTAGTTAGACGAAATTTGTGTCGCGACGAATGTCTTTTGTCACAATGACGCAGACCGGAATCGAAGCCAAGACGCAAAATTCGTTCGAACCGTGAAAGAATAAAGAAAACCAGCAGGTGTTACGGAGCCCGTAATAGTACGGGCAATGTTATCGGTTTAGTCAGACTACGGCGATATAATGTACACGTGCTGTGAAAGCATTGCTGATATCGTGCAATAACAAACGACGGCTGTGAAACAACATTCGGAAACGTTCTAGTAGACCGTCAACAAATCTTTTGTTTCGATACAATGATCGATTCGCGTAACGCTGAAGGGGCAGGCAACTTGGGAGATAAGACCATTAAAGTGGGTCGTCAGAACGCGGCTCCATGGTAAGGTCTCGGCCATATCGAAGCGCTACACGCGCCAGTTATATAAGCGACGCGAGCGACATGTGTCGGTGTTTATATTATGTAACTAGTTACCTACAAGCCGAGGCAAGCGTAGCTATATCAACATGCCATGTAACTACTACTATTTATATCGGTTGAGCGCACAGTAATTGGATTGCAATGGAAATAAGATTTTTCTAGATCATCATCTCGCGTGTCCAGACGTCCTGCACTGGAGTTTTTATCTCTTTTGAAACAAATCTCTCGTTATTTGCAGTCCAATTTATTGTTTCTATAAATCACCTAAAGTGACAAGCAACTGGGTTTTGAATGTCAGATAATGTTCAAGGCTCCATTACGGATCCGCCGTAAACAAAAGATTAATTTCATTTTTGTTAAATCTCAATAAATTACGTCACGGTAGGCACACGTCATAATGTTTGTTTGTCTCGTTCAATATATCATTATCAATAATTACAATTTTCCTGTGATTACGATGACTACCAATACTAGTATATTCTATGCAGTTAGTGAAACTTGGTAACAAAGTAAAAACGCCGTGGTTAGCAGTTTAGGGGTCGCTCTATGGACTGTCGATTTTGCATCATACACAAGGCACACTTACAATATTGCAATTTGCCATTGCGCAATACGACTATTAAACTTGCGCAATAAAACAAATTACATTGACTAGAAATATTTTTCCAGGCATACCTAATGAGTGTCATATACATGAATGTTTTTTATTAAACCGGCCGCCAGAGATTTTTCTTAGACCATGTCTTCCAAGGAATGATTTAACAGCACGATTAGCGCTATGAAGATTTTTTGCGTTCTTTTCCCATAAGATATAAGGCTACTTTGTACTTTTACGGCAAGGAATGGCTGATAGTTTCAAAGCGTCTGTAGATTTCAGCAACAAGAACGGAATTTATACCCAAACAAATGCTGAATAAACTTAGTAATAAAAATAGCAAATAAGTAACAGCTTCATAGTAAAAAAGAACAATAAATAAATGAACAAAGTAATGCAAGAGATTAATTATTAGTTATTAGTCGGATAGCTACAAGTATACTGTTAATACTTTTGAATAAACATTAAATGGCAGTAAAACTAAATAAGTATACTAAATTATGTATACATTTTAAAACATCAGATACCAACAACAACAGGCGAGCATAAATAAAGTTAGAAACAAAAAAACAATCGCAGTCATAAATAAAACGCAAAAGTAATAAAACAGCTAATGAGCACTTTTAAAATACAATAAATAGTAAACCAATCGAATTGTTAATCGAATCAATTAATTCTAATAAAGATTTGCTTCAGACAAATCAATACGCCATAGCCCCGACGATACTAATAGAATTAACTGTACACATCACTACACATACAATTACGAAGAACAGGTTTGACGCGTGTCAATGCAGCCTGTTAACGATGTAACAGCTACTAAATGGGGATAATGGAAATTATACGCGAATTGAAGAACTCCTGTATAGATAGAACTATAGCACAGATACGATGGAACAACAAAAGATTCATTCGATGAAGAAAGCGGTAGATTTTATCCAAATAACAAAATACTGTCTAAATTTGATAAAGAGAGTAAACTCGTATTGATAAAGATGCACTAAAACATAATGATGACAACGAAGATTATTAATTTGCAAGATGCCAACTAGACCCCGAATTTTACGATATAACGGATTGAGGAAAAGTTTTACGGCGTATGTGGCGTTCAACAACAATAATGCACAATTTGCATAAACACAAATTTCCTGTACGTGTAACGTCAAGTACAAATGTAGAAGATGTTTCTCCCATGTCTGAGTTATGACACAAACGATCCAAATACAATTGAATTGAGCAATCACAGAGACAATGTGAGCAATGGAAAATACTTTCAGAATTACAGCAATGTTCAGAAATGAAAATCCTGACCAGAAGCCTTTTAATAACAAATTGGAAAGTTCTGAATTAGATCATCCCAGAACAAAAGACTTGGAACCGACGAGAAGGTTAATACGCCTGAACGTTGATAAATCAAACTCATATCAGACAAAAGACATTTCAGCGATATCTTTACGGTTGCCACGGAAATTAATTATTATGTAATCTATTATTTCAATAAGTTAATTGTGAAACAGTAACAATAGTCACATACGTCTTAAAACTCGAAATACTTTGCGATGTGTGATTACATTTTCATTCGAACAGAGCGTATGTTTAAAGCGTTAAACTGGAATTTTAGGTTCACTCAAGCAACTCGCATTTACGGATCAAAGTCGGAGTTTTGTTATAGTTGGAATTTGGTAAAAGTCTGATCCGTCGCGTAGTCGTTAGGACTTCTTAGGCTCAAAGTCGAGATGTAAGGTGGTAAGATGCGGGGTCCTGGGCGGCGAGACAGCGCGAGGCGGGTGCTCCGCTAATTGCCGCTGCATCGGCCGCGGCACGTGGGGCGCGGCGCGCAGGTGCCGGCGACCTCGCGCTATCTCGTCTCGCCACTCGAGGCCGCGATGATAACGCACGCTATTTTCGACCGACGACACCAGCTCGGCGGTCGTGACCGCCGCAAACGCAACCGCGAATTACCACGAGAACTCCCGGAACGGACACTCGACGGACCCCAGCTGCGAACGAGACGGGATCACTCAAGCCGCGACATCGCGAGCAGACAGCGAAGCGAACGAGTCAGCCGCCGTCGACGCGATCCGCTCGACGACTGAGTGGCCGAGGGCCGCGACCGACTCCGTCTCGGAGGAGGGCGGCGGAGGCGGGAGGAGCGCGACCTCCGGAGCCCCGCGCCGATCGTCGCGAGTGAAACCGACGGCGGACGAAATTGCGAGGGGGGAGGCGCGCGGGGGCGCGCACGCGGCCGAGCGCAGCGCTCGCCGCTGCACCGCTCTCAACACTTTACATAATGCTGCATGAACGGCGCTCGTCGCGTCGCTCGCGCCTCGAAATGAGGTCGCACCAACGGCTGCGGGACACCCACAGAATTTAAAGAGCCCCGCGGCGATCGGCCGTAGGTGATGAAACGCTGCATTAGCACGCAGATGACGTGTTCTAAGGAGTTAGTCGGTCGCCGGCGGAGTCACTGAACCTCGGCGCGGACGAATAAGGTGAATGGAACATTGCAACCGAATGGAGCGGCGCAAACACTGCGAACGTAGGAGTCGCCGCGCTGACGGTTCTTATGCACAATGGCATATAGCTTTCTAATGAGACGTGGACGCCGAAGCAGCGTCGGACTTCCTTTTAAACACTGAAAAGCGTAGGAAGGTAATGCGTCACCGCTGATCTAGTTAGCGGCGGTTTCTTATCAAGTACTTTCTGATACAATTGTGCACCTAAAGCACCTGCTCGAGTCTTCAGCAACGCCAGAATTAGGCCAGCGTAATATTACATTATGGCATTGAACGCGAAAATGAGCCATTTCACCTTACGTCATGAGCACTAATCTGCCTAATGGGATTTCTATTTGTTGTAGTGTTTATGCGCCGATACGCTCACTACTCCACTCCTACGCGAGCCGACACGTGTTATATCTATTATACCACCATATCTAGCCGCGTGTGTAGCACACTTCAGCCACACTTCTAACTAATAAGTGACTGTTCTGTATGGAACAAGATCCGAGCGAGTAAGCCCTGAACTCGGCATTTGCGGAACCGGAAAACCGTCTGAAGCCTTTTTATATCGCTGATAGAAATCTGATCCTTTGTGCGAGAACACGACTGGACGATTCAACACAGGATACGATTATCTCCATCGGCGATCTGCGTTTGAAGTCGCAAAGAAAATTCCGAATTGAATGTGAGGCTACGGAGCGTAACTTTACGAGAAATGCGAGGGAGGAAGCGACTATTTGGAGTGCAAGTCACAGGAGCGCATAAATGGAGTGGGTGTAGGTTCCGGCGGGCTGGCAGGGGCGGCGCATGCGTGCGACCGCTGACCTTGGCGCGGTGCAGCGTGCAGTCCGGGGAACCCGACGCCTCCCCGCGGCCCGCGCCGTAACCACACCTGCCGGTTTAGCAGGTTGTTGCGACCTAGCATTGTGCCTAGATTCTATTTCTGGAACGCCGGCTCCTGATTAAATCAAGTTGCGGGGTGAAATGAAATTTTTCTCCTACAGATTCGATAAAGAATTGTGACTTTGAAGACGTTTCAACTTGAGCTGATTAGCATTACAAATGGCTTAATTGTGGAAGCGGTCATGAGCAATCAATAATGGAACATTTAGCGACACCAGTTGAAGTATACCGAGGGGACCCTCCCACCGGATACAGAGATATGACCCGTCTGCGAAGGGTCCGATCAACGCACCCGATATTGTGGCGAACATTAAAAACACTCGCAACCTCGAACGAGCAACGATAATGATAATATAGGCAATTGAACATGCCGAATGGCGTACCGGAATAAATCCCAAAAATAATTGCGAATGAGAAACGAAAGTGGATTCCTTGCGTCCAATTGATTTTCTACATCCAAAACCGGAGGTATGCAAGTGTATAAAATTACAAAACCGAATAAAGGTATTTCAGACTATAGCATTACCATTATACTTCGCGAAAGTATTAATTATCTATTCTAAAGAGGAAGAATTTGTTTGTTTGTTTTGCATTGAATAGGCTCCGAAACTACTGGATCGAATTGAAAAATTATTTCACCAATGGAAAGCTACTTTATCAGCGAGTAACATATGCTATATTTTATTCCCGTATAACTACAAATGTAAAACCGCGGGGCGCTGCCATTGCATATTCGCGGATCGAGTTTGAGCAGGCGTTGTTTATAATGCTGATATAATAAGCCACCATCCACCATGACTGTGCACAATTTAAAACATGTGTAAACAGTTAGAGTTCAAGGCTTCTACAAGATTTAACATTAACATTTTGTTGATAAAGCAATTCACAATAAAAACACCAGCTGTTTCTTTGACCAGCAAAATAATCTGTAAATTGGATCTCAATACCTATATATCTACTAAAAATAAAATATAATAAATTACTAACAATTACGTCAGTAATTGTATCTTTTCAAGGGCCTTGTGGAATAAAAAAACATGTTATCTCGCATACATCTCTTATTTACAATTGGTTGTACAAAAACTTAGTTTCTGCAACAGCAAAAAGAAGCAGAGAATTTACTTACCTACTTCTATAATTGTTATAAATAGTGCCATATACTAGTAGCTTCCTAGTGCGGAAAATTTGTTGTGCAACATTATTTAAACGTCACACGGGAACTCTCCCAGGATAAAGTAACGCATTAGGGTCAAACATATTACTTCCATCGTGATGATCAACTATGTTTTCCTGCATTTGTCGTTCAAGTAAAATTTATATGGAATATCCGGGAAATATTTCAGTTTTCAAAAAGGTCGGTTTAGTATTTAATATTATCCGTATGTCAAGTTTCTGACGATAAGAATCTCACTCACACAATGTATAAACGTGGCTTGTGGTATGACAGCGCGGAGTCTTTCTTTTCTTACTAGTACGTGGTATTATCCTAGACTTTGTCCAACAATATGAATTCCAAATTTGAATTTCGTTTAGACATGACTAACCGACAAAAATCCTGGCAAACTTTCTCGTCAGATAATAACGTAGGAAGAACAGTTTTCCGCAATGACTAAAAAGAAAAAGAAAATTTTTCGAAGCCCAATAAAGCTGTGAAAAACAACTGGCCAGTTCAAAGCGTGTTCCGCTGCCGTAGAGGATGCATGGGTAGCGTTATAAAAAGTAGTCTGTGGCGCACACAGAATTCGTATGAAGGCCGAAATTAATTGGTTCCTTTGCTTTGACGTTGTCGTCTATACCTATGGATAGGTTTGACGCTCTTAATCAATAGATTTGATTGGATTTGGAATGCCAGTGCTTTTTTTAAGATTCCACCATAATTACAGTCAGAATTTTATTTATCAGCTACTAAACGTACTTCTCGTTTAGAAGCTGATAAATAAAATAATCTGGTCTAATGAAGCTGATGTTTTATCTATTACTGAATACTTTTCTGTAATTTTATTATTCAAGCAGTTTCTTGTCATGCTGACGTCTGGTTTATGCATGAGAAAAAATTTAAGCCGCTATTTACAATAAAAAGGAAATGTAATGCAGTTGAAAATAATACAATAAGGGACTTATTTATTGTTCTGTCAAACAATCTCCATTTCTAACGCGGTGAATAATGCAACAAAACGGCCACATTATTCAGTTGAACTTCATAGTTCAGGTCGTAGCAAAGGAATGGTCTCAATAAAAAAACAAATCACAAACAATATGGAATTCTGAGACGTGGACAGAGGTCTTTTGGCACGTGATCGAACGAGAAAAATAGTGTACATCGAAATGTCGTCGAAGGCGTGTGACTCGACCACAATCTGACTTTGATTAATAATTCGAGCTCATCGGAATTGTTAACACATAACGGGGAGGTTTGAGGTACCGTTGCGAAACTGATACATAGGCAATATGTAAATAATTCAATGATTCTTTAGGGTTGCCGGCTAAAGAAAGCGTTGTCAGGATATTGACTAATCGCTTATTGATGAAAATAAAATGTAACACCCGAAAAATTTTTGCTGCATAAATATTTTAGCTAAATAAGTTTAGGAAAATCAACAAAAAATGTTTTAATATCGATTTTTCACAATTCACCATACGCATTCTTTCAGTATTAAATGTTTATTCTTAATGTAATTTTTAAGATTACACTTGCAAATACCACTAAGTCTATATATCTTCAGGCTCCATAGAAAACTAGCGTTGCATAGATCAAGTGGATCCTGATATATTCTATCGGCAATTTCATCAAGCCAGACATTTCTTCCGCAGCCGACTACCGCTGCAGGTGGCAACCCTACCACTTTCTGTTTGCGCCTTATGCCGGCCCCATATACAATTCTAATTTTATTTTTTACGTAAAACTTTTGCAAAAGACAAAATATATATTTGCTATTCTCCAACGTGATCTCATAGACGCAGCTATTAGCAATATTCAAAAATATTCAAGTTCAGTTCCGGGGCGTTTATTTAGTCTAACCGTATTTTTTCGCTCTCTAAAATAATTTCATGAATTAAATAAATAAATATACATATTTGCCCTAACACTCAGCAAAACACCGATTTCTGGAATATTCCTAAAAGGTCACATACCTTCGTAAAGCCGGGTAGGCAAAAGAACGGCTCTATGACGTTTGTTATTGCCATAGAGAACCTATTGTATTTTTAATTGCGGCTCTTACTGCGCGTTTAGTCACAACAACGACTAATAATAAGTAATAAAAAAAAAACACAATATTTACAAAATTTTTCGTCGCTGTGGCCTTTTTTTATTTTAAAAGATTTTGTAAATATTCACAGAGACAACATTTTGGCATTCGGATGTAACATTTACTGAGTGCTAATTTTTAAGCCAAAATAACAAAAATCACAATAGCATGACCGGTGAATTTACTAAGATTACATTATTGCCAAAGAACTGTGAACATAGTACCTACCAATGATAAAACATGCCAAATCGTAGGAATTACTCGTATATAATGACAATTAGTAACTAGATCCTCTGGGTTAATGAGGCAAACCCTTTTCCAGTGTACCCGCAATTTAAAACGGCAGTTCATTTTAATAATAAACAATTTCGTTAGGTACCCAACCAAATATCATAATTCTTAATAGCAAAGATCAAAATGGTGTAACCTCATTCGTGTTATACTCAAATAAGAATTTAAAACAGAATGGATTCGGAATGGCATAAATATTGTAAAATGACATTGGTCCTGTTTAGACCAACACCGCTAAATAGTGGTGTTTAGTTAAATATTGTCATGTGATGCATGATATGTGAAAGTATAAAATCTCTTATTATTGTATACAGAAACAATGTAATCTTATAAAAATGAACATGTAAATTTGGATCCGTATTAGTTTTGTTCACAACCATATTTTGGTACCGTTGTTCTGTGCGACACTATAAAGGACCTTGGATTTTGGTTTTTAAGGCGCACGAGATAACTAAAATTTCAAAGTTAAACATAGATAGACAAGGAGCATAAATGCGTAGTTTAAAACAGTTAAAAGGTAAATGCAAATAACCGTAATGGAAGGAGGTGACTTTGAAAAAACAACCAAAAAACAACATTTAAAGATAATTTAGAAAAAAAAACTATTCTGGCTGTATGAGCTTCTCGAATGGCGAAGTTGAAAAAGAAAACAGAAAAAAAAACGTTTAATTTAAACTGCCAACCGATTCGAAGTTCAAAAACTGCGCGCCTAAATGTGCACTTAAAAAACAAGAGCGAGCGGCCAGCAACATTTCCCCAGGCGGTGTTTACACGGCGCGCCTAGCCCGGTTCAATATACTACACGCTCGTCCTCCGCTCGCGGCGCGAGGTCGCCCGAGATCCCTTTCACCGTTCTGCGCGCCGGGTACGCGGCGACCTTACACGAGCCTTCATGGCACGATTGTTGCCGCCTAACTTGCCACGACGCGACGCCAATTAAAATTAAGAGACGAGACAATGATATTACAATCGCGGGAAAAAAATGTCGGACGCACTTAACTTAATGTGGCTTCAGAATTACTTGATATATCACTTTATTCATAAAACGTTTACACAATAAACAATGGTCATTAATGGAGTTCCATTTAATGCTTATTTCAATGTGAAGATTGTAGAAATTAAATGCCAATACATGTTCGCCGGATCAACGAAACGATTGAGCAACATCGTTCGTAAGTGCCACAGCTGCTCATAGTACCGTAAAACATCGCGAAATACTTCTATAGTAGCATCGAAAGCGTGTTTACATACCGCTTCGCATACCGCTTCGTAAACATACCTACTGCGTATTCGAACGCCATAACAACTTACCACGTCTAATCGCATCAGAACAATTTCTGTTCTGCGCATAAACCTATAAGGCAGTCATTTTAACTATTATTCCTTTCTTTCTGAAGGAACACGTTAAACAGAAGCATGTAAAAATTCAATCCTACAGGAGATACCGGCCAGTATGACTTGAGCAAGAGAACATACTTACATTATACATACTTACTTACATTCTAAGAATCTACTTGATACGAAATAATAACATGGGATTTGTAAAAGCTTCTCTTTAAGTTTTTTATCTACATATCTCTGTCTATGATGGTAATTGATACAATCAATCAATTGTAGTATTTTTTTATGCAAAGTATAAACCCTTGACCAACTGTGAAGTCACTAAGTAAAATTTTACTATCGATTCGATTCATAAGCATTTAATTATCACGTTTTACTAGGAGTCATACAACATTGATTCGTGAGTGATTATAAAATATAATTAAATAAGTACATTGTTAGGGAACTAGTACATTGTTAATACTAACTTGAAATTATTTATGGTACACCAGTTCTACGGTAAAATGCAATGAATCATTAATACCGTTGAACTCACCTGGGAATATTAATTAATTGAAATCGATTCAAAATCGACGAGTTACAAACGCAAGTCATTTGCGGAAATAAATTTTAATCAGTTATACTGGCCAACAACCATAAGTCGACCGGAAACCGACAGTCAGACGGCATGTAATGAATTGACACGAATGACGGTCAAGACAAAAAAAAAAAGTCAGTTGAATGAGAACCTCCTCCTTTTTTTTAAGTCGGTTAAAAAATTATAAATACTATACCATCCATCCATTGTATCAATGCTCTTAAAGCACAAAATAAGTAAAATACTGAGAACCAAATTTAAGTCATCACCTTCCAAGCGTCATATCCTGTTATTAGTCGTTCGTTTAGACTTTGTGCCTAGACTTAGCCTGTCTCAAAATTACACTGAAGTGATTTCTTAGACCATAATTTTTATTATAACAGCATAATTGACTGGCCCGTTGGTCGATTTGTCAGAGTTAGCCACGAAACCAAGAGTCGCGGTTTCGAATCCCGATAGGGGCAAATGTTTCGTTGAACATGGACATTTGTACTCGAGTCATGGATTTTATAAACGTATTTAAGTATGTCTATCCGTTCACCTAGTATCCATAGCACAAGCATAAGCTTAGTTTGGGACTAGGGAATTGGTGTGTCAGTCTGAAGAATTTATTTATTTATTAATTATAATTATCCCGTAATCTGTAAAGAAACATCGACGTCTTTATTATGCTTTCTTCTCTAGTTGGTACGTCTGGATAGTTTAAATGGATCCACAAAACTGGGATAATAGGGTTTACATTGTCAATCTCATCATCTTCCTAGTGTTGTCCCGTGCTGAGTCTGGGAATTACATTGAAGCGACTGCCGATCTGACCTTCGTAACCCTAAGATAGGGGAACCAGACAATTTTTGGATCATGGTTACAAATCCAAAGTTTTTTGAATTTGCAGGTTTCATCCCGATGTTTTCCTTCACCGTCGAGCTAGTGGTATAAATACGTACATAGACTTGAAAAATCCAGAGGTACGTGCCCAGGTTTGAACCTGCACTCCTCGGTTTAGGGGCGCGTGTCCTTACCATTGAGCTACCACCGCTCCCTTATATAGTCAATCTAAGAGACCTAAATAACCATTGTTAGGTATTCTACCTCACAGTATTATCTCAATGGAACCATGTGTATTTAAACGCCCACGCAAACTTTCCATAAACTGGAAAAGGTTAGTCCCACACGTGACATTCATAAGTGTGGCTATCCACGTATTATGTCACACTAATGTCATGTCTTGATCTTGTTGTCTGGCTCGATGGCGCATTCGGTAGTGACCCTGCTTCTTGCGCCAAGAGTTGTGAGTTCGATCCCCACACAGGACAAACATTCGTGTAATGAATACTTGGGTTTGTTCTGTGTCTGGGTGTTAATATCCAATATTTAAGTATATATTTGTAATACCACTGTTGTTTCTGATATCCGTAACACAAGTGCTTAAGCTACTTACCTAGGAGTCAGATCAATGTATGTGATGTCGTCGGATATTTATAAATTTTTTTAAGTCTTCAGACCCCCCGTTCCCCCTTGCCACACATGGTCGCATTTGTTTAAACTCCCTCCAGGTGTAACATCACACATTTACCAATTCAAATAAGATGTTTTCCCTTAGAAATTCAAATATGATTTTTAATTTCTTACATTTATTTATACATATGACAATATAACAAAACCTATCCCCCTTCTCCCTAAAACCAACGTCACACTTTGTCTCTCCCCTATCGTGTGACGTAATTTATGAATGACCCTTACGTCATAATACCGTGAGATGAGACAGTAGCCAAAGCCTCTATAAATAGCAAGAGAAAATGTCACAATAATACTATTAAATGAAGGTGTCTGAAATCCTCGAATGCGGTCCAGAGAATTTTAATTAAATGAACTCGCTCGCTTAAATAAATGCAACGCAATTACACTCCATAAAACAACTGTAGTTTTACACAAACCTCAAATAGAGCTTAAAAAGTTAGACAGAGCGTTTAGATTTAAATTGTCTGCAGTTGCCGCTTGTTAAAAGTTAGTTTTGTTAGTTGAAACATTCGTTAAATAAAATCCGACTTTTGAGTTGTGTTTTGCGGCTAATTGCATATGTTTGACGCTTGTAGTACGTGTTACAACTTTATGCACTTTACTAATAGCATTGCGCTTTTTAAATATTAGACTACATCACATACATTGATCTTACTCCGAGGTAAGTAGCTTAAGCACTTGCGTTACGGATATCAGAAACAACAGTGGTATTACAATATATACTTAAATATTAGATAATAACACCCAGACACAGAAAAAACACAAGTATTCATCACACGAATGTTTTTCCTGGGTGGGGATCGAACCCACAACCCTTGGCGCATAGGTCAGGGTCACTACCAAATGTGCCATCGAGCCAGTCGATGTCAGTCAGTGCTTGCGCTGGAATCAATTTTATTTCGATTTGATTTTAATATTTCATCTATTTTCGTTCATATCGTCTCAGACAATATCAAAACTGAGGGATCGGAACACATATTTATGAAATTTAATTTGAACGATTGCATCCCTATTGGAGCAGACATCCTAATTCGATTTAGACACCGCGTACTATACGTGGTGTCTAAATCCTTTCACTGTTAAATTGTTGCACCTTGTCTAAAATATACATATACATATATTACAACTATCAGAAATTCCGATCCAAATTAATTAAACCTATTACAATACCTACAGATTTAATCACACGAAAGACTTTAAAAATGCCATTGGAAATCCTATTACTGTAGAAAGATAAAACGTTTTATCTTCGTATTTAAGTTCGTTGAAAATTCAACGAAACTTATATTTCTCGTAAAACTAACAATGTAGTACACATAATATTAGAATTTCACTGTTGCAAACTCTAGATCTTTTGCAATACATTACCAGCACAGTATTTATTATATTGTAAATAGATATTAACCAATTTACCTACTAATTCTGATATAATGTATCAATAAGCTTATCATAAAATTCGTCACGGAATAATACGCGTTACTATCGTCGTATTGAATCATCTGATATTTCAATGCGAACATTGAAAGAAAGGGGCAAGAACTGTCGAGTGTAAAGATCCTCCCTTATCTATTCCATTTGAATGGCTGAAGTAATGTTCACAAACCAGCGACTGAGAAAAAATTACAAGGGGACGCAAAAAAGAGTTGCGATTAAAAATTCCGGTTGGGTGCTCAAAGAGTTTGTGCTAGACGGACATTTTTGTTCCGTAAATTTTGGTCTTACATTTTAGTTGGCATTTCTATGATGGCAGCCTTACTTTAAATAGACGTGGAATCTCTTTTTATATCCTTTATATTAAAAGTATCTGATGCCAGACCTATTGAATTTTCTTTTAACTGTAATCTGCATGTAGATCGTAGGTACTTCACATGTATGTAAGGTAACCGATCCGATTCGTGGCCGGGGTAACATCATGATTTAGACCGAGTTAAAAAAAAATAAATAGGCTAGTCGGGTAGTCGGGTAGTTGTTTTCAAACTTGTTTAATTTACCGTTTACACAATAAAATTAAGACAATACAGAAACACATTTAAACCGCCAAGAATGAAACGTTTTCTAATTAATGAATGAGGTTGTTACTTTGCATGTGTCATCATTATCAGCACACCATGATACAATGAACATGTTTCAAGGTGAAGCGATAAGTCGGTGAGGTCGTGAAACGGATTCAGATGAGACGGTTTCAAGACTATTGGAAAATGCTAAATGCAGCAATTGGCATCCTGACAATAATGATCATGGGATTCGGAAAGTAGTTTACCAAAACGTGTAGTCGGTCTATTTTAATACGTGTTGTCCAATGACGATTTCAGTGCTCAAAATTAGTATTCGCTTGTGTTTTATAGTGCTAGATTTAATACTGTTGATACATCGCTTTTGGGAGGTGCATCAAGTGTCAAGCTACCTGTTGCGCGTAACAACTTGTTTTTGCATTAGTTGCTGTAAGTCTGGATGCTTTATTATTTCACCTATATAAATCACCTGTAAAACGTTTAGAATTATTGATAAATTAGGTACCTGCCTAATGTTAATTTTTTGGCTGTGGTTAAGCGGGCTAGCTGCCACTTTGACTCGCCTACTAATTGCAGACGTGATGTTATGTACCTACCTATGTATATTTTAAGTCCTATGTGCATTATTGCCCTTTTTTTGGGAAGTCACAAGCTTTGTAATTTGAATTAGGCTTTGGTCACATATTTATTTAAGACATCTTTCGTTTTTTTAGTGTCCTCTTTTGTTATTACATCATATTATTCACAATTCGAATAAGAGTTTGAATATTTCGTCTAGATTTTAAGTTCTTTTTAATATTTAGGATTTGTGCTTGGAACTAACACTTTGTTAACCCGTGTGACGTAATTTTTGAAGGACCTCATTCGAAATTTTGTCAGCATGAGTTTTAGAAGAAATGTCAATAAATTAATAGCTGTGATATAAAACGTCAGCTTGGCTGCGAGAGGGCTGTACAAGAGTGGACCGGCGAGCGACTAGTCACCGATAAGGACCCGATAACATGTCCCAGCGTGCTTCGTAACACATAATACCTAATAATACAGTGCAGAAGACTCGTTCGGTGCAACGAGTAAATATAAACTTTTTGTTGTAAGGATAAGGTGCAATTTAGAACAACAGCATTGCGTATTATTATATTTTACTACAGTCAACGCCTATGTTATAGTATGTACCGAATTACTCGTATTTTTTTTTTTAGTTCAATACAGTACATTGTTATTATACTCCTTGGATTCAATGAAGCCAGCTGCCTATGTGAATACAATAAATGTAATTTATCTTATTACATATACGTCAAAAATTAATGAGACACTCATACAGGCATTGTAAATTAAATGTAATCGAGAGAGCTTTTTATTAAAATGTCGCAGTGACGCATGCAATAATAATTCTGTGAAATGCGTATATTGCAGACTGAATTTTCAATATTAATATTTAGTGTAGTCATTATCAAATATTTAATTAAATTAAGACCTAACTGAGAACGGGACATGACGCTAGAAAGATGATGACGATGACGCAGACGTTAATATGAATAACATATTTATGTTTAAATTTTTTTGAGGACTTTGCATTTAAAGATTTGAAAGATTACTAATTTAGAAGCTTTGCATTTAAAATGCTGCAGAGAGGAATAAGCTACTCGGCTGGTATTAATGGTTTGCGAATAAGGTCAGGAGGACATGATAAAGAAATAAATTATTCTATTTTCGGACTGAGGGCTCGTGCACCGGCGGTAAAGGTCGGTTTCGAAACGAACAATGTCAAAGAAAGGTTTTAGGATAATTTCGAATTGGCTTCTAATAGGGTACTGGACAACTAATTTCACGTTGGTCTGTACCAAGTGTGTTTCTTGCCTAACATGTCGTAAAAGGCGACTCAATGTGTATCGGATGTTGGCTTTGTGATTGGGATAATGATTCAGCCCGCCACTTGTCACTAATTTTTCATAATTTTCTATCTAACCCAGCTCAATTTTTTATTTTAAGGTTTTAAAAGTGGTTGAGTGATCTTGGATGGATTCTTGTTGGATTCAGAAGACTGATTGGTTGAAAAATTAGGGTCGATTGTAGCATTTAATCTTAATGTTTTGTTGGTTTTCAAAAAACCTGAATTCTCGTAGATTTTCTGATAACTGATGGTGACTAATAATGTAAAATGAGGTAACGTTACTAACATTAAAATAATACCTAATTAATACTAAAAAAAATTCCACTAACAAAGTTACTAATCCCATCTTGAATTAGTTTCGATGAAGCAAAAAGATGTAAAAAGAAAAGTGTTAATTTGCGATTCCTTTTTTGTCTGTGTTTTGGTAATTCAAGGGAGTCGTTCTCAGTTTTCCGTTAATTAATAAATTATTCATCTTATTTTTCTTCTATTCTCAATAAATATTTTGTCTTGGATACACAAAATTACTTTTACATGTGTGGTATAATATTTGTGTGGTAAGCGATTTATTCGGTCCTACGTAAGTCGACTACAAACGGTGAACCATAATAATAGGTAATATTATCTTGATGATTTTTTATGGTCCTGCTAAAAATAGGTCATCAATTCATATGCCTGTTGCTTATAAATGAAGTGTATTGTTACGACATTCATATATGTATACAAACATGTATAAATATTATCGCACGTGAGATTCTCCTGATTGGTACTTTGTAAGCATTTTACTGAGAAGTGTTTAACTGTATGTAGCTTGACAAATAACAATGAATTCTTCGATAAGCGTCGGCTAACGCCATTGTAGGCTCCCAGTAGGTACTTAAACAATGAGCAGACACTAGCCACGTTACGCAATCACGCCTTGTACTCGTTTTTCTCTAGGCAAATGTATGTACCTACTCGAAACTACGTCTCGAGAGGATGTAGTGTAAAATTACTACAAAACGCATCGAGCGAGGCGCAATGGCCGTGCCTTTCAATGCGTGTGCACATCCCCCCGGCGCCGCGGCCCCCGCAGCCCCCGCCCCGCGACACCTCGATCAGCTGACCAGATCCAGCGCCCCTGCGCACCTCAATGCGTCATGCCTCGGAGTTGACTAATGCTCCACGTACACAGTACACACTCGAAGCGTTACCTGCCGCCCACTCGCAGGGAATACGTGACACGAGATAGCTCTGCTCGACCGCTTCTGGCCCACGTAGCCGCGTGCGTGGCCAGTGCCAAAAGCGTGTAGTTGTTTGTTGTTCAACGGGGGACTTATGCCGGTTATTGAGTGTTACGCGGCGAGCGCGCTGCGGCGGTGAATTTCAGGCTTCCTTTGTTTACGTGGGGCGAGGCCGGCGGGGCGCGGGGGGCGGGGGTGCGGCGCGGCTGCGTGCTGTTCAAGGTCAAGAGCGTCGGGCGTCGGCTCGCTGCACCGGCGCGCCGACGACTGGACGCTCGCGAATCGGCGCACGCCCAGGGACCGGTTTCACTCGTGACGTGGGCCGAGAGCGGGTAAACACTGGCTCCGAGCGGGTTTCGCGCAGGGCGTCGGCGGGCGAGGATGGGGTCGCACTTACCGGCCTGGAGGCGCCGCTCCTGCAGCTCGATGAAGCGCGCCGCCTCGAGGAGCGTGTCGAGGAGGCTCATGACGGGAAGCGGCACAGCCGCGCGCGGTACGTGCGCGCCCGCTGTCACGCCGCGACTGACCACGCGCGCCGAGTGCTCTCACGTGGCCGCCGCTACTACGGGCCAATAGGACACGAGCGCGCCAGTCACGTGACAGCGACGCGCGGCCAATCGCGCCGCGAGTTGGGGCGACGTAGCACGGGGCGTGCGCGATCGATGCCATTGCAGCGGGCCGCGATCGAATGCATGCGCCCCCCGCGCCCGCCGCCCGGTGACGCGGCAGCAACCACGCTCTACACTTCAACCAACTTTCGTCCTACTTCAGGCAACTCAATTTGAACCTTATTCGTATGGGCGTAGTAACTAGGGCAGTAGCACAGGGAACCGGTTGAATCGCCGCTTTGTTTATCTAATACTTTTCCTCTGTAATGCTCGCTCTCGATAAAATTGTTTGGTGTTAATACGAGACCGGTGGAGGCCTATTGAGCGTGGTGGAAGCCTGTGACCCCACTTGTGGCTGGGGCCCAATGGGGCCCAGGCACGTGCTAACAGACTTTCACTTCCTACTTGTCGCAGCGGGTTAACAAGTTGTCCGGCAAACTAACTTGAAAAAGTAACAAAAACAATGTTGTTTTTCTAGGATTTTGAAAGTGACGTCAGGTGAAACTTTTTGCTGTGTTCAAAACATGCTCGAAATTACTTTTGAAATAAAAAAATAATTAAAACATTACACACATTAATTTTTATGTGTGTATACAATAATTATTAAATTAACAAAGCCCTAAAAATCGTCTAGACCAAAGTGAAAAAAATGTAATCACATAGTGGCGACCTTTTCGGTCACTTTTTCAGGCCCGGGTTGACAAGGCCGTCTGTGGTTTGTGCGAAAATGGACTTTGACCAAACTTCACAGAGTGTATTTTGGCGCGGAGGGGTTTATTTTGCTGCGTACTGCGTATGAATGGCGGTGACTCTAATAACACTAACTTCTAAAACACGGCATAATTACGATTAGGTAACGTTTCTAGGAAGGAGTTTGGTAGTTTGACTGATGTTTTAAGAGAAACTACTACCGGGCTATGAAAAAATATTGTCAATAACTATTTATTACACGTAGAAATATGACTAGCTGCCAATAATTCTATATTGTCGGAGATAATTTATGATATACAACGTTTCCTATTAGAATTTTCTGCACCTTTTGTAATTTTTTATAAATCATTAAGTATCTTTTCATTTAAAACTTTGAAAATATAGATTTTATTGAAATCCAGAACAGGTGAAACCGCGGGCAGAAGATAGTTTGCTATAAATTGAAGGTAAATTGGAACCTTACTCACAATAATGTGTCACAAACAATATATAATAGATACAGTACTGGAGACATGACGCAGTAACTAATATTACTCTGCCTAGTAAATAGCACTGCCAACTTTATTTCACGCCAAAGATTTTGCATTCAATAGCCATCAAAAATAAGTGATGGGGAATGAGTAAAGAAATATATATACATACCCGCAACTTCGAAGTTAGATATACATACATACATACATAACATCACGCCCGTAATCCCCGAAGGGGTAGGCAGAGTCAAAGAGGCAGCTAGTCCCCGTTACCAATTTCAGCTTTTTTTAAATAATAACAAATATCAGACTACATCACATACCTACATTGATCTGACTCCGAGGTAAGTAGCTTAAGCTCTTGTGTTACGGATATCAGAATCAACAGTGGTATTATAAATATATACATAAATATTGAAATATTTAACACCAGACAGAGAACAAACACACGTATTCATCACACGAATGTTTGTCCTGGATGGGGATCTAACCCACAACTCTTGGTGCATACAACACATTATCTTTCTTTTCAGGATAAACAGTTCTTACAGTTTTCATAATGAAGGATAAAAAACATTGGAATATTATTTCTTAAATTAATTTAGCTTTCATCGTCCGGTATTTTACTCAAAGCTATCGTTTAATTAGATATTGATTTTAGCAATATAGCGTGTCCTATGTTATTTTTTTTAAAGCGAGCGTAGGTAGCTATCCCCAAAAAGTACATTGAACTTTAACGCTTCTTAAGCAGTACAAGATCACAAATATAGCTCTTTTGACCATATGTAACTACCAATTTTGCACCTTTAATAATTTTACGCCATTGATAAAACAAGCGCACAATGGCGTTCTATTTCCAAGGCGCGGCCAGCCCTACCGCTAAATGACACATTTGCACGTGTCTCGAACAATTTTACGACAGCCGGTATACACAACACAACAAATGGCGTCAATCCACATACGCATCTTTTTCCTAGCGATATTTCCTGTTCCTGCTACGAGCCTATTTATCCCATGACCCTATTATATAGGTAGGTATACTTAGACTTATGTAGACTAGCGACTTCGTCCGAGTGGACTTCGTTCCAGTAGCATAAAAGTCTCCCTGTTAACTCTATTCAAGATTCTTTAAAAAAATTACAGACTTTACTTTTACTTTATACGCGTGTTCAACCCCCACTTCACCCCCTTAGAGGTTGAATTTCCAAAAATGCCTTTTTATACCTGACCTCTGTGCAGTTTCAGGATCCTAGATGCAGTTGTATGTTGATCGTCAGTCAGCTTTAATGTATATAATATTATATATACTTACATTAATATACGGCACCGCATTAGCCGGCACCACAGACCGTGTGGTGCCGGCCTAGAATTGCACCACCCCATATCCTCCCGTGGGTGTCGTAAGAGGCGATTGAGGGAATTTATACCAGATGACGGGCAGCAGCGTCATTCTGAAGGACTTTCATCCATACTGCGATCATCACACCGTTCTTCAAGCGTGATGAGACCTCTCCTACCCCCCTCCCCACTCCTATTATCCCTCCCTCTCTTGGTTTTTCCTCCTGTCCTTCTGCCTTTCCAATCCAAGGTCTGCCGTGCTGATGGATGCGTGGCTAGGGGAGTGCCTAGTCAATAGCGTGCCAACTTTGCCCTGGGATCGGGTGCCCCCAGAGTTTGGCTAACCTTCTCCTGACATGCGGGGCTCTGTCAGGAGCGACAAATCATATCCCCTGCTCCTCGTGGGAATCGCTATGATTTTAAGAAAAAACAATTATAAAATCAAAAATGGCGGCGATGGTGTTCGCAACCTGTCACGTCACGTTTCCTGTGGGGGCGAGAAGTGGACCGCAGAAACCCGGTTTGCTACGTTGAACGTTAGAGGAGGCATGGATAGAAAAATAGATGAAGTATGTCAGATGATGGATGAGAGACACCTGGACGTGTTATGTGTGACCGAGACAAAGCGGAAAGGATGTGGTATCACAAAACAGGGTCCCTATACGGCGTATTGGTCAGGAGTATCCAGTACCAGCCGTGGGTGTCAGGGACTTGGTGTACTCCTTTCTCCTAGGATGAACGAGTGTGTGACTGGGTATGAAAGTGTTAGTCCCAGACTTCTTTGGATTAGGCTAAAAGTTGGACTTTCCCGGATCTTTATACTAGGTGTATATGCGCCAACGAATATTGGTTCGGGCGGGTCAACACAAGCCAAAAATGAGATTCTTGATTTCTGGGACAGTGTGAGAGACACCTTATTAAAATGCACGAATAATGAAAGAGTTATTATGTTAGGTGATTTTAATGCATGGGTAGGTGTCGAGCGAGATGGATATGAAAGTATACTTGGTAAATATGGTGATGAACGAACTAATAAAAATGGAAAAAGTCTGCTTGAGATATGCTTGGAATGGAAACTTCACGTGACAAACACAATGTTTGCTCATAAGAAGATCCATATGTATACTAGAGAAGAAGGAAGTTTGAGAAGCATGATTGATTTTGTGATTGTGGATGATAGACTGAAGAAGAACCTTGTTGACACTCGAGCGTGCCGCGGGGTCGCTATAGATACAGACCACTATTTGGTGGTCTGCCGTATAAACGGACTATTCAGACAGTGGCGGCATAGAGTTAAAACTCCAACAAGAGTTCTAAAAAGAATAAAAGTAGAAAATTTGGAAGGAGAGGAAGTAAAAGAGAAATACCGTGAAAGGTTGAAAGAAAGCTTTACAAGGATGGAAGAGACGAGTGAGATAGAAGATGTGTGGAATTTATTTAAAGATGGGGTTGTGAATGCTGCTATTGAAGTGTGTGGGGAGGCTAAAAGGTGCGATAGCATGAATGATAGAAAGGAATGGATGGACAAGGACGTACAAAAGATTATAAGTGAAAAGAAGAAAGCATGGTTAGATTGGTTGTCGGTAAAAGGCAACCATAAAACACAAAAGGCGACGGATGAGGATGTGAATGAAGCAAGGCAGGAATACAAGAGAGTAAAAGATTTAGTAAAAAAAGTGATAGATAGAAAGAAAGGTGAGCAAAAGGATAACTTCGATCGAAGACTTTCTGAAGATTTTCGGAAGAATGTAAAGTTTTTCTGGAAATCCGTAAGATCGGTCCGGGGTAAACATGTTAACTCGGACCTGACGAAAATTAGAAGTCGAGATGGAAGTTTAGTGACTGGAGAGGCATGCGTGTTGAAGAGATGGAAGGAATATTTCGAAAGCCTGTTTGAAAAGGAAGATACGACATTACGGCTGCTGACACCATGGGGAGAGGAGAGTAGTGGCGAAGGCAGCCGGGATGATAGTATCAGTATGGATGAAATTCTGACAGGGCTGAAAGGAATGAAAGTTGGTAAAGCTGCAGGATATGATAGGATATCCGTAGAGATGCTGAAGGCTGGGCAGGGAGTGGTGACAAGTCAGCTGCACCGCCTTTTCAACAGCTGTTGGACGAATGGCCGAGTACCGGGAGACTGGTGTAAAGCGGTGATCGTCCCGCTTTATAAAGGAAAGGGGTCGCAGCAGGACTGTAAAAATTACCGCGGTATCAGCCTTCTCAGCGTCGTCGGAAAATTGTATGCAAAGATATTGATTGAAAGAGTGATGAAAATAACTGATGGAAAGTTATGGGATGCACAAGCGGGTTTTCGAAAGGGAATGGGATGCATGGATCAGGTCTTTTCCTTACGATGCATAACCGAAAAATGTTTGGCTAAATGCCATAAGGTTTATTGCGTGTTCGTGGACTTGGAAAAGGCCTATGATAGAGTCGTGAGGAATGAGTTGTGGTCAGCACTATCTGTGTATGGGGTGGACAGCAACTTGATACGAGCGCTGAAGTCTCTGTACGAGGGCTCTAGCGCCTGCGTCAGGATAAATGGCACGTGCACTGAATGGTTCAACATCGAGAAGGGTGTAAGACAGGGATGTGTAGCGTCGCCATGGCTGTTCAACCTGTTCTTAGATAAGTGCTTGGCAGGTTTGAAAGAGTGTGATAAGGGTCTAAGAATGAATGAGTTACTCATCAAATGCCTTCTATATGCTGATGACCAAGTGCTACTTGCGTCCTCAGCTGAGGACTTGCAGGAGATGATGAACGTGCTGTATGAATCTTTAAGAATGAAAGGGATGAATGTAAATGTTAGTAAGACGAAAGTTATGGTCTTTGAAAGGGATGAAGAGATGACTAAATGTGATGTTTTGATTGGAGGTGAAAAAGTAGAACAAGTGAATGAGTTTGTATATCTGGGAACAAAGTTTACAAGAGATGGAAAGTGTGAGAGTGATATTGAGAGGAGAGTGAATGCGGGGAACATGGTGAATGGTGCGCTGCATTCCTTTATGAACAGTCGGAAAGTGTCTGAGAAAGCACGTCTGGCAGTTCATACAGGAGTGTTGGTTCCCACACTTATGTATGGAAGTGAATGCTGGGTGTGGCAGAAGAAGCACGAGTGTAGAATAAATGCAGTAGAGATGAGAGCACTCAGAAGTATGTTAGGAGTGAAACTGACTGATAGAATAAGAAACGAAGAAATAAGAGAACGATGTGGAGTGAAAGAAGATGTAGTGACTAAGATTGAAAAAGGCATGCTTGGATGGTTTGGGCATATTGAGAGAATGGATGAAAGAAGATTGACGAAAGAGATATATAAGGCAAGTGTAAATGGAGCCGTTGGGAGGGGAAGACCTAGACGGACTTTCCATGACCAGATTGGTAATGTATTAACAAAAGGTCAGGTTAACAGCACCCTTAACCGACGAGCGTGTATGAAAAGACTTATGAATGTAGAAGAAGCGAAAGGTGTATGTCAGGATCGTAGCAAATGGAAGTACGTGATCTCTGCCTACCCCCATGGGAAAAAGGCGTGACATTATGTATGTATGTATGTATTACATTAATATTATGTAGAGGAAAGATTTGATTGTTTGTTTGTATCGACTAGGCTCCGAAACTACTTGACCGATTTGAATAATTCTTTCACCAATGTAAAGCTACTTTATCAGCGAGTAACATAGGCTATATTTTAAAAAAAATTCAAAATTCAAAATTTCTTTATTCATGTAGGCCTTAAAAAAAAGCACTTATAAATCGTCAATTTTACAAAATCTATAGAGCAATGTGAATCTACCACCGGTTCGGAATGCTGATTCTACCGAGAAGAAACCGGCAAGAAACTCGGTAGTTACTCTTTTCAGCGTCAGAATATACATGAGTAATATACAGTTTTCTTTTAAATGTTTTAAACCAAATCATACAATAAATGACTGTGGGAGATGACATAATATGATTACTTACAATAAAAGTGTAAGATTAACCAATTTTTTTATCCCCGTATCCCCACGGGAACAGAAACAACGCGGGTGAAACCGCGGGGCGCAGCTTAACTATGTAAAGATAATAGATAGGTATGTACTGGAGTTACTTGTATCAATCTACTTAGGTATTTATTGTTATTATTATAATAATTATAATGTTGAGTTAACCGAGTCTGAGTCACTGCGTTGATGCAAAAAAAACCTTTACCTTTGTTTGTTAAAATACTCATGCCTATATGTGAATCTCCTCTGACTGAAATATGAAATGAATATTCACTATAGTCTCTCTGATAAATAATAATAATAAATAAATTCTCCAGACTGACACACCAATGCCCTAGTTCCAAACTAAGCTTATGCTTGTACAATGTGATACTAGGTGAACGGATAGACATACATACCTTAATACGTTTATATACATCCATGACACGAGTACAAATGTTCCATATTCATCACACGAAACATTTGCCCCTAGCTGGATTCGAACCCGCGACCCTTGGTTTCGTGGCCAGGGTCTCTGACCACTCGAACACGAGCCAGTCTCCACTATACGACCCTCTCTGATCATCACAGACTTAGTTATTTCTCGTTCCGTGTAATTTACAACTTCATACCTACCGGCTCAAAAGTAGTGAGATAAATAGTTTGAACAATAACAGTTTCACCGTAGCTAAATACACAACACATAATAAATATTACATCAGCCTCTGAATGAAATAACTAAGTTTGTTCTCCTTATTGTAAGTACCTACCTACAAAGGCTTTCAAACATTGTTACTGCGCATAATCATAACTCTGTACCCAGGAAATATATAATATATATGAACACTTATATATTTATAGAACTTAAAAACCGGCCAAGTGTGGGTCGGACTCGTGCACCAAGGGCTCCGTACCAATTACCAATATCTATAAATATCTATATTTTGGCTGAATGTGGTTAAAGGGGCCAGCTGCCCCTTTGACTCTGCCCACCCTTTCGGGGATTATGGGCGGGATGTTATGTTATGTTATATTATAAAAACAGCAAAAAATCATGTCTGTTGTATGGCTATCCTATCTATCTATCTGTCCCTTAAACATTCCTAAAAAAAGGTGTTGGGAGAAAGAACTTAAAAAAGGAGGAAATATTATAAAATTTGTGTCAACCAGGGTAATAAAACAAGCAAAATCTGTTGAAACATTGTTTATTTCAGAATAAAACGATACACTAGCTGTGTCTGAAGCTGTCTTTGTAGAGGATCCCACAGTCATGGCTCGGTTGGAAAGTGACGTAAGTCAAAATATGTCATTTCCTGTTTTAAGTTCAATGAGATCTTTGGTCATATTGAAAGATAAGAATCATAATAGAACCATATAGGTATAGTAACATAGTGGAATTCTTATCTTAGTGTTGTTCAACAGATCCGTTAAATCACAATCCATTAATGTATGTATAATAAATATTATGGACTTTAAAAAAATAATTTTGCAAATATTTTACAATTTAACCATATTATTACTATTTCCTTGGAAAGACACAAATTTTCAGTGACATCACTTTTCCACAGCATATACTAAAATTAATGACAATTTAAATTACTCCTGTGTTTCTTGGTGTTCGCAACAATCACATCGGCCCAACTAAATATCCAACACAATAAAATATCACTTAACAGAACTACCAAGTTATAAAAAGCAAACAATTGTTTTCGTTATCAAATTAATCTAGAACCAGCCCGGCTTCTCGCGGGGAACGATCACCTTCTATCTCCTATCTTTAAAGTTGAAATCTTAATCCTTTCTTATTGGAAATTATAAAATAACTGCCTACATTCCAAATTTAAACTGTAGACTTGGTATTTTTGTCCGTCCGATTTAATAAGTATAGATTGCTTGTTTTTTTTGTTTAGTTACTACTAATTAATTATTTGCTAGATGTAGTGTGGTATTTATTTGTATTTATGTAATTATTTATTGCCTTTTACCACTTGAAAAGTTCTAATTTTGTATGAGCTCGTACACGTCTTGTTGGAAATTTGTTTATTTAGTATTTTTTGTATAACAAATAATGCTCATAGGATTAAACGCTATATTATACATATATGCCATATGGCGTTCAGTCCTCTCTGCATACCTTAATTTACTATACAATCTGAAAGTAGTTGTGTAACATATACATATAGGATATCGTATTTAATTCCATAACTATTATTTCTTAGTATAATACAACCCAATACATGGCTTTATTCATAAACATCGTTTAGCTAATATACAATCATAAAAAAGTTAATTGTATATAAAATCACAATTATAAAATATATTTGATTTGTTTCTTCCCCTAATGGAGCTTACCGCAGCCCTTCATATTAGCAGCAAAAATATATTCAAATCCATCGTTTAAAATGATGAATCCAGAGATTATTTATTTATTATTCATTAGTATAATGTAACTTTGTCCTATGTTGGTCTGGGACTTAAATATAATGTGCCAACTGTGTTTCTTGCCTAGTATGACATAAAAGGCGACTAATGGTAGGTATATCAGGTTTTGAATATGTGATTATATAGGCGACAAGCTAGCCACTTGTCACTACTTTTTCACAATTTTTCATCTAACCTAGCCCAGCTAAAAGGGGTTGCTGCCCCTTTAACTCTGCATATCCCTTCGGGGATTATGGGCGTGATGTTATGTATATATGTATATACTGTATAATTATTATTGCCAGATAATGTTTATACAAATTAACACAGACCTTTATTTTTATTTCAATTACAGCTTCCAAATAATATCAGTATTTTATCACTATATATATTTACCGATACACAATGACCGGTAAAATAAACAATTTTAACTGGATACGAACATAATTCGTAATTAAATTAAAAAATTTAACTGATCACAAGCCAATATGCTCCCTACTTTTATCCAGATAGAGGTTACATTAACTTTTGCGAAGCGATCCAAAAATCTGACGTCAATGAAACTGCTAATCCATATTTAATTCCTACAAATATGGTAATATTTGATTTTGTTACTATCAAGTCATAGTACAAATAGAGATACATAGCTATCTAACCATTACAGCCCTAATGTACACAGTATATACTTAAAGTACATACAAGCGACTAATCAGCTTATTTTTCTTTCAGCTTATGATGGGAATCGGACCGTAAAATTATATAACACGTACATTCGGATTTGAGGTGTACACATAACATGCTATTTTAGTCATTAAATCTTAGTAAACAAGAATGAGTTTACATTCATTTGAGTATAAGCACTAAGCAGACTTTATTCCACGGATTAGGATGCCTATGTCCAAATCTAGAATGGTCCAAGGAATTTAATCTTTGAACCTATACAGAGAGTCATTAATAATGAAAGTATCAAATCCTCCAAATCCAAATACCTCTAATTTAAAAAAAATATGTATATAATATCGATATTAATTTTTATTTAAGATATACTAATTTGCTGAATAAAAAAAAACATGTCTGTATCAACCTGAAGGCATAGCGTACCGTTCGAATAAAAATTTCACTAACCAAGTCACATTAATAATTAGCTAAACGACGGAACTTATGCAGTTAATTTTTCTTCAACGTGCACGCGGGCTCATACAAATACTCCGACAAGACTAGACGTGTGGAATAGACTGAGTTTTACCTTAAAACTGATGTGATTGCATTGGTTGATAATTTTGACTATCGCAGCCTCAGTCGCAGTTTTCTTTAATATGAGATAAATATTTTTATATATATAGAAAATGAGACAAATAAATAAGTCATACCCGTCTTTGAAGTGAGGACGAAATGACGGACATAACACATATGATACGACAGCCTAAGTAAGCAGTTAGATTACAATCTCACTAAGTAATTAATCTTCAATTAGAACAATAATTTAAATTTCGATAGACGTGTCTTTGTGTCTTAGAAACATTCTCAGTTAAAAAAGCGCGCTTTTATTCCAAATTTTTTAGCTCAACCCTAACCCAGCCAGTAGTCCCATGTTGGTCTGGAACTTAAAAAGAATGTGCCAACTGTAGTTCTTGCCTAACATGTCGTAAAAAGCGACTAATTGTATATCGGGTTTTTGGTATGTGATTGTGTAGGCGACAAGCTAGCCACTTGTCACTTTTTCACCATTTTCCATTTAATACAGTTTTATTTTTGGCCGAGTGTAGTTGAAGGGGCCTGCTGCCCCTTTGACTCAGCCTACCCCTTCGGGGATTGTGGGCGTCATGTTATGGTATTTTTGGCTCAATTATTGCGATACTTTACAAGGTATATTCTCAGTCTATTCTCTATGGCCGTGAACTTTCAACATCACTGCGTTTACCTAACATCAGTTTCACAATCGAACAAAATATTGCTTTGACTATCGTTACATCTACGCCATAAATACACGCTTAACATACAATAAAACATTTCAAATACTATGCTTAATATTAGTAATTTCTATATATCTTTGTATGTTATTGCTGGTGAGGGACGAAATGAAGTATATTTTATATATATTTAGACAAAAATAGTGATATGATTTTATAATACGCTCTCATTTATTTTGGAATTTCAACTGGGACAATACAATACGGACTCAGAAACTATTTAAATTCAGTTTCAAGTGACATTGAGTGCAAGCCAATTGGAGCCAACATTAAACAGAATAAGACACAAATTAGCATCAATACAATCTCGTAATGCAAACGAGCGGCATATTAGCAGTTTATAAGAAATTTAGAAGGTTGAGAGAGCAAAAATCGCTTATATGTCAAATTAATTAACACTTAATTTATTGCAACTTTTCCTTCAAGCTGCAAGGGATTTTGAACCTTAAATACTCACGCGACGGAAGTTGGCATTATTCACATAAGCAGGACTTAGCAAAAAGCAATTGTTTATACATGCATATAAATATAAGGAATAATTTTAAGAATATTTGTTCATTTTAAACTTAAATCAATCAAAGAGATATTGCACCAAAACTGAGAAGGCACCTTATTACATGAGTAATAGCGACTTTATTCCGTTACACACTGTGTAAGATAAATATACGGTTTTAATTACAATGAAATATAATCACTTAGCAAAGGATTCGGATACTTCAAATAACATGTGTGTATTTTTTGACTTCATATAAATGAAGTATTTAATATTCTCAATTGAGTCATTATAAAAGTGCGCTATTAATATTGATAGTGAAACAAAACTTAGGTATACATCTATATACATCTTTAATTATAAAGATATTAGCAACGCATAATAAAACGATACGTCTTCTTGGATTTAAGATTACATTGGGTGCAAGCAAAGTCATACTCTATCTATAATAGATAGGGCACAAAATCGGTTTACTCCATATTTAGGGTTAAATTGAATAACGCATACCTAACTTCATTTATCAAAGCATTTATTATATACTACATGTTTGAGTATATAACAAAGATACGAAATACCAATGACAAGCATAGACAGGGTCGTGTTTAATTGGGATGTTGACACCATTTATATTTAATTTTGACATATCAATTCTGAAAAAGAAAGTATCGTAGTATGCTGTTAAGCCTTATTGATTTTCAATCAAATTAAGTCTAAGATTTTAAATTTTACAAAAACTGCTTAATATTAAGTCAGTTGACTATACAAACTAGTGACGTCACACGTTGACAAGCCCATACAAAATCTATGAAGTGATTTCGTTTTGACAGCTCTTAAAAAGTATCTCAATTGACTACCAGTCAACATCCCTATTAAAAAAATACCTATATCTAATTAATTTGGTCTATGGGCAACTTTGTAAAATACAAATTGTCCGAGAAAGGGTACTTGTTAACATACATTTCTCTTGGTTTTAATTCTGCATATGCGACACTTATTATATTTTTGGATCAGAAAAATCATATCTGTGCAGTGGCAAGTTACTGAAGGTGATTGTCACGCATGCGTGTAGTACTGGTTTGAATCAAATGACGTACTCTGTATTATTAAAAAAATAATCGAGCCAAAGCCATCAGATGAATGTTCCGATCCAAAAAAAAATATTTTAATACCACACGAGTACAATTACACAAATGGGTACAAGTATAATAATACTAAATTACACCTACATTGTGGACCTTATCATAATGAGAAAAGAAAATTACAAAAATCTCCGATTACAAATTCGTAACACAACGCTCGCGCAATATCATTTATTGCCAATATTTGTACCGTGATCATAAAGGATACATTATACAACTAGAAAACAAAACAAGCTTACGTTAGCTAAAACGTAATGTGCTATTCAATAGCAGATTTAAATAACGAAATAATACAATAATTGAACTATTTGTAGCTTGCGGTCATAGTAAAATAAGAACGGTAAGATGTCTTGTCACATTGTTGGCAAAATGGCTTCACCTTGCCTGTTGGTAAGCAAAATGATGAAACCGTGGCATTGGATATAAGAGTTTACACCCGTTTTCACAAATCTATATAATTAATTATCTAAACCATAGAACAATATGGCGAAAAGCATCATATTGAAAATTAACATCTTTGCAGTGACACTGATACTTAGCAAATACGAGGCTGTTCAAATTCTTTGCAAATACAAGTGTTAATTTCCTACCCACCGACACCGCCATGCTAGCACTTAAGATGCTTATTCACTCTCTCTTTCCCTCTCTCTCTCTTTGTTGGCACTAAACCCTACATCTGTCAAAGAACAGTGTATCATAAGTTATTGAATTATAGAAGCTAACATACCAATATTTATTTGTTCCTAGCTATCACGTAAAATTTTCCATACTCATTAGGAAAATTGCGCTTTATACCATCGTAGCAAACGCCGCAAACTTTATAAACAGGTGAAGTATACAAGTGTCCAATCAACACGTTCTACTTTCCTTATTATACTATGACATAATGCTACTCGTATAAATTACTACGACTAACCTACGTCACTCGTAGCGCGGCGTGACGTCACTGCGCCTAGGCAATGCCTTCGTGTTCTGCTATCCTGGTGTAAATGGTAGACCTGAAAATTAAAATATATGAATAATAAAAATGAAAGTTAAAACTTAGACTCATTCGTAAGTCCTATAAGACTAAATTTAGACTATAAGTCTTATAGGACCTACGAATGAATAGTCTAAGATCCGGCCTAAGAAATATATAATATACCCTCATCTGTTATTTATTAGTGTTAAAATTAAATGATAGATAATATTCACATTGCCACATTGCAAATATGTTGCCCAGTTAAATTGCACCCGGATAATATAAAATAATTACATTTTTAATTAAATTGATTTAATTTACTTCCCTCAAAGGCAAAGATAACTTTTGAGTTGTTGTGTTGGGTAATACTTATGTCAAAAATCTTGAAACCTTATTTGGAACATTCTATTTTAAAGGGACCTAAATACACAACAATACAACGTGGACCAAATAGGCATCGGTCCGTCTACGTACAGACAGACGTACAAGTAGGCTTTTATAAATAAATTGTAAGAAAATATTTATGGCCCATGTTGCTCTAGGACTTAAAAGAATGTGCCAACTGTGTTGCTTGCCTAGCGTGCCATAAAAACGGAAATGGTTTATGAGTGTTGATTTTGTTACTATGCAGGCGACGAGCTAGCCACTTGTCACTACTTTTGCAAAGTGTTTCATTTAACCCAATTTTTTTTTGGCATAATGTTTAATGGAAGTTATTGATTCTTAGACTCTGCCTACACTGTAGGGGTAGGCATGACGATGCCTGTCCCTACAGGGATTGAGGGCGCGATGATATACGCATTTATGTATGAACCAAACTGACCAGGTACCAGGCTCGCAGCAGCGGTCGAGAAGTCTCCCAGCGCGCGGCGGGCGGCGCTATCGGCTCAGGTTGCTCACGTACAGGCTCTTCAGCTCCGTCTTGGGCGTGTTCTCGAACAGCGCCGCGCGGTTCTGGCCCTCGCCCTTCTTCACCCAGTGGCCGTACACACGGAACGCGCAGCCGTCGATCACCTGGAATACAACAATGGTTAGTTAATTAAACAAATATTTTTCATAATTTTCCTATTTAATTTAAAGGTTTAAAGGTTTAATTTTAATTCTTTTGTTCACTCTTCCTGAGGATATAATTTGTTGATCCGAATGAAATCACACGTACCTTTCTGAGCACACGCATGGTGTAGGGGTCGCGCAGAGCGTCCTCGAGTGGCAGCGCGCGCGTCGCCGTGTGCGGCAGGCGGCTCAGGCGGACGGCCGCGCGCACCGTCAGCAGGCCCAGCCGCAGCTTGGCACGTGCGTTAAACCGTCCAGCCTTGATCGCCTGGAAGCGACAGGGAAACGGTCACGTGATGGGTTAACCATTGTATCTGGAGATTTATACTCATATCTGCATTATGAGATTCTTCTGAGGATATTGATATGGAAGCGACAGTTGGGTATGGCAGAAAGAAATGCGCGGTGTATCGCTTACAACCCGCGTTGGAGGCAAGGTAAGAAGAGGCATGCTCCGGTGGTTCGGACATGTGAAAAGAATGGATGACGAAAGATTGCAAAAGTGGAAAGATGTAGGAACCGCGGAAGGCCTGGACCTTGCCTGGGCTCACCTACCTCGACCAGATTGATCGTGTATTAACATCACGATGTTAGGAGTCATAAAAACCGTAGAGCTTGCATAAAAAGGATCATGAATGTTAAATAAGCGAGTGAGGTGTGTAAAGATCGTGCCATATGGCGTTCGGTTCTCTCTGCCTACCCTGCTAGGAAAGTGGCGTGAAATTAAGTTATTTACATGCTAAAATATTTCCTAGCATAAATCGGATTGGAATAGCCTAAATTAAAGTGAAATAAAACACATTACCTTTATGATGTTGTTCAAAAATTAGTTTTAAAGGTAACTTATTATTATAAGCATTAACTTAACATCACATACTACACATGCAATATCTAACCGTGCAACTATAATAAGCTAAACAAAACAAGCGATAGTGTTAACAAACTCCAATACGTACTACATCATACTTAATTACGTATACCGTGTAAAGATAAACATTATGTTGACATTTAAATCACCAAAAACGTAATGATCGTGTTTACATGCAAATTATCTAGCCACAGGTTAAGTTTGGATTTCTTTACATAACATTATTTTTTATACAACATAATTTTCTCGCTAAGCAATCGTCAAACATTTGATGATTTAAATATCGTTACACCTTGTATTTCCGTATAAATGTCTATGTATGTATGTATGTATGTATGTATGTGTAATCGAAATGTGAAAAACGGATGATGACTGCATTAAAAAACTATAATTCTATTTAGTCCGTCAGTTAGATTATACAAAAATACTGGACACACATTTTACGTTTTATCAAATTAACAAAAATTCACAAAGATGAATAGCATCAAAGTTTTGGAGTGGGGGCTTGCGACGTCACTATTTCGTATTGTACAAATGTGTGACGTCACGCGCAACTTGAATGCATTGTATCTTAGTCGATGTTTGTTTGACAAATAAATAAAAAATACGTGTTCAATATATTTTAATAATCTAACTGACGGACTAAATAGAAGTTTTAAGTCATCTTGCCTATTTTAATGTAATACCAAAATATCTCCATGAATACTTATCTAAGGTTCTCTATTAGTATTATATGTATCATAAATCCCATGAATTATATAAACAAAACGTTCAAATGCATTGGAAATATATAACATATTAACATGAGTAAATGTAAACGTAACTAATATAAGAAAATGGAATATGTTAGTGTATAAATTGTCTGTATTATGCAGAGTCTGCTGCGATTTGGCGTGCCTCGACATTTTTAACTAATAGACACGCGTAGAGCATAGCTCGATGGTAAGGCCTCACATACGAAGGATGTTGGTTTAAACCCAAACACATGTCTGGATTTTCACTAATAAATCGTCAAGTTTACAAGAACATTCATAACAATGTGAATCTACCAAGGTTCGCAATGTTGATCCTTCCGAGAAACGGAAGTATATTTTCTTTTGTTTTTGTCCCATGTTGGTCTGGGACTTGAAAATACACGTAGCAACTGTTTTGCCAATTAACCATCAAACCGAGATCGATTTTTTGCCAATTTTTGCTAATTTTATCGCAGCAGACCCCGCCTTGTGTTCGTGTCAGTGTTTAATACTAAAATGTCCATTCACACAAATTAGTGTGGAGTCATCCCAATGTCATGTTATCCCGGTCACACAAAGTTACCATGGTCAACTGGTCGATCCGGGACATCCTACGGCTGGTGCTGGACAGGGACTTCTTCAGCGGCGTCATGTCCTGGTCCCATAGCTACCAGGAGAACACGGTATAGAGAGTGCGTTTATAAATAACAGCGTGTCCGAAAATATGTTTGTCCAATTTAAACCTTATTGATTAGCCACTGTGGCTTAAGTTTCACTAAGTTAGCGAGCTGATCTTGCAATTAAGAATTTTTTTTTGTTTCTGCTTAATACATTTTGTGAACATATTTTTGAACTCATTAATGCTTGGTAATGCGCTCCCATTTCAATCGTACTGCAGAGTCGTAATCTACACATGTGTGTTTCTTATTTACACAAATTAAACTATACCTAATAAGGACAACTATTTATATAAAAACTTCCAAACTGGCTTACTTATAAAAAAATTAAAAGTTTTTTACTATCGATTGAAGTACATTATATTAGATCTATTTGCATAAAAAAGGGTAAGCCAATTTCACTACCGACCTTATTATATAGTGTCCAGTTTTAATTAAAAGTATGTCTTAATAATAAGCTTACTTAAATGAAATCTGCTAGTAGCGAATATAATTTATTATACTCTGTACAGACAAAACAATATAGCAATTAACATTATGGTATTTGTACATCGTATCTATTTGTGCAATGAAGATAAGCAACACATCTATAAAGTTTAGGTCCCATAGAGAGTAGAAATAAAGAGTAGTTCGTTGTTACGATTGAAATGGATTCGCATGAAGCATAAATTGTGCATGTGCAACTACGGTGCAGCATGCATAGGCGTCTTTGCATGTCTTTAAAAAGAATTAGGCTGGAAGAGTAATCTATTGCAATAGAAATTGGCTACTCTAAGCGGAAGAAAATATGTCAAGAAATTGAAATAAGCAGCTAGATTTGTTATCAAATGCAAATACAGCATTATGTTATTAATGCTTTTATGAGAAACATGTTAACGAATTAAAAGGAAATCTTTAAATAGATAATTTGTAGATTATACAATTATGTATTCTACGATGTACGAACATCGTACTTGCCTCATATAAGTTAATATATCGACGCTTAAGAACCAAGACCATCTATCTACAAAAAGTCGACTTCACAGGAGACAAAAAAAACGTTTTATTTCCTTAAATTTATTACGTCACGTAACTTAGGTGGTATTGGTATTTTTTCATAACTTCTTATTTAATGCGAATTTGAGGTTATTGATCAAAGGAAACGATGCGTAAATTAATCATAAAAATAACTGCATTAAAAAGTAAAAAGCGCCAAAAGTGTAGATAGATGGTCTTGGTTCTTAAGCGTCGATATTATAAATTTTGAAGATAATATATGTATGCAGATCTGTGACATACGTATCATATATAACAAAGTAATTTTAAATCAATAATCTTGTAGTCATTGTAGTCATAGTCTTGAAACTATGTGTAAATATTAAAGCAAAAACATATACATAGTATTGAAATTTTACTACAATTATTACAGATACAGATATTGTTGTAATGATTCCGGTAATTGATTTAAATTTAAGTAAAGTTTTCAAAATAAAATATTGCGAAACAAAAAAAAACTAAAATTGCTTTAAAACGTCTCAAAATCTATAATTAACTGAGTACTATTACTTCAAAGTACCAGGAGAGCATGAAAGCAAAGAGTAGTTGTAGTCTTACCACGGTGTGGAAGAAGGCATGGTTGAGTGCCTCCGCGATGTCGATCCTTTCGTGAGGGTCCACCACTAGCAGCCGCCTGATCAGGTCTTTGGGGTCCTCTGTAAAGCATAAGAGGGAAAATTAATAATTACTTAATAGACAAGTAATGTAACGTTCAGCTGTATAAAATAAAGTAATGATTCGTTCTAGGTCCTCCTATTTCTTGACTTAAGTATCGATTTAAAACAAAGGCAAGAAGTAAACACCAAAGGCAAAAGTTCCGACTTCGTACTTGAACTTAAGAGGTACGGGTTCAAATTCCACACCCTTTATAATGTACTAGCAGCGCCCCGCGGTTTCACGCACGTAGTTCCCGTTCCCGTAGGAATACGGGGATAAAATATAGCCTATGTTACTCGCTGATAAAGTAGCTTTCCATTGGTTTTAAATCGGTCAAGTAGTTTCGGAGCCTATTCAATGCAAAGAACCAATCAAATCTTTCTTTTTTATAATATTATTAGTATAGATTTGTTACACAAATATTTGTTCATAAAAGTTGTTAGGAGTCATAAAAACCGTAGAGCTTGCATGAAAAGGATCATGAATGTTGAAGAGGCGAGTGAGGTGTGTAAAGATCGTGCCAATTGGCGTTCGGTTCTATCTGCCTACCCCGCTAGGGAAGTGGCGTGAAGTTTAGTTAGTTAGTTAGTTATATTTGTTCATGAAACGGATGTTCGTCTCGGAACTGTGCGTTTATTGTACACAAAACCAAATATAAATAAAAATCAGATTAATGTTGCCACAATTAAAAAAATCTTCTCACAAATCACACACCTGATATATCCGCCCACTCGGGGCTGGTGAAGGAGTACTTCCCCTCCATGATGTTGCGCAGCATCACCATCTGCTTGCGGTGCCAGAAAGGGGGGCACCCCACCAGCCTGCAACACACCCGTTACCAACTCAGAAATGTGACACTCCTCCATAAATCATGGGACAAAGTCCTGCGCCAAAGTGCCAACTAATTCTCTGTGCCGAATGTGACAACTCTCTTCAAAATGTGTTGGCGCACAGTACATTACACATGACAGTTAGAATTCAAAATAAACTACCAGATACAGGCTACCAGGACTAGCCCGTTGGTCGAGTGATCAAAGACCCTGGCCATGAAACCAAGGGTCGCGAGTTCGAATCCCGATACGGGCAAACGTTTCGTGTGATGAACCTGGACATTTGTGCCCGATTGGAGTTTATAAACGTATTTAAGTATGTCTATCCGTTCACCTAGTTTCCATAGCACAAGCTTATAAGCTTAGTTCAGAACTAGGGAATTGGTGTGCCGTTCTGGAGAATTTATTATTATATTGTTATAATTCGGCTCAGTCGGCCCGATACTATATGTACCTATATTTAAGCATTCCTAACTTTAAACATAGAAACAAAAGAAAAAGTCTTTAAGGGAATTACTGGACAATCGCAACTCCTAAATCTTAGTAATCCTATTAATATTTTAAATTTGTTGCAAAAAGACGTACTCAGATAAGCTGGACGTACTCAGGCATTTGGGACCTAACCAGCTCATAATCTGAATTAATACATAGGATAATTTTTACCAAAAAAAAAAAACTTATAGTAACTTAAGCCCTAATTCATTTAAGCTAGTACCTAATAAATATGAACATAGATATTAGATATCAACTATACTTATCCAACGAAATAACTTTTACATAACAAATTCATATAGTGATAACAGTTTCTCAACTACGGCGCTTTCTGGCACTTAGCATAGCTATTAAAGTGTATTTATATCACAGATGATATAATTATATCAAAGTTCCAATGTCAATAACGTCATAATTCAAAATTGCATCGCTCTTACTTCCATGTTATGGCTGACCTGCAGATATTAAACTGTAAACCTTGCATGTTATTATAGCGAAGGGCGCTTGGATAAACATAGACATAAATATGTTTAAATAATATATGTACTTACAGAGTAAACATGATGACTCCACAGGCCCAACTGGAAAAAATAAAGATAAAATTAAATTAATATACATAATGTACATATTCCGAAGGGGTGCCCCCTTAACCAAATTAAGCCAAATATACAATTGGGCTGGGTTTGATGGAAAATTGTGAAAAAATAGTGACAAGTGCCTAGCTCGTCTACATAATCACATACCCAAAACCCGATATACCATTAGTCGCCTTTTACGACATGCTAGGCAAGAAACACAGTTGGCACATTCATTTTAAGCCCTAAACCAACATGTGACAAAATTATATTTCATTCTTTTATTTATTTTAAAATATCTAAATATATTGATTGAAAAAAGTTGTAAAACACAATATTTACATGAATTCAATGTAAAACCACTAAACATACATTGGATAAGAAAATTACAATAGATTTTGTTATAAACTCATTCATAACATTACTTTTGAAATATTTTTACGTATGCCGTGAAAATTATATATAGGCGAAAATTTTTATTTGCCCAATTTAAAAAAAAAATGTAAACTAAACTAACTAACTAAGCTTAAAGTTAAAACTAAACATTAACTAAAATTTAACACTTATTACATACTAGCTGTGCCAGCGGTGTCATCCGCGTTTATGGTTAATATTATAAGACTATTTCCGTCATACATGATTTCTATGTAACTTAAACCATTAAGACTGCACACGCGACGGAAGCTTAAAAAATGGAGTAACTTCTCCCGTTTTCCCAACATTTCCCTTCACTCTGCTCCTATTGATTGTAGCGTGATGAAAAGTATACTATAACCTGCCCAGGAGTATGAAGAATACTTGTACCAAGTTTCGTTAAAATCCGTCGAGTAGTTTTTGTTTCTATAAGGAACATACAGACAGACAGACAGACAAAAATTTTACTGATTGCATTTTTGGCATCAGTATCGATCACTAATCACCCCTGATAGTTATTATGAAAATATATTTCATGTACAGAATTGACCTCTCTACAGATTTATTATAAGTATAGATATCAAGTATTCTGTTGAATGGCTTGAATAAAAAAGTATGGACACATTTAATTTGGCATGTAATAACAATAAATCACCTAATTATAGTCGGTAGACTATAAATAAAACTATACTATGTGGTAGCACAGAGTATCTAATTAGAAATAATATATAATGAATATTCATATTAAAAACTGAACATATCTGCTAGATATCACATTAATAACACATTATGCAGAAAACTCGCGGTCATACCTACTCGTGACTGATTTGATAAAATATAATTATAATTTATCATAGACAAATTGTCATTAAGTAATAGACAAACCGTGGGGTGATAGATAAGCTTAAAATAAAATGTTACTAAGCCATTAAACATTTTGGTTAAGAACCAAAACAATGAGTAATTTCAATTGGTGTAATCTAAATTAAATTAAAATTGTTATTTTACATAATTTACATTGAAACTTTATGTATTCCTATTTTTGGCGAATAAATAAACTTTTCAAAAATTATTCCTCCTTTCATTGCGTTATCTAGTAATAGCTTAATTTACCGGCTAAAGTTGAGGCATCTTGCATCGAAATCCGATAACAAGTCGTTACCCGATTAGCTTCGAAAGAAACTTTGCTTGTGACGTAACTAAACTTCACGCCACTTCCCTAGAGTAGTATCAAATGGGCCCTGGATGTCCTGTTTGATAGGCGGTATGATACGAGAACTATAAGTATATATGACCTGAACTGAACTACCCATGAATGATTATTCTAGATTTAGCTTTGTTTTAAAAATACATACATGATTTGATATTTAATATCTTACATATACGAGTAATGTTATCTGCTTTAACTTTTAGCTTAACCTAAATCGTTGTTTACTTACTTTGTTTACGTGCAATATTTTAATCATGCTGTGTGTACACGCTTTTGGGTCTCAATCTAGCTCTGCTAGTTTAATTTCTTTTTTCTTTTTTAAAATAAGTTATGATTGTTATATGTAGTGTATACCTTAATAATAATAAATCCTACTAATATTATAAATGCGAAAGTTTGTATGTATGGATGGATGTTTGTTACTCTTTCACAAAAAACTACTAAATGGATTTAAATGAAACTTTAGGATAATATAGGTCCCATGTTGGTCTGGGACTTGGCCCATATTGATCTGGGACAAAAAAAAGAATGTGCCAACTGTGGTTCTTGCCTAGCATGTCGTAAAAGGCGACTAATGGTATATCGGGTTTTGGGTGTGTGATTGTGTAGGCGACAGGTTAGCCGCTTGACACTGCTATTTCACAATTTTCAATCTAACCCAGCCCGGCTTTATTTTTGGCTGAATGTGGTTGAAGGGGCATGCTGCCCCTTTGACGCTGCCTGCCCCTTCGGGGATTATGGACGTGATGTTATGTATGTATGTATTTAGAATAATATAGCTCATACACCCGAAAAACATATAGGCCATGTTTCATCGATGTACTACGCGAGCGAAGCCGCGGGCAGAAGCAGTGTACGCCACTGAAGCAGGCAGAGCCGCGGGCAGGAGCTAGTAAACAAACGACCGGCCGCATTATCAGCGGCGCGTGTCTCAAATTCGGATAACCCCCGCCTTGTTACATTTTTCGCTATCAAAGTTCACTTCACTGATTAGAAGAGATGCGTCGTTCGCCCTCTTATGTAACGCGGTTAATTAACAATAACGGGCGTATTAAACTTGTGTTCGCAGTCAGGTCTCACCTCATTACTTCGTAATTATGTGACAACTATACAAAATGACTGTGCAATGTAAATATTTATCTATTTTTTATACCACTATTGAAAACAAACATAACATAACATCACGCCCATAATCCCCGAAGGGGTAGGCAGAGTCAAAGGGGCGGCATGCCCCTTCAACGACATTCAGCCAAAAATAAAGCCGGGCTGGGTTAGACGGAAAATTGTGAAAAAACAGTGACAAGCGGCTAACCTGTCGCCTACACAATCACACACCCAAACGATATACCATTAGTCGCCTTTTGCGACATGCTAGGCAAGAACTACAGTTGGCATATTCTTTTTAAGTCCCAGACCAACACGGGACAGTGGGCTGGGTTGGATTGAAAGCTGTAAATAAGGAGTATTAGAAACAAGCCTACAGTTTACTATTCATCTGTGCTGCAGTGCCGGCTTCAGGGTTAGGCGACTGGGGCGGCCGCCCAGGGTGCAAGACTTAAAGGAAGATGCATCATAGACTCAAGACCGTAAATTTTTGGAGATTATGGGCGTGATGTTATAACATATATAACATCACGCCCATAATCTCCGAATGAGTAGGCAGAGTCAACCCGTCAGCAAGTCCCTTTAACCACATTCAGCCAAAAACAAAACTAGGCTGGGTTAGATAGAAAATTGTAAAAAAGTAGTAACAAGTGGCTAGCTTGTCGCCTACACAATCACATACCCAAAACCCGATACATGTATGCTAATAAAAATATCACCACAATGAATATTATTATTTACTAAACAAATAAGATTTCGGTTTTTCCGCCATCGATATCCTCATAATCTTATTAACAAAAACAACACTATCAGGGACACTGACATTCCAGTGAAACAACAATCGTTGTTTACACTCGAGCCATTTTTCGATATCAAAGTTCAATCAATTACTGGGAACGCGCGTCTTATTAGACATTATCTAAGAAGGATATATTTAAATATATCCTTATATAACAGATACTGTTAACAGTATCTGTTTGTGTATGCGAAATGACGATTATTTGACATTGTTTTGTTAATTGCTATCTGCCGCGAGCCCTTTTTTGGAGATGGGGAATGTGTTACGCACCGTAAATTTTGACTGCAATGGTTCTAAGACTCATTCGGTAGTGACCCTGCCCCATGCGCCAAAGAGTTGCGTTCGATCCCCACCCAGGACAAACATTCGTATGATGAATAATTGTGTTTGTTCTGTGTATGGGTGGTAATATTGTAGACTTAATAATATATATACATATAGTATTTTATAATATATTCCCAGGGGCCCCTGATCTTTGATCATGGTGATTAAGCAATGCGCTGTCGCGTGGGCACCTAAAGGCGTAGAGTTACATACATACATACATAACATCACGCCCATAATCTCCGAAGGGGTAGACAGAGTCAAAGGTACATCCCAGGGGTTAAGTCGGTATACCTCGCCCACTACCACCTTGGGCGGAACAGGGTCTTCCTATCATCTAGAGGGCCCCGGCAGTCCGACACACCCCGCCGATTCCTCTTGGTCTCAGTGGGACGGTGATAACGTATTCCCCTAAATAAAAAAATAAAGAGGGTCTTTGATGCCCACTTCGGCCAAAGTTGATCAATAGCTAGGGTATAGCTCCCGGGTATACACTACCACAGAGTAATAATATACTACGTACAACAGAGGGTCACTGCCCATACTTGAAAAGTTACTGTTATAACTCGCGCAAGAACAGCGACAGTGGTGAGTAATTGGAACTACAGCAAAGTTTAGTCTGTTAATAATACAAGATGGCGCTACAGGCACAGGTTAGTTGTTTATTAGTAATAATACGCCATCTGTGTAAAATTCGTGGTTTTAAAACAAAGATTATTTTGGTTGGTTTCTGAAGAAAATATTTTATATTTATGTTTTTCACCTAAATTTAATAAATCATCTAATAAATGAGGTAAATAACTTATTTTATGAAAAAGGCATTTTTTTAAATAATAACGTTTTTATTCGGTTTTATCTCTCAATCAGTCTAAATGATGCCTGTAGCGACATCTGTCTGTGTCAAGTCTATACGAAATCTAAAATGTATGTGACTGACCAGACATGACATTACTAAAGTCCGCGGAACGTTCATCGCCCGAGAGCATATGTAATGGGAAATAATAAACGTCTGGTCTTTACTACCTCTGGCCTGCCGAGCTGCCCTATAAAGAGTACATCTAAAGTCAGAAAAGGGGGATTGGAAAGGGGGCCGGGGCAAAGCCGTGTAATACAACTTCGGGTAATTTCTCTCTAGAGGGGGGAGGAGTTAGGATTGAGCACCATAACGAAATATCATTCGTAAGCGATACCACAACCCAATCAGGGTCGTGCGTCATACCTAAATAGCTTAATAGACATTAAGATTAATAAAAATAGGTGTACTTTAGTTCATAAGATTGAATATGGTTTAGATAATTAACTAACGCAGTTGTTATATTGTAATTCCTTGGCGTAAATAAATAAATTGATGTTTTTTTTTAAGTGTTTTGGTTCCGTCAACTTAATTCACGCGAGTTTTTCTCAGAAAGGGTTACTAATCGTACTTAGTGCATATAAAGTAATATAATACATAAAATTTATACATTACGTCACAATTCCCTACCCCGCTAGGGAAGTGGCGTGAAGTTTAGTTAGTTAGTTAGTTACGTCACAAATGTTTCCCATCAAAAGGCCTAATTGCAGTAGAATCCTTATAAATATTCTTCATGCAAATTCCACTTATAAAGGTGTGCTTTTGTAAAGTTTGCATGAAAAAAAATTATGTAGAATAAAAACATATATACGGTCGAATTGAGAACCTCCTCCTTTTTTGAAGTCGGTTGAAAAGAGTGAGCCGGGATGTTAGCAAATGTAAGGATATTATGGTCCCTGCCTGGCATGACCAAACATCGCGACGTTGTATATGTAGGAAGCTGGCACTTGATGGTACTCACATGTCGACCTCCATGCCGTAGCCGGGCGCGTCATCGAACATGTTCGCTTTGAGCGTCTCCGGCGCCAGGTACCCTGGTGTGCCGCACAACTCTGTGAACGGACGCATGCTATTAGTGAGACCATGGAAACATCTCATATGGATGGTAAAGGGATTGAGCGCAAACTGTACACGTGGTGATTAGGATCAATATTTTTCTATTCAGATATGTCTATCCCTAGAAACATCCGTCAAAATGCAATCAAAAGTCACCACTTAGTGAACGTCCACGCGGTCACTTCTAAACGCGCCACGCTAGGCGCCCTTAGGCTTCAAGTACACGACGCCGGAACCGCACCGGCGCCGGACCGCATGCTTGTGTATACGAATGAAAACCGCGCCTGCGCCGTATCGAGAACGATTACTGCGCGGCGCCGGTGCGGCGCAGGCGCGATATTCATTCGCATACACAATAATGCGGTCCGACGCCGGTGCGGTTCCGGCGTCGTGTACTTGAAGCCTTAGAATGTATGACTCAGCAAGTACACAGCAACGCAACGCATTTTTCTGCGTTATGTCGTGTAGCGGACGAATTTCTAAACTGAGAATTACAGAACTGAGATTTCCTAACACCAGATGGCGTGTGATTCCAGAATCGAATAGGAAAGTAGCCTTTCTGTTCAAGTCACTTGTTTTCGGAATAAGAAAAAACCATTTATCTGAGCCTTACCTGCGGCAATGATGTGGTTCATATACTTCCTAAGTTTCCAGTTAAAGCACAGTTGTATACAAAGGCCTTTGTTTTGAGTCTAGTGTTCAAACCAGATGTAATGCGAGAAAGACGCAAGTGTACGACCTAGGGTTCCTAGAGCGTGACCTGACGCGAATGCGCAGTAGAAATGTGACCTGTGCACACGTCATTACGGTTCCGTATTTCAAAATGGGCGACGGAACGCTTTACATGACTACTGAAAAAAAGGAAGGACGTCCTTTTTTCTTTTTTAACAAACCTTGTCTTAACTTCTACGATGAAATTGAGAAAACTATTGTTATTAAGTGCTAATCTTTCATGTCAGTACATTGATTCCGTAAATACTTTTTTTTTTCGTATAAGTACGTATATTAAAGAACTATTCAGTTGTCAGTGTTCAGGATTAACTCTTCAAAAGGACATCACTTTACTCCTTTCAGAAGTATGCAGGAATCGCTCACCATCTACACTAACTTATTAACAGAAAAGACTTGTATGTTTGTAACGAATAAACTCAAAAACTACTGGACCGATTTCAAAAATTCTTTCACAGTTACCATTCCACAGTATGCCTCAGTAACTTAGACTATATTTATTACAAGAAAAAAATTAAATTCTTACCGAAAAGCCTCTCTCCCTCTTTAAGCACCTTAGCGAAGCCGAAGTCAGTGATCTTGACGTTAAGCTGGTCGTCCAAGAGGATGTTCTCCGGCTTCAGGTCACGGTGCACAATGCGCTTGCTGTGCACGAAGCGAACGCCTTCCAGCACTTGTCTGTAACAAGCAAAATGGACATTAATGTTTACCATCTCACCTAACTCGATTTTTGGCTAAACTACAATAAATAAAAAATAAATTCTCCAGACTGATACACCAATTCCCTAATCCCAAACTAAACTTATGCTTGTGCTATGGATACTAGGTGAACGGATAGACATAGACATACTTAAATACGTTTATAAACATCCATGACTCGAATACAAATGCCCATGTTCATCACACGAAACATTTGCCCCTAGCGGGATTCGAACCCGCGACCTCTGGTTTCGTGGCCAGGGTCTCTGGCCACTCGACCAACGGGCCAGTCAAAGAAACGAACTATATTCACGCCAATTCCTAGCGGAGCAGGCAGAGGAATGTGGCTAAATGTGGTTTAAGGAGTTTATTGCTCCTTGAATTCTGCTTAGGAAGGGGTAGCCTTTGGGGATTGCAGACGTGACGTATATTTGATACACAAAATCACATACAATGATCTTATACCAAAGGGAGTTGTTGGAACTTGTACATATTATGTGAGTCAGAAGACACCAATCGAGCAATCGAGTGTGTGTAATCTATGAGATACCCCTTATGTTCAAGCCCCTACAGGTTACGGTGATCGCTTAGCATCAAGTTTGGCAGCCGTATACTTGATTTCTTTGTCTTTAAAAAAAAAACTCAATCCTTGGACAAAAGTTAAATAATGCTAGACAATAAAGAAACGTGGAGAAGTTTTTTGGAACTACATACAGAACTTTCAAAATACAAACACATTTGAAGAAAAGACATTCCAACAATTATAAATACATACAACAACTAATTTATTTATAACTAGCTGTGCCAGCAGTGTCACCCGCGTTTATGGTTAATATTATAAAGACTATTTCCGTCATACATGATTTCTATGTAACTTTAACCATTAAGGCTGCACACGCGACGGAAGCTTAAAAAATGGAGTAACTTCTCCCGTTTTCTCAACATTTCCCTTCACTACTCTGCTCCTATTGATTGTAGCGTGATGAAAAGTATACTATAACCTGCCCAGGAGTATGAAGAATAATTGTACCAAGTTTCGTTAAAATCCGTCGAGTAGTTTTTGTTTCTATAAGGAACATACAGACAGACAGACAGACAGACAGACAGACAGACAGGCAGACAGACAGACAGACAAAAATTTTACTGATTGCATTTTTGGCATCAGTATCGATCACTGATCACCCCCTGATAGTTATTTTAAAAATATATTTCATGTACAGAATTATTAACCTCTCTACAGATTTATTATAAGTATAGATTAACAAATAATGTGTGGTAAATTTAATACAAAGAACAGCGCTGAGTCTGTTGCTCGGAATTTTTCCAGATTTTTTTAACCGACTTAAATAAAGGAGGATGTTCTCAATTCGACTTAATTTTTTTTACGAGTATATCTGATATACTAAAATAAATGGGTAAGTATATTTTTTTAATTGTGCGAATGAAAGTGTATGTTTGATTAGTAATTAGTATTTTTAGAAGAGCCACTTTACGAATAAGTCTATCTTAATATTTATCATCTCAAATTTTGTACACGCAAAATAGTAATTGATTTGGAATTAATAGAATAAGTAAGTAAACGATTTACAATAATTTACCTTATGTAACACTTTAACAAAGCATCTAAAACTACATTGTAAAAAGCTACCAAATCAACACACTGTATACTCTTCTTTTTCTTGCCCAAATCTTGCGAAGCAGCGTTGACACTCACACACATTGCCATTTTATAACAAAAAAATGTTTTTTTATAAACTTGATCAAAAACAATTTAATTAATTAATTTACACAGTAATTCCGCGAAAAGGTATTATATCGGACGCGAAGTACCAGGAGCGCAGAGCGATACGAGAGTTCAAATGCGACTGAGTGGTCGGTACGCCGTAGAATATAGACGAAACCAGCAACAAGTTATCGCCAGCACGCAGTGTGCACAAACTAGGGCCGCCAGAACATTTAAATTGATTGAAAATAGTTTTTGTTATGTACTTAACATAAAAATTATGACAAAAAAAATTCAATCAGAGCTAGTTCCTATAAACTCAAAAAAAGTTATTTTTAATAACAATCTATAGCAACTAAAATGGCTTTAACACAATTAAACTTGAACACGACCTTTATAAATAAAATAAAAATAGTTGTTTTAATTTGACAAATACACTTTTCACTTTCAGAGTACATGTGTGTTGTTAGCTTAATGCGAAGCGGGCGAAATATATCCAGCTACTTTCATCAAGCAGATAAAGAAATATACTTGTACTAGCTGACCCGGCGAACTTCGTTCCGCCTAACAGTCAATGACACATAATCGGCTTAAATAAATTGAGATGTAAGCTATCCTATCTTTCAAGTTGGATCAAACTGCACACGGTGTGCAAATTTGATTATAATAGGTCGATTTGTCGAGATTCGATTTGTATAATTTTCAAAAATCTGGCGATATAAAACAGTTAGCACCTCTGACAACCCTAGTACAATAAGCTAATTAGTATTTACTAGTATCATTCAATGACATAGTTCACGTAGTCCCCGAATGCCAGAAATTAAGGTAGAGTTTAATCGAATCTTTATTTTTTCTTAGTAATTATAATTTTTTATTATCTTATTTCACACCAGATCCACTTTAAAACATGGTTCAAAGTTAAATATGATTCTTACAACTTTGTTAATACTGTTGTTGAAAAGAGTAACTACCGAGTTTCTTGCCGGATTCTTCTCGCTAGATGCAACATTCCGAAGCGGTGGTAGAATCATATCTGTTTCAACTGTTTTTGACGATTTATTAGTGTTTCTTTGAAACCTATATAAATAAAGAATATTTTGACTTTGACTTTGACTTTGAATAATTAGCAAATCATAAACATAAGTAGGATAGTAGTGACTGTGCTACGGGCAGGGAGTCACGTAGGCTTAGTCCCTAAAATTCTACCTGTTATGAGATGTCCGTCTAGCGGACGTAGGAGAGCGGTGGTAGCTTATTCGTAAGGACACGCGCCTCATAACCAAGGGGTGCGGGTTCAAACCCGAGCACGTACCTCTGTATTTTTCCAATCTATGTAAGAATTTATACCACTAGCTCGGCAGTGAGGGAAAACATCGTGATGAAACCTGCAAATTGAAACAACTTTGGATCTGTAACCATGATCTAAAGATTCTGGTTCCCCTATCTTAGGGTTACGAAGGTCAGATCGGCAATCGCTTCAATGTAATTACTCGCTAAATCCTGGATCATGGTCTAAGCGGACCCCGTCCAAGCACGGGACATAACGCTGGGAAAAAAAAAACAATCGAATTGAGAAAGTCCTCCTTTTTTTTGAAGTCGGTTAATGATATGAGTCTACTTCCTAAGTAAACGGTTGCAAATGGTTCTTAACAATGGGTACTTAAAGTATAACAATTATTTTCTGTTTTTTTCAAGTTGACTCAGCGTTTAATGTAACTTTCCCAATCCCAAAATCGACACCTGGAAAAACCGACTAAGTTCGATTAAAAACCAATTACCTACTTAGCTTATTTTACAAAAAAAAATGTTTCCGTACTTTTAATCGATCAAACGGTTTTTTTGCATAATACGGTAGTTGATCTAAATGTTTTTTACATGGTGAGTAATAATAAATAATTAGACACTTAATTACAATGACTGATGGTCGTAGGGTTATCGTTATTTTTTTTAATCTTTTTTAATTTAATAAAATAAAGAGTTGTGCTTCTCACTATACTAACCAACTATACAGTTTTTACTTAAAGATGTTTATAGCTGGGGTTTAAACGGACCAGCACCCCTCATAGATGCGTGTTCATTGTGCTACCTTCACTCCATGGGTGATTCTTCGAGCAAGGCATTATTTGCTGATTAGCGTGGCAATTTTCAAACTTCAAATATTGTTTAAATAGACATTAGAATTTTAAAATAGACGTTTAAGTTATATTTCTTTATAGAAGATGCCTTTTTTTTAAATATAACTTAAACGTATATTTAAGGTCTTCTATAAAAATGTAATTTAAACATATATTTTAAAATTCTAATGTAAATTTTTAAAAATTACTTTTGAAAATTGCTATGAAAATCACCAAAGAATGCCTTGCTCGAATAATCACCCCCATACATTGCTGGTACCATACGTATACAATATTTCCACAGAACAGAAAAACTAATAGAAATGGCATGTCACGAAATTAGTATGAGAACCGATGAAGCCTTACTCACACATACGCCACTAATCACATACTACACTACAGATAGCAATGAGCTGGATTGGCCGATCTAATTTTAGTGAATTACTTACAGCTTACCTTACTAGTCCTATAACATTCAACATACTTTCATCTTTTTTAAAAACGGTTTAATCTACTATACCTCTAAAAAAGTAGTTAAGACCTTTCGTAACCCAAGTTCAAACTGAACAATATTGTTGGGATAATTTTTCTTCTCGGTCATAGATGGCGTTGTTTGTATTTTGGTGGAATCATAACGAGGGTTTTCAAAAATACAAAAACCGCCAGATGGCACGAGGGAGTCTCGTGGTTTTATCACTGTCACTATTGGCTCTTCTTTGTTGACAGCATGTCAGTTTGTTCTGAAAACTTACCAATGAGGAAGGTGACAAGAGCGTACGTCACAGTTACGCCATCTACCTGATGTTTTAATTCAAAAAACCTTCATTCTTAAGTAGGTAGAAATAAGGTATACATTTCTTTGACTGCAATGCCACGCCCACTTGGCACTTCCACTTAATAGTTGTTCCGTGAATATTACCATGTCTTTAATTATGACCATTTTTATCAATATATTTAACAGCACTATTAACTTGAATATGTCCACAAGGCGTAACGTAATTAAATAACACACACATAACATTACGCCCGTAATCCCCGAAGGGGTAGGCAGAGTCAAAGGGGTAGCAGTCCCATTTAACCACATTCAGCCAAAAATAAAACTGAGCTGGGTTACACGTTTCCTTGTCTGTTAAATAACACGACAAGGAAAACGTTTTTTATCCTAGACCAATCGTTTGCTCAGTAGGTCATTGTTCAAGAACGGTGACCCAAATTGGTTTATCTGTAAATACGCACTATTATACAAAATATTTGCTATAGAGGCGTGGTGGGTCAATCGGCGCAAACGTGATGTAGACGTCAGCGTCTGACTAACTAGTAAATAGGAAGATATGGGACAAGCTCGATGGCGCATTCGCTAGTGACACTGCCCCATGCGCCAAGAGTTGTGGGTTCGATCTCCACCCAGGACAAACATTCGTGTCATGAATACTTGTGTTTGTTCTGTGTCTGGGTGTTAATATCCAATCCAATATTTAAGTAAATATTTGTAATACCACTGTTGATTCTGATATCCGTAACACAAGTGCTTAAGCTACTTAGCTCGGAGTCAGATCAATGTATGTGATGTAGTCTGATATTTATTACATACATATATTGCCTTAGCATTGGCCTATGCCCGACGACGTAGGCAGAGTTTAAGAGCGATATAGTAACTATCTCTTCGACCTATATACATTCGAAATAGAATCACCCGCAATCCCCTTAGGGGTAGGCAGAGTCCAAGAAGGAAATAATATAATTAGCTTAGCTGGAAAAATGTGTAAAAATGGCGACAAGTGGCTAGCTCTTCGACTGTACAACCACAAGCCTAATACCCAGTACACCATCAGTGGCCTTTTACGGCATGCTAGGCAAATAATACTTGTACCCCATTTTCAAGTCATTACCAGGCTGAAACAAGCGATGGCTGACGTAAACATCACATCTGTGAACAGGTGCGACCTTTGGGGACTGGTTTGCTCCGATCTAGTTCTGCCTCGTACGTGATTTTATTTTGTGAGACAAAACATGGTTCAAAATTAAAAAGGATAAACAATGAAATGAAACCTATCTGCTGCCAGGCAAAGGTGCACCTCACTAACTAAGAAGTTAGTGAGGTACACTACACAGGTACACAGATTCTAGCAAGAGCTAGAATCAGATTTCTAAACCAGCGTGTCTTACCATTCTTCTCGTTTAGACCCAAATTCAAAGTAGCCGTTTATATTAGGATGGGTCGCGGATTTTTCATGACATTAATTTTAACAAACTTCATAGAAGGATTAGACAGAGTTAAAGGGTCAGCCGGCCTCTTTAAACACTTAAGCCAAAAACAAAACTGGGCTGGGCTAGATGGAAATTTGTAAAAAAGTAGTGACAAGTGGCTAGCTTGTCGCCTACACAATCTCCCAAAACCCGATATACCATTAGTCGTCTTTTACGACATGCTAGGCAAGAACCACAGTTGGCACATTATTTTTAAGTCCCAGACCAACATGGGACAATGACAACTAAACTAGAGGTTTTTATATTGTTTTGTCATCACTAGACGACTAGTGAAACTTCAAAAACTTGTCCAGGACATACAAATGTTAAGTAATTAAAATTTCAGACCCACGCGTTCCATTGCAATTTTTTTTTATACCTATTAAGGTAGCAATCAAGCATACGGCCCGCCTGATGGTAAGCGGTTACCGTAGCCTATGGACGCTAGCAACACCAGAGGTATCACTCGCGCATTGCCGACCCTGATTTTAAATCAACAATTTGAATTATGAATTTTAAATCAACAAACCAATGTCAATAAGTACCTTTAATAAGTACTAATAGGCTGATGAGGTGACTAATTAGGTAGCAGGCTAGACATACATTACTTAAAGTCGTAAAACTGGCTGACATTGTAAAGGTTAATCGGTTGACTCGAATGGCTGATCTGAAGGTTCATTACTCAGTGGTTAATAAATAAATCATTTTATTGGAATCAAGTTTAATGTGAGACTATATAGTTGAGGGCGCCAGATCAGCGGATAAGTAGGTACGCCTGCATCGTATGATTATGATTATTATTGGTTCAAAGCCTTACGACAGTATAATAGATTCTTCAAATTAGCGCAACACCAATTTTCTGGCTCCGAAGTAATATTTAGCCTTAAGCTATAGTTGGAGCAGGGGTTTCCAACCGTTTAGCAACTGAGGACCACTTTGATTTGATTACTGTTATCAGGGACCTCTAGATCGAAAACTAACTGTGTTAATTGTATAATAACCTTTTTTTATTTATATCTAACTAGCAGCGCCCCGGTTCTCCCGCATGGCTCTCGTTCCCGTGGTAATACGGGGATAATTGTTACTCGCCAATAAAGTAACTTAGTGTTAGTGAAATATTTTTTTAAATCGCTCCAGTAGTTCCGGAGCCTATTCAATACAAACAAACAATCAAACCCTTCCGCGGACCAAATGATAAGTCTTGCGGACCACTGGTTGGGAACCACTGAGTAACGGTTAAACACAACATAACATAACATAACATCACGCCCGTAATCCCCGAAGGGGTGGGCAGAGTCAAACGGGCAGCAGTCCCCTTTAACCACATTCAGCCAAAAATAAAACAGGGCTGGGTTAGATGGAAAATTGTAAAAAAGTAGTGACAAGTAGCTAGCTTGTCGCCTACACAGTACACAATCACACACCCAAAACCCGATATACCATTAGTCGCCTTTTACGACATGCTAGGCAAGAGCCACAGTTAGCAAATTCTTTTATAGTCCCAGACCAACACGGGACATATCAATTACCACATTCATCCGACGACCATTTGCATCTAGTGGGGTTCGAACATGCGGCCTTATGTTTTATGGTCAGGGTCTATAACCACGTGACCAATCGATCGACCCGTTAACGTCATAGCTGTTGGACATCTTGTAAGTAAGTATATCAAACTCTTGATTAACTTTACTATTAACAATGTGTTGCTATAGGTATAGGTCAACTTATACCCAGATATTTCAATATATCACAACTCACCTCATGATGTATCTCGTCTTCTTCTCCGATAGCGTGACGACTGACGTCAGATAGTCGAACAGCTCGCCATTCTTGCACAGCTCGAACACCAGAAATATGAACGTCTCCGACTCGAACACATCCTGTAGCTCAACTGAAAAGAAAAATTATCAGCTGTTAACAAAATTAATATTTCTATTAAATAAACGCATCTTTACGTCCCGTAAAGTTTGTCGGGGTCCGCTTTGACCATGATCCAGGATTTAGCGAGTCTTTTAATAGGCAAGATGACTAAACAATTATGTGTAGTCCGTCAGTTACATTATTAAAAAATATTGAACACCTATTTTTCAATTTATTTGTGAAACAAACATTGACGAAGTTACAATGCATCCAAGTTGCGCGTGACGTCACATATTAGTACAATTTACTAAATAGTGACGTCGCAAGCCCCCACTCCATAACTTCGATGCTCTTTATCTTTGTGATTTTTTGTTAATTTGATAAAGCAAAAAATATGTGTCTAGAATTTTTGTAAAATCTGACGGACTGAATAGAAGTTTTTTAATGCAGTCATCATCCCTATTACATTAAAGCGACTGCCGATCTGACCTTCGTAACCCTTACATATGACCAGGAACCAGACAATTTGGATCATAGTCTTCAATGGTATAATAAGGGTATGTAAACCGAAATAAGTAGAGGTGTATTTAGAAAACAAAGGAAATATCCCTTATGCAAAATTACGTTTAAAAAAAATTCCAAGGCTCTTTTGCAGAGCATTATTAGATAGAGATGAGAAGAAGTCATAACCACATGATATATACCACATATGTAGAGTTGGATGCTTAATGTCTAACAATACCACATTATAGTTTCATCCTTCATCACACAACATTTTCCACAAATATAACTGTAGAGCTTGTATGAAAAGGATTATAAATGTTAAGCAAGTGAGGTGTGCAAGGACCGTGCCATATGGCGTTTGATTCTCTCTGCCTACTCGCTAGGTAAGTGGCTTGAAGTTAGTTAGTTAGTTAACCTTTGATCATCAAAAAATCAATAAAAAAAATTTTTTCTTAATACAGACTATGTGCATTACTAAACCCCCTAACAAAGGAACAACTCACTCACTAATGTATGGGTGTCCGGCAACCATTCTAAGGATGTGGATCTCCTGCTTGGTCGCGTCTCGCATCACGTGGGTGTCCACCCCGTCCTGCGACTCCTGACTGAGATCTATGATCTTCGCCGCATACTCCTTGCCCGTCTCCTTCTCTACACATCTTCGAACTGTCGAACTGATGCCTCTGGATATGAAAAGTTATATGTAAGTAGATAATATTTCACTGTCCATATCAGATGTTAAAATTATTCTAGTATTTAATCCTCTAAACTGTCTGAGGAAGGTGTGTAAGGACCATGTCATAAGGAACTTGCTACTCTCGGTCTACCTCACCAGAGAAATAATGTAAAGTTGTTTAGTTCATACAATCCTAGATTTTTCATGATACTGTACTATTAGCTAATAGATTTGAATGTTCCATGTTAGCAAATAAGTTCATTGCTTATATGATACTCTTAATTTACATACTTTTATTAATATTAGATATTTTGCTCTTTACCCTACATTGTTACATATATTTGGATATAAAATCTAAATCCCAAAGTGAATCTTTATTATATTAGTTAATCTTTACCTTTATTTACGTTAGTTTTAAAACAACCTTCTAAATATTTACCAACTGTTTGACTTCATCCAATTACTGAAGTAGCTAGGTAATTAAAAAGTGCATACTTTTAATTACTTGCATTATTGAAAACTTTCAAAGTAGCAACATCAAGGTCTTTGTACCTAGTATTGGACGGTCAGATCTGAGTGCAAACTTAAATATTTAAAACATCAAATAGTTTTCATTTTCAACTAGGGTTTTCTAGAATAAAGTTTTTACTACTACCTACTTAAGATGCATTCCCATAGTATAGTAGGCATTTTCTGCCTAAAAATATGTCTTCCATTCTAAAAAAGCAATGTCACCTAGTGGATAATTGAATGAAAACACCTTTATTGTCAGATAACAATGCATGGAATATCACAATGGTTTATGACTAAATATTATTCTACAATATAACTCATGAGAATGACAGTTTAAGATTAGTTATCTTGCATTTTATAGGACTGCTATCTCTTATCTGCCTATAATAATGATCAGCTCTTAATTAATTAAGTGCTTAACAAATATACTGTTCAGTTATCATCACATATACCTTAACAAAAATAGTCTATACTAATATTATAAAGAGGAAAGATTTGTTTTTTTGTGTTTTTGTGTGTGTGTATGTTTGTAATGAATAAACTCAAAAACTACTGTGCCAATTTTAAAAATTCTTTTACCATTGGAAAGCTACATAATCCGGAAGTAACATAGGCTATATTTTATCCCCATATTCCTACAGGAACGGGAACTATGCGAGTAAAACTGCGGGGCACTGCTAGTATAGTATAAATATATATAAATTATAAGATGAATCCCAATGTCGGTCTGAAGCTTAAAAATAATGTGCTATATGTGTTCCTTGCCTAGAATGTTGGAAAATGTGACAGTGGGTATATTCGGTTTTGGGTATGTGATTGTGTAGGCAATTAGCTAATACTTTTACACAATTTTTCAATTAACCCAACCCAGTTTTATTTTTAGCTGAATGTTGTTAAAGGGGCTTGATGCCCCATTGACTCTGCCTAACTCTTCGGGCATAATTTTATAAATAAAAATAAATCAAAAATAAGGTGAAGCAAGGTGAAGTTTATTATTTAATAGTTTAGCTAGAAAACTATTATAGTATTTTTTAGGCAGTATTGTTCAGATAGGAATTTTCCCAAATAAAAGTATAGACTACTATTATCTTTGCAATTCCAATAATAATGCATACACCTTTATTACTTACAATTATTTACAATTATTTCTTGCCAGAAAATAAGTAATATAACTGTTCATACATCATGCTTGCAATCTCGAATGTTATAGGCAGAGTCCAAGGAGCAATAAAGCATATTAAACTGCATTTAAGAATGAAGATATGTGATGAAATGTTTAGAAACCACCCTCTGACTAAAGCATTTGTTTATACACAAAGACAGTATAAATAAATAAAAGATTTTATACAGCTCAAACTCTGCATCACAAATTGATGGTAATTGGTTTACAAACGTCTGCAGCGGGCGGTTTCACTCTCAAGGTCACAGAAGACTTACGAGTTTGAATACAAGTGAGCAAGTACATCCGCCCAAATAATCCCTGACTCTGAAAATTGGCAGCTACACAAGTCGCCAAGCGCTCCCCGCTGACCGTAGCGACAATAGATAATAATGCCAAAATGTTACTCACCTTCCTATTATCTCCTTAGGTTCATATTTAGCATAGAATTCTTTCGCCGCATCCTTGTCCGGCAGGTTGTCGTCGTCCTCCTCCTTTGCCATGCTGCCCGAGATTGTGGCTGTTTTATTATTCGCTAACTAATTAGACGTAATTATGTCCGTTCACAATGACGAAAGGTTATTGTTGTAGACATCTGACAAAACGCACGATTTTCTCAATAAAAACTTATTTATGGACTCAACTGGTTATGCAAGGTCACCTCGGGTTGAAACTAGATAACATTCAATTGCAAATTATCAATTCGTAAATCTATTCTCCACAGTTTTTTTAATTTAATTATATCATAGAAAAGTTTAAGCCATAATTTCTTCAAATAGACGGGCTGCACAGATGATAATTGACATGTCAAAAACATCTGACATATGTCAACAATAAATATGTGTAACAGCGCCATCTTTTTGAAAGGAAAAATATTATTACTAAAAGACATAGAAAAGAGTTGATCTGACATCGGACGAGGATTCTAACACGCTAAGTTTCCATTAAAAAATAATTTATTTCTGCCTCAACCCATGGACCTCATAAAATATAATTTACAAAACTATTTAATACGTATTTATAATTTAATTTTCTCTTCTGCTAAGAGCTTCGTGGTTATTGACTAACTACAATTGGTTAGATACAGTTGTAAAAATTTTCATGTGAGTGACTAATACAATTGGACAGCAGCAGCGATTGTGTCGCTCGCTGCTAGTGCATCATCATTATGGTAAAGTTGTTACGACCAACATCTAATTAGGAGTCTGAAACCAATAAAATTTTATGTAAGAAAACAAACGCTCTGCCTACCTACAAATTAGTAAAAAAAAACTTATATTTAGTTTTTATAAAAATATTAATAAACCTCTAATTTAATTACTATAATTTTATGATATCAATTCATTATGTACATATTGATAGCTGTGTAATCACGGAGGTAAAAATTATAACCACCAACAATTATGTGGGCATGGCAGTAAAACCAAAATCCTGCGTAGTAACGCAAGACTAAGCGTAAACTGCTTGTGTCTAAATGTACAATATAATCCTGCAAGGCTTAATTATAATTACTACGCCATCTATTTATTTATTTATTTACTATTGACGAAAAGATAAAAAAAACACAACATTGGAACTTGGATTACGAAAGGTTTTAACTACTTTTTTAGAGGTATAGTAAATAGAGTTGGTCTGAAGGACAGAGTCGGAGTCAAGGTAAGAAGAGGCATGCCCCGGTGGTTCGGACATGTGAAAATAATGGATGACGAAAGATTGACTTGTTTAGTCATACACAATGCGAAAGTGGAAGAATGTAGGAACCGCGGAAGGCCCAGGCTCACCTACCACGATCAGATTGGTCGTGTATTAACAGAAGGTGATGTTTGGAGTCATAAAAACCGTAGAGCTTGTATAAAAAAATTCATGAATGTTGAAGCGAGTTGCTAGCGGTTAGGCAGAGGTTCTCTCTGCCTAACCGCTAGCAAAGTGGCATAAAGTTAATAAGTAAATTAAACCGTATATTCTCTGATGTAGAACTATTGAGATATGCTATTTATGGTTAAAATAAGAATGGCCAATTCTGCTCATTGCTTAACTGTAGTGTGGTATGTGATTAGTGGCGTATTTGTGTGAGTTTTGCTTCATCGGTTTCCATAATATGTAATTTTATAACATGCCACTTCTATTAGTTTTTTCTATTTTCTACTAAAAATTGCTATTAAAAAGTGTCAGAATCGGGTCCATAAAATTATTTTGTTCTACATTATTTCTGTAGATGGCATTACTTGCGCATTTTTTCTTTCAAAAATGATAACCTTGCTTAAGTGCGGTTATTATAATAGGTAATTAACAGAAGTGAATTTATCGTTAAAATACTTCCATTTTATTTCATATGTAGGTGCCTAACAAGAAAAATAAAAAATATTTTTGTCGTAAACTATTTTGTTTGACTGATTCTTTTTTTCTCATCTGAAAACAGCTGTTTTTTGTCTTTGGTTACTATTCTTTTGCTATGGTTTTCGCTCTATCTCTTTCTGTCATTTCGGTATGTTTTCGCTTGTTGTTCCGTCCGATTGTCTTGCATTTTCCAGTGTTATGAAAATAATATCCTATCTCCGATTGTTCCCCTAAAGATTTCTTGTGAAATTTGTGGTTCCTGTCTTGGATTTCTCCGTGAAACGTCTGTTCCGGGCTCCTAAAGCAGGTAAGTTGATATTACGCACTGAATTTTGTAAGTGACATTCGTGATTGGTACATATTGGTACTTGAGCATCTTTTTATCAACCTTGAGATTATAGAAAATACCAGTTTTCTTTGTTCTAAATTTATTTCAACGCGTTCACCATTAAACTGGGTACCCTATAGGCAATTAAGGTTTAATTTCATGGGATTTTCTCTTTGTTCAACATTTCCTAAATGACTTGAAACTTATTTCAACACTGACCTCTTATCAGTTTATTTGTCCATAAATAGACATTTTTTAAATATTCTTAAACATATAATAGCTAGGTAGTGACTCGTGCTAATTGCATAACTAATTAATCCTTTCGCTTCAAGTATTTTTCTGCTTCTCAAAGACAACTTTTATTGAGCACTTACCAACATCATAAAATCGTAAAATGTTAATTTATTCCTACATTGCCAACCAGCTATGTGTCCATGGTTTTAGTTGTGAATAATTTAACACCAAAAGGATTCTAATTAGAGTATAAACGTTAGAAAACAGATTTTCTTCAAATCAACTTGCAAGTTCTTTGTTTCAATGTACCCTCAAAATAAATATTGTCACTGATGTGATGTACCATAAAAGAAAAAAAATTTAATAAATTTCTTCAATTATTTAAACTAAAGTCCATTAAGTATATTTATTAAGTTCAATGAATAGTCACCTTGACTTATCAGCTGATAACAAGCACATAAAAAAATATATTATTAAATATGTGTAACATTTGCTTGTGTGGTTTTTACAGTTTAATTTAAATACTGCACTTTAAAACACAAACTAGCTTCTACCCTCATTGCTCACTTTTTTTAGGGCACATAACCTTTGAAGGGGTTTTTATTTTTACATCCATACCCTCATTAATGACTGGCCAGTTGGTATGGAAGAGAAAATCACTAGATATCTTGGGAACAGAGCAGGAGAATGACAACGCATGTCTGCTGCAGTCTTTACTATCTTACATAACATCACACCCATAATCCTGAAGAGGTAGGCAGAGTCGAAAGTACTACACTACATTCTAAAAATAAAACTATTCTGGGTTTGATGGAATTCTAATTGTAAAAAAAGTAGTGACAAGTGCCTAGCCTGTCGCCTACAAAATCACATGCCCAAAACCCGATATACCATTAGTCGCATTTTATGACATGCTAGGCAAGAATCACAGTTGGCACATTCTTTTGTCAGAGGGTTTTTTCAGTCACAGACCAACATGGGACATGGGCTGGGTAAGATGGAAAATTCTGAAAAAGTAGTGATAAGTGGCTAGCTCGTCGCCTACACAATCACAGTCGCCTTTCACAACATGCTAGGCAAGAAACACATTTGGCAATTTTTTTAAGTCGCAGACAAACATGGGACTATTTTAAATTATATCTATTGATTTTTTCTTTATGGCTCCCCTATAATAAACTTTTATTAAAGGTGTCACAGTCATGAATTCAATCAAAACAACGTCGGACATTGCCATATGGGTGTTTACACAAGTGTGTCACATGTGAAACATAAGCCATTAATCAATGACTAGTTTGTTGATAGTACTTTTGATCGTGCTGACGTGTCGTAGAATCATTAGCAGAGGCATATTTCATTTATTTTTTCTTTTTTAGCAATTTTACTGTTACTTTTACTAGCTAGTGTGAGGCAATAAAATTATTGGGCTACACATTAATTACTTTGTAAGTGAAATGTATACACAACAGCACATCAGGCTAAACACTGCAGAGTCTTATGTTGTTGTGATTTGAAACAAAAATGTAAAGCCTGATGTGCTGCCGTCTGTACTATGGGTAGCAGTACTTTTGCACTTTTTTGGATTTATTTATTTATTGGTTAACAACATATGAAGGAAAAAGACATGCTGCGCCGACCCCAGATGAACTGGGAGAAGGGCAAGAGGATGATGATGATAACAATCTGATGTAATCTGTTGTGTTATAGCTATAACTTACAATAATAATGGTGTAATAAAAGATATAATCCTTTAATGGGTTATCAGGGCATGCAAATATTTAAAAAAAAATTAAGTTTTTAAAATAACAGCTAAGAGCTGTTATTATATTCCAACAAATTAGAAACTATAACTATAATAAATATCAATCCAAGGGAATTTTCTTGAGCATATCTTTCAAAACATTTCTTAAGCAAACCAGGCTGGAGTTGAAGATGTCAAGGTTGATAAAGCAATTGCTATATTTCTTGTAAAGTAGACGTAACCTGGATAGGGGTTTGATTAGGGAACCATCTCCTGTATCACCAATTTGGTTTTGTTTATATCCAAATTTGCTTTAGGTCTGTCTTTTAATGATTACCTTCTTCAGTGTCTTGAGTTTGTAGATGTTAGGCATGTTTATAAGGAGCAAGTGATGTGTGTACGGACCCTGTTGTATTGCGCCTGGTTCTCTTTGCCTATCTCTCCGGGGAAATGGTGTGAACCGGGTTTAGTTTTACACTTACAACAATCTTAGGGATTTAAGTTCTTATGTTAGTATGTCTCCTGATATCCTTATATGTATCAGGATTTATGTCCCTAGGTACATAACTAACTAACTAACTAAACTTCACGCCACTTCCCTAGCGGGGTAGGCAGAGAGAACCGAACGCCATATGGCACGATCCTTACACACCTCACTCGCCTCTTCAACATGGTAGGTGATAGGTAGGTACATGTGAAATTCTTAATGATTTTCTCAAAATCCACAATTCAGAGAACATTGCTTGGTACTTACAAAAAATAATACTTTAAATGTCATACATTTATGTTAAGAGAAAAGTAAATAGTGATCTTTTACTATTTACCTGAATCAACTAGCAAAAATATATATATTTGATGGAATTATTGTGTAATGATTGTGCCATATGGCGTTCGGTTCTCTCTGCCTACCCCGCGAGGGCAGTGGCGTGAAGTTTAGTAGTTAGAATGTTCAAATTAATGGCCTTTGTATAAGCAACCAAAAGAAAGGATGTCATGTTTTGGTAAATTAATAGGTATATACTATTTACAACTGGAACTGAAAACAGTGTATTACATTATTTGTTAATGCCCTGTTTATTGTTAACCCTGTAAACACCACTTTATTGCTCTGAAATTGTACTTATAATTAAACATATCGAGGCCATGTTGCACATTCATGTTTGTAATGAAAATAAATTATCAAAGTGTTCTTGAAGAAATTCCCTCTAAATATAGCACCTATGTGATTTTCTTGACAGTAACTTATGCAGAACTGTGTATGGATTTAGGTCTTCCAAAGTTATTTCAACAGCATGCCATTTGTTCAATCATGGTTTATATGACCTCATTTAATATAATTTATGTGTATGACGTTATTATTTCAATCAATAAAATATTAAATATTAACCAGATTTATATGTTCTGAATCATTAGTAGTATTAGACCACTTTGATAACAACCTAGTCTAATATAAAAGTGTTTTTATACCTATTTAAAGACTTTGTAAAAGTTATATATAAATATATAAATTATATTCGCGCAATTTCACTTTTAGCATGCTATCGCGTGTTGTCACTTCGCGTGCTTATCGTAAATCGTGCTTGTTAATTTCATTCACGTTTTAGTGAGCGCCTCATTTGTAATGTTGTGAATCGCCAATAGGTGGCGGCACTTGTATGAAGATGTACTTTTATCAGTACATGAATTTTCGATGCAATGTAGGTGCGTAATACGCGTATTGTAATAGTATAGTACTTGCCACTATACTAGCTATAAAGTATGGAGCACTGATGTTATTTTATAAAATAAAATTTGGTTTCAGTCATTTACAGTTTAGCTTTATGAAAGGAAGAAAGTGTACTAGTACAGTACTTAGCATTAAAATTTTGCTCTTGTTTTTCCAAATTTAGTTTTAAACCTTAAGTTAACTATTAATTAAATTGAATAAATTATAAATTTTCCACTGACAATTCCCTAGTTCCAAACTAAGCTTATGTTTGTACTATTGATACTAGTCGAACGGATATACATACTTGAATAAGTGTATAACCATCCATGACCCGAGTACAAATGTCCATGTTCATCACGCGAAACATTTGCCCCTAGTGGGGTTCGAACCCGCGACCTGTGGTTTCGTAGCCAGGGTCTCTGACCACTCAACCAAAGTGCCTGTGAACTATAGGTATATACGGAATCTGGCATGATATTATGATTGATAATAGATATATTACACATGTAAAGGTATTTTTAACCGACTTCAAAAAAAAGGAGGAGGTTCTCAATTCGACTAAATTTTTTTTTTTAGTGTCCAGTTTGCTTCTGCTGCTCCCTAACCTTCGGGAACCTTAGATAGGGCAATCAGACAAAGTGGACCAAATTAAGTATAATAGAGAACGTGCAGGATTTCCCATAAGGTTTTTTTTTTATCACCGTTAATCTAATGATATAACATTATAAATACATATGTACCTTAGATTAAAAAAATCCAGATTTACGTGTCTGGGTTTGAACGAACATCGCTCGTATGTATACTACGGCTCTTCTTATTTTTAAATCTTGTAGTTTTATTTTGACACTACACCAAATTTAAATATTTTAATTGCCAATGCACTATGATCAAACTACACTAACCCGACGAAACTACACTCAATGTATGAAAGTTAAAAGCAATGACAAAACTACACTATGACAAAACTCCACTAACCCCTGCTGACTACTACGTTAGTAAGTAATAGTACTTGTCCGCGGCAGCGAGATTACACACTTTAATAAATAAATGAATAATTAATAAATATCCGACGACATCACATACTTTGATCTGACTCCGAGGTAAGTAGCTTGAGCACTTGTGTCACGGATATCAGAATCAACAGTGGTATTACAAATATATACTTAAATATTGTATATTAACACCCAGACACAGAACAAACACAAGTATTCATCACACGAATGTTTTTCCTGGGTGGGGATCGAACCCACAACTCTTGGCGCATGGGGCAGGGTCACTACCGCATGCGCCATCGAGCTTGTCAAAAATACACTTTAGTACCGATAATACCATTAGTAAGTACGTTTAGTGTAGAAATAGATATAAGGCCGGTATTGTAAACCAGTAGATGCCTACTCCATACTAGACAGCACTTTCACTGCCTACGTCATGTCTCTGTCGTCACCGGTGGCAAGGGCGAAGGGCGTCTGGGAGCATTCTACGTAATCGATGCCTCCCCCTCCCCCTTAGGCACAAAGGGCACTACGCGAGCATGATAAATGTTTGGAAACTGTCTCGTATGAAACGTGGAAAGGATGTTTTCTATGCAAGGACTTTGATGAATTGGTGTCTCTGTAATGCATAGAATACATTAATGGTTTTATTATATCTACTACATATACACTTTAACACATAAAAAATGTGCCAACTGAAAAGGCGACTTTTATATTGGGTTTTGGGTTACGATTTTGTAAACGACGAACTAGCCACTTGTCACTACTTTTTCACAATATTCCATCTAACCCAGCCCAGTTTTGTTTTTGGCTAAATGTGGTTAAAAGTGTCTAATGCCCCTTTGACTTTGCCTCCCTCTTTGGGGATTACGGGCGTGTTGTTATGTTATGTAATACATGTAAGTGTATAATGTCCGTTTTTATAGAATGTATGTAGGTATACAGTTATGATACTTAAAATAACGTGTCGGTCTTTTAGTCTACGACCGTATAACATAATCATGAACTAATAAAAAAATTAGTCATAAATGCAGTTGTTAAAATAAGCCAAGTCGAAAAAATAGACCTGTCTGCTGTTTCTGAATTGAGTATTTGTGAGAGCAACATTGAAGCGATTGCCTACGGGCTCTCAAAACATCAAATATGGTTAAAAGTTCGACTTCAATCTGGACTTCAGAAATCTTGCCCATTATAGTCAAATAATGTATGTTACTTATTCTACACATTCTCTGTGTAGTGGTTTTTTAGTACACGGCCATTTTTGGTTATATTTAAACTCAGTAAACCGGCATTAATCCCCGAACAGCCTTATTAGTTCGATACAATGTAGCGTTGCATGAGCGCTGATCGCAATCGGCGTATCGCGTGATCGTGGCTACATAACTGGGGTAGGGCTGCCTGTTTGTCTGTCTATGCCACTGCAAATATTTCCTGTGGTATCTAAGACAAATAAAAGATCGCTTACAAATTTGACAATGACGGTCTGCGAAAGTCATCATCTACAAAGTAGACAATTTTTTGCGATGTTGCCACTCAAATACTGTAACCACGATCCAATTTGTCTGGTTACCTTATATAAAGGTCACTGAAGTGACTGCCTACCTGATCAGGTAGGCAGTCACTTCAATATAATAACAATACTTACTGAATCCTCGATCATGGTCTGAGCGGACTCCGTCTAAGCGCAGGACGCTTTACGGTGGGTGGATGATGAAACAAGATTTCCATCAGCATGGTGGTAGACGGTCGTTATGGACTAGGCGCTTGTAACACAAAGCAACTCACTCGCACTCTTACTCTTTGAAGGTTGTGTTGAGGATTCACCGCACTGGCGGCATGAAGGACAAAGGGCGACAAGCACCTTAAATGGCCTGTCGTTGTGAATCCTTAGAGTTTAAGCCTCTGCTTCTCAGTCACCGAACGATACGCAGCAATTTTGAGGCCGCTAATTAATCGTTTTTCTTTGTGTTACACCACAGGGATTTAATCGGTGTACTCCTTCAACTGTCTTTGTGAATGGAGGGCCCTTTGCAACTCCAGGGGCTTAGAAGTTTAGTATATGTGCTGCTGATTGTAAATTTGAACTTAAGTCGATCTTAGGAGAAAACTTTAGTTGTCTAGTTTGAAGAGCATTCCTGACATCACAACTTTTGATGTTCATTACATATTAGGTAAAAATTGCTATCCCAAAGAACTTCGTGATCTGTCTGTCAGTTATACTACAAACTATTTTTAAGTCATGATAGTTCAACATAAATGGAAAAGAACTTGTATGTCGATTGGTAATATAAAATATCGAACATATATATGGTATAAATTTATATATAATTATTTCGTCTGGCTTGATGGCGCATTCGGTAGAGACCCTGCCCCATGCGCCAAGAGTTGTGGGATCGATTCCCACCCAGGACAAACTTAATGAATACTTGATTCATCACACGAATGTTTGTCCTGTGTCTGGTTGTTTATATCTAATATTTAAGTATATATTTGTAATACCACTGTTGATTCTGATATCCGTAACACAAGTGCTTTTAGCTACTTAGCTCGGAGTCCGATCAATGTATGTGATGTCGTCGGATATTTTTTTTTATATTTAACTACTGCATGGCAACCCTATTTAGGACCGATATAAAAATCACTGGAGTCCAGCAGCTTGCACGACAAGAATGGACATCGCGGGTCGTTCAATGGAAGGGGCAGTTGAAATATTCTGTATTTGCTTCTTAACTTTGCCTCGTTCTTATGCTTTGACCGTGAGCTTGACATGGTGAAATGGAGGGAGTTTCATTTTGTTTCCAATAAGTAGACAGTTCCTATAGTTTTGTCGCTGGAGTAGCGAGTGTGTGAGTGCCACGGGCGATTGCTTGCTTTCACTCGGAGTGGTCGAGATATAATATACCCCTGCACGAGGTCCAGGTCTTTCGGTAAGTGTTCTGCTCGCCAAGTGAATATCGCACTATAGACAATCCAGTCGGGCATCCTAGCCCTGACTACCTATATGTTGTGTACTTGTCCCAGTATCACAGCACATTTCTCTAGATCCCTGGTTCACCACGGTGTTGCTTAATTATTGCGCGCGCGCCGTGTGAAGATACACATCAGTGTTGCGACCGCGCAGTCGGATTACTGCGCCGGCTAGTGTAATGGACGCTGCGTGTGCGCGTACCGGGGATGATAGCAAGAGCTCATTGTGTCCTGTGGTGAAAATGAAACGGGTCAATGTCACTTGAAAGCCGAGCTGCAGTTGATACATTCCAAAGGTTTAGGGAGTTTAGTAAGGGAAGTTTTCTCCTGAGCGTCGTAATTACATACTGTAACTATACTATACACCACATTAATCTCCTCTGGTTCCCATAGGTCAGTACGTAACGCAAAGATAAATACACAGGACGTTGCGTTTCCGCATACCGAGGCCTCCGGACGGACTCATAGTGCAAATATAACGGGTCAATGTCACTTGAAATTCAGGAAACGATACGTTCAGTGAGAATTTAGTTAGACAAGCCCTAGTAGTTATAAAATTTCCGAAATCTCCCCCAGTTTCATTGTTGCGCTTAGAAATGAATTACTTTGTACTTTCCAGTGGCTATAGTAGTTCGTATGTCCCTGGGATAAACCCAACCCGGTTCCTCAATAGTATCTTACGCTACGCTTTCTTCTGGGTATCAAAAATAGCTAATAGGAAATACTACATTCCGAGGGGTTTCTGTTTAGTCAGTGGGAAACACCCACATTCCCTGCAGATTTCTCCCGGTTTAAGTGGAATGTTATGTAATGAGCCTGCTGGCTCTCATAGAGATTCAAAGGTTCAGATTCATCATGTACTTATATTAACGTTGCATTTAAGTATTAACATACTTAACATAATTCTTAATTGTATTGATGATGTTTAAGTAACTTGAAACGATACGTATAAAAATCGATACGGAACATACGAATTTCTCGACCTCAAAGCACGATGTCCAGATCTACTGTGTTTTCTTCATTGTACACAGAAGTACAAATTGTGCACTTACATTGCACTTAGAAAAGAAATCTTATGAGATATCCACCGGCAACAAAGTGTCAAGCGCCCGACAATTATCAGCATATTTCGCAGATTGTGGCACTATTACGCCGTAATTAGTAGATAGAACGCACACGCCATGTCGTAATCGGCGACTATGTAATATTATATGTAATTACAGCTAAACTAACTGGGCGGGTGGGGTCAACGGCCGCGGTTCTATTTTCTGTTGGAGTGCAAACGAGTTCCTGAGGCATTTATCGGACTTATTTCCAACGTGAAGTGTTGTTGCCGCGTCGGGCCGGTAAGGCAACGCCTAGCTGCTGAGTCAGGCGCTAACGACGTTAGATATGTGGGTTGATTAGGCGGTCTAATCGTATCAGATTGCTGGTCTCAAATTTTGGTCTTTTGAATATTGTACAAGGAAATTTGGTACATATTTTTTTAGTCCCAGACCAACAGAGGCAGGAGGTCTCTGTCCTTGCCTAGCATGTTGTAAAAGGCGTAAATTAGTGTTTTGGGTATTACGTGTATGATTATGTAGGTGATGAGCTGTCCACTACCTTTTTTATAATTATACTAAAATTACTGGAGGTGTATTAATGTTTTATGAATATTTTGGAAAAAAAACATTTTCCTCATAAACAACAACCTGCCATGTATCTGTGTTTGAACATTTATAAATGCCATTCCCATATACATTGATACCAATCAGCAATCGCCCAGAGCTTATTCGACTTAATCTGTAATAATCTCGGAACTTATGCAACATTTCGATTGGAACCTACGGCGATTTGAACGGATCATCCCAGATCCAGCGTCGCATTATGTTTTAATAAAACACGAAATTGCAAGCGGAGCATGAAATAGGCAATTCAGAAGCGGTGATTCAATGGTGTCCGCCATTACGGCCAATCAGTGCAGTCGCTCGGCCGTGCTGGGCTTCGAACCTAAACTCGCTGGAAGTACTAGAATCCTTAATGATATTATGATAGCGCAAATTTTAGTTAGCTCGAAAAAGTGGCGCAACTCACAGTGGTCTTACATACAAATCAAGGATGTGTCTATGGGATTACGGGGCGGTAACGTTATCATGATGCCCGCAATCTTCGAAGAGGTAGGCAGAGTCAAAGGGGAGCAAGCCACTTTAACCACTTTCAGACAAATAAAATTAAGTTGGGTTAGATGGAATGGTCTCGGGGATGATCGGCGTCTGAATACTGGGCGGAGTGGTTGAGACATGCTGGGTGGCCTGGCATGTCTCGACGCGCGCGCGTGCTCTCGGTGCTGTGCATCCGACGACTGTTGTCGTGGGCTGCACAGCATCGACCACCGCCGCGCGAGGTGGGCCGCGTAGCGCGGCACGCGCATCACCGGAGGAGCAGTCGTATAGTCCCGACAGTGGGGATACAGGGTCCTCCGGAACTGCGCCGCTGGAGGCCACGTTGGGGTTTTAGTCGGTTCGAGTCCGACACACCGCCCTCTGCTTCCCCGAGCAGAGGGTGACGGCTCGTGGGAGTTTCCCCAACTAAAAAAAAAAAAAAAAAAAAAAAAGGAGTGCGGGTTCAAACCCGGGCACGTACCTCTGGATTTTCAAAATCTATGTACTTATTTCTACCACTAGCTCGACGGTGAGGTAAAACATTGTGATGAAACCTGCAAATTCAAACAACTTTGGATTTTTAACCATGATCCAATAATTCCTCTATCTTAGAGTTACGAAGGTCAGATCGGCAGTCGCTTCAATCCAGACTCGCTAATTCCTGGATCATGGTCTAAGCGGACCCTGTCTAAGCACGGAACATAAAGCTAAGAAGATATTCATCTTCTTAGCTATCTATTAATCTGTCATTTTTAATATTCATTAAATCTGTTCGTTTGTCAACGTTTTTGCGCCTAAACCACTTAACCGATTGTACTGAGGAGTTACTCTAATTGGGTTATCATTCGCTGGGCGTATGCCTGACGTATGTTGCGGTAGGTCAGGGCAAATAGGGGTGTGTTCCGACAGCGAGGTTGAGTCAAAGGCAAATAAGTGTCATAAAATCGAAGTTTTTGTCAATTTTACGTGGCATGCAAAAAAAATATCCGAAATTTTTTAAGTGTTTGATAAAATAATGCTTTGTTACTTAATATTTTTGAGATAGCGACGTCTTATGAGTAAGATAAGACTTGGAATTTGGTCAGCCCCGTATTAGAGTGCTAATTATAACGAGATTACTTTAGTATAGTGTTTTTTAAGATGTCGCCTAGACTTCTCCTTTTTAACCGACTTGAAAAAAAAAGGAGGACGTGCTCAATTCGACTGTTTTTTTTTATATTTCAAAAGCATCCGAGACTAAAAAGGTAGGAGTAAAATTTAAATTATAGTAGGAACGCGAGACAACATTTTCAATATCATTATGAGATGAGATTTGTAATCTTGGAAACTCTTAAGTGAAATCTGAAGGAACAAGCGCATTCGTGTAATTAAGATGTCCATTGTTAAACTTAAGTTCATTATAAAGTTTAGGGATGGAGGGTGCTTTTTGGGGGCTTAATTTCATACAATTTTCCGACTGATGAGCACCATTCATAGTTTAATTTGCGTATGTATAGAAATAAATCTAAAATTAGAAGCCACTGTGTCACTTATGTGTCTTAACAAAGCACCCAGATAATGTGCTCAAGAGGATATTGAGCAATGGTTCCCTTATGTTCGTCTCATCATCTTCCTAACGTTATGTCCCGTGCTTAGACGGGGTCCGCTTAGACCATGATCCAGGATTTAGCGAGTCTGGTAATTACATTGAAGCGACTGCCGATCTGACCTCCGTAACCCTAAGATAGGGGAACCAGACAATTTTTGGATCATGGTTACAAATCCAAAGTTGTTTGAATTTGCAGATTTCATCACGATGTTTTCCTTCACCGTCGAGCTAGTGGTATAAATACGTACATAGACTTGAATAATCCAGAGGTACGTGCCCGGGTTTGAACCCGCACTCCTCGGTTGAGAGGCGTGTGTCCTTACCATTGAGCTACCACCCTTATGTTCATCTGGGACATAAAAAGAATGTGCCAATTGTGTTTCTTACCTAGCTTGTCGTATAAGGCGACTAATGTTGTATTGGGTGCGAGTGATTGTGTAGAGGACGAGCTAGCCACTTGTCACTTATTTTTCTCCCTCTCTCTCCTTCTCTCAGCATGTCTGCGTCCACTGCTGGACATATGCCTCTTGCATGGACCTCCACAAACTTCTCGATGCGCCGTTTCTGGTCTGTTTCTTTCTTTATTGACTAATCAAATTTTTTACTTATCCCAATTCGATTTCTTTTTTTGCCTCAAATCGGTTGAAGCAGCTTACAGCTCCTTGGGTTATGCCTACCCCTTCGGGGATTGTGTTCATGATGTGCATATGTTATACAAAGAAATGTTGTGTATTTTTAAAATTCTGAACAATACTCGTAGACTGTCTGCTGGATTACATTCTGGACACGCTAAAAATAATCCGACATCGATGCGTATACCCACACAATGTTTATTTGTTTACCGCGCCACTAGTTATTTAATGCACGGCGCACGTGAGATTTATTTATGTGTCGGTGCGTGCGCGCGCGCCGGCTACAGAGTCGTGAGCGCGGTGCGATAGCGCACGGTAATTAGTTGTACCCGGTTATGTTAGTGAGCAAGGAATTTCTGTTGTTTGACGTTTGGATACAAGTACATCATAATTATGTCATATAAGTACAGGTATGTCCCATCTTGGTCTGGGACTTAATCATCATCCTCCTAGTGTTATGTCCCATGCTTAGACCATGATCCAGGATTTAGCGAGTCTGGTAATTACATTAAAGCGACTGCCGAACTAACCTTCGCATCCCTAAGATAGGTGAACCAGACAATTTTTAGATCATGCTTACAAATCCAAAGTTATTTGAATTTGCACGTTTCATCACGATGTTTTCCCTCACCGCCGAGCTAGTGGTATAAATACGTTCATAGATTTGAAAAATACACAGGTACATGCCCGGGTTTGAACCCGCACTCCTCGGTTTAGAGCCGCGTGTCCTTACCATTGAGCTACCACCGCTTTGGTCTGGGACTTAAAATTTATGTAATAATGCAATCAGGCGCAGGTTACCTCGAATTTTAGGAAATAAGTAGATTAACTGCAAAAAATTGGTAGAACTGGTAATTAAAAAAGGAAGTACTTAGAGATCATTAAAATTAAGAACGGTTCCATGTTGGTCTGGTACTTAAAAATAATGAACCTAAAGATTTGTTCCTTGCTTAGCATGTCGTAAAGAGCGACTAATGGTGTACTGGGTAGCTTTGTGATTATGTAGACAGCTTTTCACAATATTCTATCTATCTAACTCACCTCAGTTCAATTTTTGGCTAAAAGCGGTTGCGGGGATTATTGCTCCTGCTCAGTATATTTTATTTCAGGTAAAGAGCACCCTTAACCGATGAGCATGTATGAAAAGACTTATCAATGTAGAAGAAGCGAACGTGTGTCAGGATCGTAGCTAATGGAAGTATGTGATCTCTGCCTACCCCCATGAGAAAAAGGCGTGACGTTATGTATGTATATATAAGTATATTTTATACTAGCTGTGCCCGCGGTTTTACCCGCGTTTATAGTTAATTAATGTTATAAAGCCTTCTTCGATAAATGGGCTATCTAATTCTGAAAAAAAAATTGAAATCTGACTAGTAGTTCCTGAGATTAGCGCGTTTAAACAAACAAGCTCTTCAGCTTTATAATATTAGTATTAGTATAGATAATACAGTGCAAACACATATGCAAGATGCAAATAAGTACTGTGTGATTGCAGTTCATGTTGTTTTCCTCATACAGACAAACATCTTCATTTGCAAAGCTTGTTTCTTCCGACAACAAAAGAGTCACGAGACGACTACAATGTTCCCGTGTGATGTAAACACCATCTCACCTTTTGCATCCTTTTGACCTTGACGTATAATAATAACATATTGCATAGAAGGTATTCTCATGTTCGGGTGCTGGTTGCATTCTTAAATGTACCTATATTCGTTTTATACGTTGCATTTGTAGAATAACGTACAACTCTAAACTTATCACTCTCGAATTGGGTTATTGTACATTTGCCATAAAGTTAATTCGTCACAAAGAAATGCATGTGTAAATTCGTCTTAATTCTATTTTTGTGTAGTAAATTTACCGCACTCGTCTTTAGAATCGTAGCGAATTTACAATATCGTGTAGGTATAGATAGCGCGCGAGTTGAATGCAGAGCTCATGTATGTCTCGTCTAAGGCCCCGACTGCATTCAACTCGCGCGATAACTTATACTTGTGACGAATTAACTTTCAATGTTTGGAATATTTTACATTGTGGCGAATTCACTTTGTGGCAAATGTACTATTGTGTTGTGACCTTCCGAATTGTACCTCATTCTATGTTGCAATACTAATTACGATTTAACATTTGCTTTTGACATGATGATTTATTTATTTATTAAGATTACAGAGATTTGTAGATTTTTCCGAAATAAAAATATTCATATGTCCGTCCGGGTTCAAATTCCACAGTTGCGGCAGCTTACACTATTTCTCAGATTTTTGCAATTCATTGCCATTGTTGCCAAATAATAGAAGTAGACACTCAATATTAGCACTTTGCACGTCATCATCTTCCTAGCGTTATGTCCCGTGCTTAGACGAGGTCCGCTTAGACCATGATCCAGGATTTAGCGAGTCTGGTAATTACATTGAAGCGACTGCCGATCTGAACTTCGTAACCCTAAGATAGGGGAACCAGACAACTTTTGGATCATGGTTACAAATCCAAAGTTGTTTGAATTTGCAGGTTTCATCACGATCTTTTCCCTCACCGTCGAGCTAGTGGTATGAATACGTACATAGATTTGAAAAATCCACAGGTACGTGCCCGGGTTTGAACCCGCACTCCTCGGTTAAGAGGCGCGTGTCCAAATGAGCCCTTATAATCAAGTGTAACTCTACACTTGATCATAAGGGCTCATTTTCAATGTTATTTTGAGTCTAAACATGTCATATCAAAATCTATGAACGAGACGTACATAAATAAATAAATAAATTCTTCAGACTGACACACCAATTCCCTAGTCCCAAACTAAGCTTATAAGCTTGTGCTATGGATACTAGGTGAACGGATAGAAATACTTAAATACGTTTATAAACATCCATACATAATTTGTAAGTTGCAATAATGACTGCGTGTTTTATAATGCTCGGCATATCGTCTTTCTGACGTTCATGGTAGCTATTATATTATATTTTCTTGAAGCCCTGAGCAAGATTTAGCATGAATAAGTTAATCTTTAATTTATAGGTGGTTTTGTGTGTCTACTTAAAGTCTTATGTGTGGGAGTGTATGCTGCTTTCCCGAGGGTTTTTAATCGTTTTTATTATTTACATTTAATTGGTCATGAGAATTAACTTTAATTTTTAACCGTATATTCTATGCACCTTAAATAAGTATTTTTATTAGTCGTCAAAAAATACACTCAAATGTTTTTATTAGTCTCTTACAAAACATATTGTATTGTAGTCAATATAAGGCGTGAAGTTATATATTTAATGTAATAAACATATGTCTCTATATTCCGATCAACATCATAGAGTCAATATCTGAAGGATATGGCCTCATGAAAGTCTATCTAAACTCGTTCAACTAATAAAACATATAAACATCGAGTTGTGGATACTAGTATGCCAAGCTCGATTTCTCGATCTTACGTATAAATATGTAAGATTTATTTAAACAGAAATACTCTGACCATGTGGTGAAGCCACAAATCACCTTTGTAATTTCCTTTTCGCTCGTCGAAGCGCAAAAAGTATTCTCAGCGATATATTTTCGAGTCAATCACGTTTAATTTTAAAAGTCTCCTCGGAGCGCAATAAAAGTTTTGTTGCAGCGGAATAACGAAATAAGATATTGGGGTGGCCTCGCGATGCGCAGATGCAGCGCTGGCCTTGACAGCGTGTGCGTGCGCAGAGTGCGGATGACACAAGACATGGGAGCTTGGCGGGAAGACGAGGATGCAATGTGCATTAAAAAGTGAATGTATACTATAAGTTAAAACATTCGAATCTCGGACTATAATTAATAAAATTGGATATTAGAGAAATAATAATAAACGCCAGGTAACATCACATATATTGATCTATCGAGTTGAATAGCTTAATAAGCACTTGCGTCTCATATCCGTAACATTTGAATCAACGGTACACTGAAATATGAGATATGAATCTCTGGAAAGTTTGTCCTGAGTGACGATTGAACCGACAACTCTTGCGCATAGCATAGGGTCACTACCGAATTTGCCATCGAGCCAGTCAAATATATTGAATACAGAGCTCGAATTGTTGTTATTTTACACTAGTTCTTACATTCTGATGCAGTCTGGCGATGTTGATTGTATACATACATAACATCATCTCCCAATCCTCGAAGGGGTAGGCGGAGTCAAAGGGGCATCAATACCCTTAAACCACAGTCTGATGATTCTGTGAGATTGGGATTCCGTTAATTTATATTACTTTAGAATTAAATAGTGTCCTTTTTTTGTAGTCTTTCTATCCGTTTACATGTGCTGACAAGCATTAGGCGCTTCGCATTAAGTTCTTTTTTACAAGAGCTCTGTTAAATTGACACTTAGCTTAAAGTTCCTGATATTATTATGTTGCAAACCACTCGCCAATATCTACCGCAGACCAGATCACACCGGTATCGTTTAGCAAGAAGCGGTCGTACGCAGATGGACTGACGCCTTTGTGGTGAAGTGATGTGGGATGAAAAAATATGTCACTGCGGTTTATCTATTTGAAATATATCTTAATAAAATAATATATAAAATACATCCATATGTATAAATAAACAATTAGATATAATATGTTTTACTGAAAAGGATTATGAATGTTGAAGAGGCGAGTGAGGTGTGTAAGGATCGTGCCATATGGCGTTCGGTTCTCTCTGCCTACCCTGCTAGGGAAGTGGCGTGAAGTTTAGTTAGTTAGTTAGTTATGTTTTACGTAATAATTTTAGGGCACGTCAAAAAGAGACCTACACAAATTTTCTCGCTACTCAAGGGTATTGATAGCGTTTCTTCTATGACCAGATTCAAGGGCCAAGGCTATCCTGACTGGAATCGCGTCATGTGTCCGGAGTAAGAAAGTCTTGCAGCAACATATCTTGTTGTTTCTCGCCGGTTTCATGCTGATGAACATGTGTCTGTTGGACAAATGTATAGACTAGTCTAGTTATAATTCTAGTTGTCGCCTTCTAGTTTCACCATTTCCATCACCATATGTCTCCTCTACTACCACTACAGTTAGTGGCCAATGATATTATATGTCATAATGTGAAGACTCGCTAACGTCGCAATTGGGACCCATGACGTTATAGACGCTAGCTGTCTTTTGCGTACCGTTTCCTTTTTTGATTTTTTGTCAACGTTGTCAAATTGGTCGGAACATTTTTTTCGTTTGAACTGTAAGCGTATGACGTATCTATAGTAAATTGTTCGTAGCCCTATAGAAGGCTGTAATTTGTCCCATGGATGCCTGGTGTATCGGCGCGTTGTATCGTGCGCCTGCGTGCTATTTATAACGCGAGTGCCGTCGGGGCGACGCCGTGCGTTCGTCGTGCACCGAGAAAAATACTGAATATTCAATAAAATGTTAATGTGCATTAACCGCTCTTGTTTTTCTGCTTTTCTAGTTTCCGAAGAATCTATATAAATAGAAATTGATGTTTGTTCTCTATACTTTTTTTTCAACGATATGATTCGTCATCATCTGAGGACGCCCGCCAAGGTTTCTGGCCCAAAACATATAAATAAAATAAAAAAATTGTTTGTTTACTGATACAGTCTGCATATTAAATGTTTCCGCTTTCGAAGGGCTTTGAGTAATCGAAGATGAGTTTACACGGACAATTGGTACGCTCTGGATGACACTAGATCTGTCTGATACGAGAAAATTTACGGACATTATGAAGAACAAGTAAACACTAGTTGGAAGACACAACCAGTTAAATAAATCCGACGATGTTTACTTAGACTCAATCAAGGACATACACCGGATAATTTTCGTAATGTCTTTACCCTGTTTCGAGATAGAATTCACTCAGAATTGGAAAATGGCGTAAAAGATTGTATGTAATGTTCTGACACAGCAAGAGATAAAGTTAAAGAACCGCGGAATTGCCTTACAGTACACGGGTTTCCTTCCTCGTATTGTTCCGGGTTCTACAACCGGGATGTGACGAGGCATCTATGCAGACTCTGAAAGTACGGTTGACAAACCTCAAAGTACCACCAGCTGTTTTTATTGATATTTGCGGCCGCTTTCTAGAAGCGAGGTCAAATTGAAGAGCTAGCAAGGAAAATGCCTTATTACTTGTATACTCAGCTAAATATTTTCTGCATCTCTAATTGACACTTGTGATTCCTTAACATTCCGGACCTCCGTAAATCTGCCCTTTGGGTTAAATTTGATCAGGCCGGTTTGCAGACTGCCAACCGGTTTGCCGCATTCCACACCAGCTCATTTATATAACGTATCTCTTTTGCGGCAAAATCCATTTCATCTTGCTCATTTATGCATTTATGTGTACCTATTACGTAGGCGTTTTTTATGTTGTTTTAAAGATAGAAGTATTTTTACAAATATTTGTATACTTTAACAAAGTTATCGTCTGTTTTAATTGCTTTATGTCAATCGTCCGTGTAACACTAATATAATGTGGGTTGTATGAATTGAACTATGCGGGTGTTTAAATAAACCATTGTCAGGTCTTAATGTGACCTGTTTATTTATCTATAGTAATTAAGTTTTAAACATGCTTTTATTACTTCATTTTTTTTGGACTATGCAATCAAAGTCAATCGAAATTTAAGTCTACTTCAAAAATCAACAAAAATATCAAAATTTTAATTATTTTTCTAACCCAGCCCAGTTTTATTTTTGCCTGGATGTATTTACAGGCTTGTCCCTTTGACTGCCTACTTCAAGGATTACGGGGGTGATATTATGTATGTATATAATTTTTTTTGTTAAATCTGTACGACAGCTGGTAGGTAATATCTAGCTGCCCTAATTATGAGGTCTGATTAATAGTTTTAACTCTTCAATGGTTCTCAACTGAGTTAGTGATATTTTCACTGATATGAATTATTATTTTTGTAACTCGCATAGCATGTCGTAAAAGGCGACTAACGGTGTAGGTATGAGGTTTGTGACTAAGTGGGCAACGAGCTAGCCACTCTATGACTACTTTTGCATAATTTTACATCCAACCCATCTCGATTTCTGCTAAATAGTTGAAGGCGCTTATTGGTACTTTGGCCCTATCCCATCGAGGATTGTAATCGTAATGTGCTATTACTTTTCAAGTTGTTGTATCTATAAATGTGCTAATTTATAGTGTTGCACTTGGAACATGAGACCGTGTGCTGCAAAAAGCAAGGCTAGCTAATTTTGAAAGGTGTGGCCGGTTTAAATTTAATTGTCAGGCTCTTTTGTAAGTGTCGGATCTCATGTTACGTCTTTTCGGTCTAGTAGGCACTTTATGGTCTGTTGAATTGGCATGTTTGTAACTTTAATATGTTTTTGAAAGTCTAGCTGTCGAACGCGCCAGACTGTTACAGATAATAGAGCTATTTACATAGACAATAATAGTTTATATACGCAGAATCGTAAGAGGATATGAGAATTTGGAATTTGAAAAAAGGATTCGGTACCAATGATTCTCTCTGAAAATGCAAACTCGACCATTTAGAAAGTAGAGGTGGCAGAAAATTTTCGTCCTGGATAAGTGTAATGTGATCGAGGTAAAGTACTACCACGTAGTCGTCATTTTCATGGCAACATAAACCAAGACGGCTCGACCTGGGATATTTCCCATTCTCTAACAGAAAATCGGCACCTATTCACACTGTGCGTAAGCTCAAAAACCTACCCCCTTAAAGGTTGACAATGCACCAATTCTTCTGGTGTCGCTTATACATAGGTGATGTTGATCCAATCTTACCATCAAGTGATCCGCTAGTCCGTTTGCCAACTCTTACTAGAACACGGGTGAATTGGCACCAGGCTCATAGGAAGGTCATCATCGTACTACTGCTCCGGTGTCGCAATATGACAGATGAGGCTCTCACCATGGTGCGCCGTTCAGGGTGTCTGTCACTTGATTGAGGGTGATTGATGTGAAGCTAATACATAAAAGTGGCCTTCATAGATAGTGCAGTATTATGGGCGATAAAAAAAAACTCAGTCGAATTGAGAATTGCCTCCTTTTTATTTCTCCCAGTATTATGGGCAATAAAAAAAAACTCAGTCGAATTGAGCATTGCCTCCTTTTTATTTCTCCCAGTATTATGGGCAATAAAAAAAACTCAGTCGAATTGAGCATTGCCTCCTTTTTTAGTCGTTTAAAAATGGTTCGTGTGTTTACCACTTTATTATCGTATTATATTAATATTTATTGAAAAGCTCGCGCAATAACAAGGTTAGATGAAGCATTTATAAGTTAAGTGTGTTATAACAAGGCTTAAATAACTTTTTCTACTTAAATGAAGGTTATGTTTAGATAGAAACGGTAACGATGATACATATATTCTAAATGCCCAAGTTTTAGAACCACCTATGCTGGTGGTAGTGGCCATAAACATGTATTCAAATTGATTAGGAAAAAAGTCAAAATAGGAAAAATGTCAGAAGAAAAAACAGTTTTTGTAATTCATATTTATTTTCTGCAATATTATCTTTGTTTTGTAAAAGTTTGTTTGGTATACAACTTCCACTAAACATGTTGAATATACCAATTACTTTTTCGGTTGTCTTTACTAGAAATATATGTTATTTATTGTATTGTTTGCCAATATGTAATTAATAAGGTCAATTGGAGGGGGGATTATTAATTATATAGTTGTATCTTGTAATATATTTTTTTAGTCTTCGCCTAATACCACTCCGCGATAAATGGAATGAAAGGTCATTTCATTTATCGCAAAAATAAACCACAGCTTGACGTATTTTAAGCAGCACGGCAAAGCTTTATTTAAATAATTATCTTCCTTTTGCAATTAACATTCGATTAAATTACTCCGATCTGAAATCGTTAAGTTTCCATTAAAATCCCGATAAAGGCGTCCTTGGGACTGTTTACGAACGCATTCAAGTAACGGAAGGTATGTATATACAAAACCGGTTCTCCCCTCGCATCGGGATTAACAAAGAGCTGGTTAGGTATATTGAAATAATGTCTGACAACATCACATACATTGATCTGATTCCGACATTAGTAGCTTAATGTACTTGTGTTACGGATATCAGAATCAACAGTGGTAGCACAAATATATACTTAAATATTAGATATTAACACACCAGAACGAACACAAGTATTCATCACACGAATGTTCGCTCAGGGTGAGGATCGAAACCACAACTCTTGGCATATAGACATAGGTCAGGGTCACTACCGAATACACCAACGAACTAGTAAAAATTCTATTTACGACCCCTAAACAGAGAGGAGAATGCAATTAAGATAGACTGAAATCAAGTGCATACCGTAGTGGCCCGTCCACACTGATGGGTATTGGTTAGGCAGTTATTGCATTGCATGATGTGTATTGTAAACTGTGTCAGTTTTTTTCTACTACTAGCTGCGCCTGCGGTTTTACCCGCGTTTATGGTATATAAAGCCTATGTCCCTTCCTCGATAAATGGGTTATCTAACACTGAAAGAATTTTTCAAATCGGACCAGTAGTTCCTGAGGTGAGCGCGTTCAAGCAAACAAATAAACTATTCAGCTTTATAATATTAGGTAATTAAAATAATTATTTACTTTTACTAGTTACCAGGACTCACATACATTGTTAAATCATATTATTGATCACAGCACAACATAACAAAAAAACAAAAATCAAAGTAAAATTAGTCTCCACTGTCAATATCAATTCTTTGTGATTTTTTGTTAATTTGATAAATATGTGTCCAATATTTGTGTATAATCTAACTGATGGACTTAATAGAATTATAGTTTTTTAATGCAGTCATCGTCCCTATTATATGAATACTGAATAATAGATCGATTATTATTAATCTCAACTTAGGCGCTAGTGTGGATGAGGCCTATCATAAATTAACTTAATATGATAACATCGAGTGCAAATGGCACTGCAGTTTCTATTTGAGTTCATGTTTTGTAAACCTCAAACATCAGATAATGACAGCAATTATCTCAATATACTTAGCGATATCCTTATCAATGTTATCTTAAATTCGTACGTACTCCATCATACATCACTTGAATGTAAGAGGTGCAATTTTCAACTTTATTGCGGAGGGATAAGAGACCGGCGCCTGATTGTAAATAAACAAGTTTGACCTTCAGTTCCTTCAAGAACGTCGGTTTTATTTACAATTATGTAGGTTGATAAATAATATCTTACATAATTCAGAGATAACTTTATGTGCCTACGTATATGTATTGGGAATTGATATTGAGGTAGGGTTGACATCCGTCCGGGTTTCCCCGGATTTGTCCTAGTTTAAAGGGCATCCGGGGAACGTCCGGGCGGGGCTTCATTTGTAGTCCGGGTTTAAAATTTAAAGTCTTGGGCCGCCTGACGCCTGACACGCACTGTGCCCGCATGCCGCGATCAACCGATGAACCGAATCGCTAAATTCACCTTCATTTTCAACTGTTTTTTTATTACACCGACTATGCTTAAGAAAACCTGTTGACATATCCGGGCTCTGGGCTCTAAAATCCGGGGTTTTCACGTATCTTGTCCTGGTTGCCAAATTATAGAGATGGCAACCCTATATTGAGGTAATGCCAATTATCTCCGAAGGTCCTCTAAGTAAAGTACAACAAATGTTGGTTCTAAATATTTATCGGTCTCGGTAAAACTGAATCACAATTTATCATAACACATAACACATATGTTATCGGTAGTTCTTACATCGCATAGTCATTTTTTATATATTTTTTCTAAGGAAAAAAAGAATACTGCTTGATGGTGAACGGTCGCTGTAGTCTATAGACATTTGTAGCATCAGAGGTTGTCCCAAGGACCTAAACCCTTCTAGAAGAACCCATGTTATAATCTTTAGGGAAAACCTTACTGTCCTTGCCTGCCCTTAAATGTCTGTCCTGTCTTTTAGAGCAGACATTTAAATCCTTTAATGCCAAAGCTCGCGTTTAAATTAAAATCCATATCTCCTTCACCTTAATGATTTTTTTGACTGTTCAAAGGAACATGCTTCGTATTTCAAATGTAGTAAATATTCCACTGAACACAACATGGTAGAAACGTTAGAATGCTGACTAGAGGGTCATGAATGCATTTGCAATACGGGATATTTTCCTTTAATCGAAAATTAATCTGTAAGCGAAGGGAAATTAAAAATGTATCGTCTGCTCGAATGCAGTGGTAGTGGGAAGGACGATGCAGTATTTTGATTTAAAGTTTACAAGGTTAGTTTAAGTTTTAACCTCCACAGTTCGAGATGACAAGCTATGATAAAAGAACTCGTCATATTTTAAAGTTTAAAAATAAAAAATAAAGCCAAATTAAACCGTTTTAGTGTAATGTATTGCTTAAACTTTTCTCAAACAAAATTTAATTGCTCGAGTATGCAAACTCGGTGAATTAGGTCAAATAAAATATCTCATTCATGTGAGTTTGTTTGGTAAAACGCGCTAATCTCAAAAACTACTGGTCCCGATTGTTTTTTTTTTTGTTTTAATTTATCGAGTATATATAATCATTATGAAATTTTGTATATAGCTACGTTTTCAGGGTAAAGAGAAGTGTACGCTAAATAATATTAACTTTAGTAATAATACTACCGTTGGTAAAACAAGTATAACATTCGGTTCTAATATGAAAGGAGTCATTTTGCAATAACACTTTATATCTGCGGAGCTGATGAATTGCAAAAATGAAACGACTTATTGAATGCATTACAGAAATATGACGTCATTAAAGGGTCGTAAACGCGGGACGGCGCCGCAGCCAATGAACTCGGCGCGATAACGCGATTGGTGTTCAAGGTGACGCGATGACGCTGTACGGCTACAGACTTGCATCGCTTGATATTGACGCATATAGAATTGGTAAATTTTGCAGAATGTCATATCTTGACAAGCTCGATGGCTCATTCGGTAGTAACCCTGCCCCATGCGCCAAGAGTTGTGGGTTCGATACCCACCCTGAATGAATACTTGTGTTTATTCTGTGTCTCGAATATTTATTTATATCTGTAATGGTCACTTTTGCATATTATCATTTTCGCAAATCTTGACTTTCGCGGATGGTCTCGTACGCAGATCGTAATTAAGTGATGTTCAAGGTTGGGATGCGATCACGCTGTATAGCTGTGGACTTGCATTTCTTTGCTTAGACGCATAAAAAAATTGACACTTTCGTTGAATATCTTCTGTTTAAATATTATGAATGATATTTTCCGGAAAAGAAAATTGCGTCACAACTGAGTTTGACTGAGTAAAATTTTCTGCTGCGTTAACATTGTAACTTGGTCAACATTCCCGTGGCGCAGCTATATGGAAAGCTCTTAGTAAACTAACTAACTAAATTTCTTATTGAACTAAAATTCTAAAACAATGCAGCGTTGATGCTGTTAATCCATATCATCTTCCTAGCGTTATGTCCCGTGCTTAGACGGGGTCCGCTTAGACTGATGTTAATCCACTGTTAATCCATAATAAAAAGTATTATGGATTAACAGCATCAGCGTTGCGGACAACACCTAGATCGGGAATACCTGTTTATTTACTTCATCAGCGATTATTTGTTGTGCCGGATCGAATCTAAGCCCATTTTAAACTTGAAGTCTGAACCATTACGCTTAATGGCATTTCCTATTAATTCGGGAAAATAACGAGAGTTTGCAGTCAGAATATACGTATTAATAAGTAATTACTTATATTCTCACTAAAGTATTAAACAATTTGTCCGATAGAAAAACCCAGAAGGGATTCGGGTTGAAAAGATGAATCACAACAATCCTAATTCTATTAACGACAAATGTTTACCGCAGGTAGGTAACTGAATAACCACATTGGTCCCGGCCATTGAACGAAGTCAAAAAGAGGAACTCTACACATTTTGATCTTATGTCGAAAGTAAAAAAGGTTGAAAGTGCTTAACTAATTCTGTTGCTGAATGTACAAAAGGAATTCCGGTAATTCCCGAAGACACAACACTGTTGTTGATGGGAATTCCCGAAATTTCTACTCAGTGTTTCTCCGTAAGATTGTTAAATGTTATTCTTATCTCTTTAAACGTATAATTTGTATCACTGCAATAGTTAAGTGTATTCTTATTTGTTTATCTTTACATGGCTTTAATAGAAAAGTCTTATAAAAAGCGATTAATGTTATATCGGGTTTTGGGTAAGTTTGTGATTTTGTAGGCAACAAGCTTGTCACTACTTTTTCACAATTTTCCATCTAACCTAGCCCAGTTTTATTTTTGGCTGAATGTGTAAAGGGGCTTGCTGTCCCTTTGACTCTGCCTAAACCCCTTCGGGGATTATGGGCGTGATGTTATGTATGTATGTTGTCTGAAATTAAAAAAAAATAGGAAATTTATATTTCTGGGTTAATTCCGTCACGTCTTCAGCATTCTGCAAGTTTCACATCAGAATCTGATATTTTAAATGTTCCACGAGACGCGCATGTTTTTTCTAAAACCTGCAAAACAAAGGAAAACAAGGGTAGATTTGCGATTTAAATGTGACCTCATACATTTTCAATTGGCCAGCTGACGATAGTAGACCGGGCTACCGTTTGATTCTTATTATTCAGAGACTGAGGAAAACACTTAAAATTTATAACATAGGATTCAGTGTCACCTATGTTTTGTGGTTTCATAATGTAGACTTTTAATATAAACAAGTAGTCTTTACTGTAGACTTCGATCTCATTAATGAAGGTTTGAAATTAAAAATGTGTATAATCTAGTAGTAAATACAATAGTTATTAGCTTTTGCTACGTTTCTATATTTATATCTAAGTAACTAACTAACTAAACTTCACGCCACTTCCCTAGCGCGGCAGGCAGAGAGAACCGGACGCCATATGGCACGATCCTTACACACCTCACTCGCCTCTTCAACATTCATGATCCTTTTCATACAAGCTCTACGGTTTTAATGATTCCTAACATCACCAATCTGGTCGTGGTATGTGAGACTGGGCCTTCCGCGGCCCCAACATCCTTCCACATTCGCATTGTATATCTGTTTAGTCAATCTTTCGTCATCCATTCTTTCCACATGTCCGAACCACCGGAGCATGCCTCTTCTTACCTTGACTCCGACGCTGTCCTTCAGACCGACTCTCTTTCTTATATCATCATTCCGAATGCAGTCTGTGAGCGATATATCGCAGATTTTCCGCAACGCACGCATCTCGACCGTGTTTATTCTACTTTCATGCTCTTTCTGCCATACCCAACTCTCGCTTCCATATGTCATCGTAGGAATCAGCACCGCATTGTGTATAGCTAGCTGGGCCTTCTGGCTTATGACTTTACTGCCTAGAAGGTTTCCTAACGCACCATTCACCCTATTCCCTGCATTCACTCTTCTGTCTATATCAGCGGAGTACCTTCCATCTCTGCTCTATTTATATCTATCCATGATGAATTAAGACAAAGACCACGGTACTAACAACATAGTGACCAGAGGAATATTTCCCAAATTAGAATTCACTATGCTTGATTAACTAACTAACTAAACTTCACGCCACTTCCCTAGCGGGGTATGCTTGACTAGCGCGTCTCAAATCAAAAGTCATATTATCAATTCATATTCTTATGCTTATTTTTGAAGGCCAAGAAAATAAATCATTATTTTAACCTATTGGTAGGTACGTCGGTCGCTTTTTTTACATTTCATTATCAGCTTGTGGTTGGAATAAAACAAATCGCCGAAATTGATAAAATGTACGAACGTTATCAGGGGCGGTGGCGCCGTAATTCTGTTTGCGTTTTACTTTTGGCGTTATCACCACTTATCACAATCACTATCACTAGGGCTTTCACTTTTTTTGTGCAGATAAAAGTATCTTGGTTATTTGGGAGGAAAAAACGTAAGTTCTGTTAAAATAAATTATGATTTTACCTTGTCATTTTGCATAAAAAATTTTTTGCAATCTTTTTATTCTTTTAGCAACTAGTAAGAAATTATCACTGTTAATCAATTTCAGTGTAGTTCTATTTTACATAAAAAATCTTACAAACAATGTTTTTTTTTAATTTTTTATGGTAAAATTAATCCCAGTCAAATCAAATCGTGCGAAATTAAGTATTTTCGGGTACTTTTTATCTTTATACTTATTTTATTATGGCAACCCTATCTATCACCTTCATCATATAAGCGATGGAAGTAATTCCTCTAATAAGGTTTTATCACAAGACTAGAATCTGACCACGTGTGGCTGGCTATCAAAACCATCTCTTGTACGCATGACTAATGGCAAATGTCAGATTTGCTAGGCGTGCGCGTAAACTGTCATTTCATTGGTTGTTTTCGGGTGACGTATGTCAAATGTTCAAAGTAAGCTAACGATGGTCCAATTGTCCGGTTCGCCCGTGGAAGGGTTACGGGTTAAACGGAGTCGCTTCAATGAAAATGAGCCTTTCGGGGCTCAGTAATGCTGGGATAATTAACAGAACCGAACTTAAATAAGAACGTGTAAGATAGGTACCTACGTCAGAGAAGAATTTCTAGACTTTGGAGAACACTAAACCTTAAAAAAATTCGACCTGGAGAATCTAGAGGTTCGTTTAAATTGAATAGGTTTGCTATAAACTTATCTTTAAAGACACTCGCTGACTGGAATTTATTCTCCATTATTACTATTATGTAAAACCGCACGCGTATCTTATTTCTAAATCTATATCAGATTGATTAACTGTGATGTTCAAAGCTTCGTTTTTCTTATCATGACTTTTTTTTTATATTAATTTACTTTGGTTATGTTCCTCTTTAATACAAAGACGTTTTTATATATTTATTTTCTATGGTTATTTTAAAAACCTTTTAAATCCAATCTCTTTAATACAAAATATTTTTATATGGACTCTTAGAAACAATGCTCAATGCTCTCTAGACCAGTGCTTTTCAATCTTTTTGAAAACGCAACCCCTTTATATGTTTGAAAAAATTTCTAGCATGTCGTAAAAGGCGACTAATCGTTTACGGACTTTGGGTTTGTGACTGAGTAGCCCACTGTCCCATGTTGGTCTGGGACTTAAAAAGAATATGCCAACTGTGGTTCTTGCCTAGCATGTCGTAAAAGGCGACTAATGGTATATCGGGTTTTGGGTGTGTGATTGTGTAGGCGACAGGTTAGCCGCTTGTCACTGCTTTTTCACAATTTTCCATCTACCCAGCCCGGCTTTATTTTTGGCTGAATGCGGTTGAAGGGACTTGCTGCCCTTTCGACTCTGCCTACCCCTTCGGGGATTATGGGCGTGATGTTATGTATGTATGTACAGTTTTTCACTGATAGTGTGTAAACATTACTGTTTTTTTTTTCCGGCGAACCCTTGAGCATGGCTCCGCGATCCCTCTGGGGTCGCGACCCACAGATTGAAAAACACTGCTCTAGACTACACAAAAGCCCATATTTATATAAGAAAGTCATTTTAAACTTTTAAAAGTCCCTATACATACGTCTCTAATGGATAGTTTAGTTAACCCTACAACTGTTCAGCTATGTTCAAAAGATCCTTTATTGAATTTGTTACTCTTGTTCACAGGTAAGAACTCGGTGAACGTGATCCGTTTCTGAAAATAGCTGCAAAGACAGGTTGGTATATCGGACGGCATTCCAGATAGCTTCGACTTTCTAAAAGCTCTATAGTTGCTTGGAGCGGTGAAAAGTATGTAGGTTTGTGTGTATCTGTATATTGACATGTAATACAATAAATGTGTACCCCTTTTTACGCGGACGGAGTATGCCATTTGGCACAGTTTAAGTTAATATGGAGAAGGAGTGCAGAAAGTTAATATTTTAACAATTAACGCATTATAAATAGATTAAAACCGAACTATGGTCGAATTTCGACCATCGTGCGATCACGAGTAACCCTAAAACGCCTTGGAGCAACTAAAAGTGTTTATGTAATTATAACCCTAAATCGATTTGAGTTGTTAAAGGTATATAAAGACACCCCTCATACTAAAACGTTACGGAACCGTTACTCCAAACTGTTCCACACGCCGTTAAATTTCGCAACCCTCAATTAAAAAACGAAAATACCCCCTACAGACTAGTAGGCATGTTCCGATGCCCACAACGTATCGACTATCGATACTTTTAAAAATGTTTGTAAGACACACTTTATTTAATTAAAATTATATTATTCCGATGTTAGTCTGGGACTTTAAAATAATTTGCCAACTGTGTTTCTTGCCTAGCATGTCGTAAAAGGCGACTAATGGTATATCGGGTTTTGGGTGTGTGATTGTGTAGGTGACGAGCTGGCCACTTGTCGCAACTTTTTCACAATTTTCCATCTAACCCGACCTAGTTTTGTTTTTGGCTGAATTTGGTTAAAGGGGCCTGCTGCCCCTTTGGCTCTGCCTACCCCACTCGGGGATTATGGGCGTGATGTTATGTTATATTATGTTTATATTTTTGGATGTCACAGTGACACATACATAATATGTGACTCAATGGCATACCTATAGTATGATTTAAACCGTCAGTCGACAATAATAATAATTAAAACAAAGACTACGACTGTACGAGATTTCCCAAAATAGTTATAGAGGACATTTTATCTTGATCCAACTTTAGATTGGTTAGCCGTAATAATAAAACTTTAATTTGTATGATTCATTCACTGTTTAAATTGTGAAGTAATTTTTTTCGGTTTGATTAGATTGGTTATTAAATACTTATGATAATAATATTTTATACGATGCGTATATATCGGTACTTTCTTTTTTATCTATTTTTTTTTAATTCAAGGGGATTACGTTAACTTTATCAGAATAATTTCTAAACCACGTCTATATAGATAAATACCTAAGCTGTCCATCCAGGGCTTAGCGTTACGCAATCTTTTAGACACTATCATATTAGGTCTACTATCATCTTAGGTGGAAAAGGAGTCCTCTTTGCGTGATGGAAGTCCTGACAGTATAGTATACTCCGCAAATGTCTCTCAGTTTCAGCGTGATAGTCTTTCTAATATTATAAACGCCAAAGTTTGTATAGATGGATAGATGTGGGGATGTTTGTTGAAACTTTACAATAATATAGTTCATACATCCGAATAATACATAGGCTATGTTTTATCGATGTACCACGCGGGTGAAGCCGCCGGCAGAAGCTAGTACGTACATACACATACAAGATGTCGTTACTGTAAACTTACAGCTAAAATTATTGTCTCGTCAAAATCCATACCGCTTGTTTATTACAATGTCGTAGACAAACCCAAACATTATTGGAGGCCAACACGTTTTACTATACTATCGATACAAAGCTCTCTGGTCTCACTACGTCTACGGCTCTGTCCAGACGCCCTTCGGCGATTTGCGAAGGTGCGTAGTAAACAGCGAAGCGCCGGGCGAAGCGTAACCTTGAACCGGGCCGGGGGAGAGGGAGGGGGGGGGAGCCGTCTGGATCTGATTACTCTATCGATTTTAATAGGTGTGTCATATTCATGCGCCCCCCTCTCTTGTACTTGATTCAGTGATGCGGTCGGGTAGTATCGTTTTGTGTTTTTTTGCTCTCACGTACTAGTCGTACTTTTGCTCTCGACAAGGTGTTGTATAGATGCAAGTTTATTTTTAAACATATATTGTTAGTATCTCTGCGTTGAGTGTAATATTGATGTCGTTTTTTGATGAAGAAAACGGATGTTTTGAGAGCTATGTTATATCATGTTTAATGCAGAGATTAATCTTATTATAGTTGTGGATTAAGACGCAATTTGAGGGCAAAGCTATGCCCATATGGTTCCTATCCTATTTTGTATTTACATACCTTATCATGACGTGAATTATAGATGACATCACGTCAGTCCTACTGAGCTCATTTGACAGATGATCTGGCTAGCTAACAGATGCTTTCTGTTCCCGAATGTATTCCTTTGTGTTTATTTCATCTTTGCATTTTTCCCTTCTATTTGTGTCTGTTGCTGACGGCTGACGAATGCGGTTTCGAAAAAGTTAATCAGAGTTTTATGCATCGTTGGCTTTGCACAAAATGCACCTATATGCTTTCCATTGCACGGCAACAAAAGGTACTTTGTAGTTTAGCAATGGAAAGCGAATGGCTGATGTTTTGTGTAACGTATGGAGCGAAGGCGAGCCTTTAATTTGGCTTTGGACTCTTTGAATGTTGTGACATTTATGGGACGGCCGTGTTCAGGGTGGGAGTGTCCAGCGGCCGTAATAATTCATTCATTGAAATGTACTTTTTTTGAACGAGTTCCGTTTACGAGAACAAGTAAAGGTTTTACAGAGAAGCGTGTGATAGGATTATGTAACGTTTCGCTTTGTAATTAGATTGGTAATGGCATGAGAATCTCTAGTTGAGGTGTGAACTGTGAAGTAAATACAGGCTATAAAAAGATTATTAGATGAAAGGCATGTTTTTTATTGGGTCATAGGCATACACGAGGCATAAGTATTGGTAACAAATCAATTGACTTCCAGAAACATTCTAACTAGCCGTAGATTTATTTATTTATAAACATGCTTGTGCTATGGATGTAACATGCTTGTGCCAATGGAAACACATGCATAAATCCATGACTCGAGTACACATAACATCTACCACACAAACATTGAGCCTTAGTGGGTTCCCTTTTACAGCCACTTCACCATTAGATCAAATGGCTGTACTCGTATCTTAGTTTGACAGCCATTATTATATATATCTGATAAAATTATAGCCACAATTTTCTTCTAAATAAAAACTTATTAAAATGTTTTTTTATTATTTTGAGTTTTTATTTAAACTTAATAACTGCGTTCCTAAACTCATGTAAGTATACCTAAGTACTTTTGAATATTATGTATGACGACATACATAAAAAAAAATTACGCGTGAAGATCCTCCGTTATTTTCGTCGGTTAAAAATATTAATAATGTAAGTACTTATGTATAACATATTTTCAGAAATCTAGCGATATAACATAATTTTTTCACCTGTTTACAAATGAAGATTACCATTTTCGAATCCCAAAATTTACAATAATAGAATGTAAATATTAGTTTATAATGCAATTTACATTGGTAGATGCGAAACATTTGCACTCCGCTCGACCATACAGTTTGTGCCATCTTTGTTTAAATTAGCTCACTGATCCGACAAGTAATTCGTAATAATCGTAATCCTATTTTTTACTTAAGTATTGCCTAAGTATCTAGAAAAACAATAATAGGCTGCAAGACCTTCGTATTTTATTTCTTCAGTTTGATCAGTACCTATAAATATAAAAAGTGTACTTTTTGCGTAGGCGACGAGTAAGCCACTTGTCACTACTTTGACATAATTTTCCATCTAACCCAGCCCAGTTTTATTTTTGGCTGAATGTGGTTAAAGGGCTAGCTGCCCCTTTGACTCTGCGTGCTACTTTCTTGGCTTTTATTGCTCTATGTACCTTGCTGTCTTACATTACTTTGTTGCCATCCTATATACTGCGGACGTGTTGTGTAAGTACGGTGATAATATTTAAATTAGAACGACGGACACGCATAGTCGGCGACAAGCGAGATAGGGCTGATGGGTCTGAAGGCAAATGTTTGCGGGAACAGTGATTATACTCTATTATCTTATTGTGGAAATACATTCGTCTTGAAATACATTACATTGTATCTTGAAACTAGTAATTGAGTTTTTAGGGTAGCTCTAAAAGGAACTTTCTTCAAATCTCACACACATATATACACATAATATCACGCCCATAATCCCCGAAGAGGTAGGCAGAGTCAAAGGGGGAGTAGGCCTCTTTAACCACATTTAGCCAAAAACAAAACTGCGCTGGGTTAGATGGAAAATTGTGAAATAGTAGTGACAAGTGGCTAGCTTGTCGCCTACATAATCACATACCCAAAACCCGATATACCATTAGTCGTCTTTTACGACATGCTAGGCAAGAACCACAGTTCGCACATTCTTCTCAAGTCCCAGACTAACGTGGGACAAATCTCGTCAAAAGGAACTCTTTCTTCTAATTTCGTTTCATAATTTCCAGATAGCATTGGCATTTGTGTAAAGTTATTACTATTATATTTTTTGTTGTGGTCTTTGTCGGATTGGATGGTTGGCAGTGACAGTGGCACTTCAGATCTAGCGAATCGTTGCATTACATAATATTAATACATTTGTCATTTAATCTAGAATACCCATAGACAAGGACCCTGACAAGATCATGGTTACAGATTCATAGTCATTTACATGTTGGCATTTCATCTTGACGTATTCCGTCTCCGCGGATAGGGCTGAAGCAGATTTAATCGTTATCGAAATGCATTTCTATGACAATTAATTGCGCTTGACCCCACGAATAAAACTTGTGTTTACACTTATCTCACAAAACTATATTTTTCCATCAAAAATACCTCGGGCTCAAATGCCAGGCCCGACAAACCTGGCTGTAGCTGGATATACCATATTCTAACTGCTTTCCGTCCGACGCGAAGACCTGCAAGTGGCACGCAATATACCTAATTCCTGTTACGTGCAAGATTTGGAGTGACAAAAACATCATAAGCAATATGTTTGTCACATAAAAGACTTTGTCGTGTAAATGAAGAACAGAAAACACCTCATTGATCTAATTATGAGATATTAAGCATTTGTATTATGAATGTCAAAACCAGAGACAATTATCTGGTTTTATAACAACGTGCGTGGAACAAACTCTACATAATGTGACGTATTGGCCCCAAGGTTGGATGGGAAATTCGAACCATTGGGCTATTTGAACTGTTATTGAATGTGATTTACTAACAAGCAGACGCATCAATTTGTTGTTTAGTTTTTGTTTGCAAAATGTCTGGCGTATTACATTTCGAAATTTCTTCCTTTTATAGCAATTTTATGTTTCTTAACCATTTAATGTAATAATTAACCGAAATATCCGCAGTGTGCTTTTTAGACTACAACTATATGTAAATACAAACTTTTTTTACACCAATAAATCGTCCAATTTTTTTATAAACATTGGCCAGTTGCTTATGAGTAATTACATTCGGAAGTACTCAATCATCGTACAAATAGCTCAACGTTCGGCGTTCCGAAGATCAATAACAAGCAATTACGAAAGCCCATTTACTGGTTATTTTTAATTACAGAATATTATTTCCTTTGCCCGTAAAAATGTCCCATACAAAAATTCCACTAGCGGCCTTGTCCCAGAAAATTGGAGGCGTGTGCCTACGTGACGCACTCCACGCATATTTCTATTCCTATAACCGTCTCTGTCTATCTTTAGAACGTTTGTTTGTTGTTGTCTCGCTCTACTATTTGGGTCAGTCAGCTGATGGGAAAATTCGAGACTGTCTGAGACACCGTGGGGTCTACAGTGTGAACGCACGGTGATGCAATCGAATGCATTAGACAATTCGATGAATGGGAATGTTTATTCTGCTGTTGTTGTAACGAATTGTGTAGTGATTTTTAAATCTTATTGTTGATTGACCTATTGTACTGTTGGACTGTTGAGCTAAATATAATTGAAACACTGCTTGATGAGTAACTGAATTTATTGGTCTCTCCGCCGAGCTTATATAGCTTCGTAGAAGAAAAAACAATAGTATTCTAGATTCCACATTTTCAATTTGTATTTTTTTTTTACCCCAATGAGACCAGGGGATTGGCATTAAGGAGGTTGCCTTACACAAATATTATTACACGGTGGCGTTTTTCTGTCAGAAAAGATGGCTTGTTGCTTTGCTTCAATTGTATTGAGACATTCGACAAGGTATTTTTATAGGTCAAGTTTTTATTTGATTTAAATCATAAGATTTCACACTTTTTTTTTTTTTTTTTTTTTTTTTTTACTTTATGACGTATTTTCATATGATAAATACGACATTTATATTACAATCTAGTCTAAAAAGACTAATTAGTAATTTAAATTTAACCTAGATTGCTAAGAATAGTAAACTAAGAATGTGTCCATTAACACTTTTCTTATTGTCTCTATTAAGGGGAAGACACATTGTTCTTGTGTTCTTATAATGAGTGGCACGCACACTTCACTTTCACTAATTCACTACACTAACTCAAAAGGTTTAGTTCTGTTGAGCCTTCTCACTGTGTCCGTGTTGTCAAGAAGCTGGATGGCCTCGACATTCACGTGATGATGAAGTCGTCGTTCATGAGCTTCGGCGTATTTCCTAATTATATCTATAACGAAGTCTACTTTTAGGTCCCGATGTAGGTCTTCATTCCTGATGTACCAAGGTGCATTTACAATACCCCTTAGTACTTTATTCTGGAAACGTTGTATTATCTGTACATTGGTGTGTTTGGTACAGCCCCACAGCTGAATACCATAAGTCCACACAGGCATGAGGACTTGTTTGTATAGTAGGATCTTGATGTGAACTGACAACGAGGAGTGCCTCCCAAGGAGCCAGTACATCTTTTTATAACGAACTTCTAATTCGTCCCGTTTTTTCTTGACGTGAGCCTTCCAGCGAAGCTTTGCATCTAGAGTCATGCCAAGGTATTTGGCAGTGTTTTCATAGGGTACAATGATATTATTGATGTAAACCGGTTGATAATAATTTTTTTTGTTAGTGAAATCTACGTGGATAGATTTTGATTCATTCAGTTTAATGCGCCATTTCTTTGTCCAGTTGAAAACGGTAGTTATAGCGGATTGAACCTTTTTTACAGCTTCCACATGGGTCATTCCCGTAGCTATAATAGCTGTGTCATCCGCAAAGGTTGCAATAGTGTTATTATCTAGTGCTGGAATATCACAAGTGTACAATAGGTACAGGACCGGGCCTAAGACACTTCCCTGTGGTACTCCAGCCTTTATTGGCATAAGATTTGAATATGCGTCTTCTTGTCTAACTCTGAACATTCTGTCTTTTAAATAAGATTCTAGAATATCTGCAAATTGTTTGGGAAGGATATTTCTCAGTTTGAAAATGAGGCCTTCATGCCATACTTTATCGAAAGCCTGTGCTACGTCCAAAAAGACAGTACTACATACTTTCTTTTCTTCTAGAGCCTTTTCAATGATATTGGTGATTCTATGCACTTGGTCTATTGTTGAATGTTTTTCCCGAAAACCAAATTGATAGTCAGGGATGACATGTCTTTCTTCTATAATAGGCTTTAAACGTCTCAAGAGTAACTTTTCAAATAACTTGGACATGACAGGTAAAAGTGAGATAGGTCTGTATGATGTTGCTTCATGAAGTGGTTTACCAGGTTTAGGTATCATAATAACTTCAGCTACTTTCCACATATCAGGAACGTGTTTTAATCTAAACGCTGCGTTGATAAGGGTGGTCAGTTTAACTATGGCTTTACGTGGAAGGTTTTGAAGAACTTCTCCAGTAATAAGGTCATAACCAGGCGTTTTCTTTTTACTAAGTAGTTTGATTTCGTTGCGGACTTCTTTGGGTGTAACTAGTCTTATTTCTAGATCATCGTGTGATGTTGAACTTAACAAAAGGTCGTTATCAGTAGAAATATCATTAGGTTTAAAAATTTGTTCCAGGTGTTGAGCAAATCTTCTTGCTTTTTGCTCATTATTTACAGCCCACTGTCCGTCAGTTTGTTTTATTGGTGGAATTTGCGTAGTAGGCTTTTTAAGGCTTTTGGTTGCTTTCCATAAAGAATAGTCAGTTGATTTATTACTTGTTAAATTACTAAGGTATGTATTCATGCAGTCATCGTTGAACTTCTGAATATTTCTTTTTAACCTTTTGGTAAGGTTGTTTAACAAAGTTTTGTCTTCTGGATATCTAGATTGTTGCCATCGCCGCCTCTGACGCCTCTTTTCAACAATCAGATCTCTTATTTCTCTCGGGTAACGGTTGCCTTTGATTCTTTGTTTCAGTTGAGGTGTGTTTTTCCATGCACTTTGCTGAATATCTCTTGTTAATTTTATTACATCCATCTCTACTTGTTGAGGAGTTTTTAGTGGAACTTTGAGGTGTATACTAGAGTCCAAATCAATTCGAAAACTGTCCCAATCAGTTTTATTATTTGTTAGACTGAGGTTGCTCTTTGTCTGCAATATGGTATCACTCAGAGTTAAAATAATAGGTGAATGATCTGAGCTCATATCAAATCCTTCTTCGATTTGAAGAAAAGGTGATGGTAAGTTTTTGTAGATAAAAAAGTCAATTAAATCTGGAATCTTATTAGGATCCGTTGGCCAGTAAGTGGGTTTCCCTGTTGAAATCACGTCACATTTCACTTCTCTGATAGCATTTAAGAGTTCTCTTCCTTTAGTAGTTGTTAGTCTAGAACCCCAAAATATATTTTTGGCATTGAAGTCGCCCCCAAGGATAAACCGGTAGCCAAGTTTTTCTAAAAATTGCATATATTGCTCAGATTTTATCGTATATCTTGGTGGGCAATATATTGAAGATATGGTAACAGGAAAACGTTTAGTCTTGATACCAACTGCAACGACCTGCATATATTGCTCTTCATATTTATGTTCTGCAAAATGACAGATGTTATCTTTTATTATAACAGCGCTACCCCCTCTAGCAGTGTTATCAGGATGTAATGCATGATAAATTTTGTAGCCATCAAACTTAACGTAGGATTCTCTAGTGAAGTGTGTCTCGGAGATAAGACACACGTCAATATTTTCTGTATTTAGGACTACCTGCAGTTCATCTCGATGCTGTAGGAGTCCATTAGCATTCCAAGTCATAATTTTAATGTTGTACATTTTTTGTTTTTTGTGAAATAGCTATTTTGTTGCTATGTTCCAGATGTTTTAGTCTTTGATCAAACGAGGTTAAAAGATTTAATATGGTATCTATCTTTTCATCCGTCGTTGATTGTTGCTTAACCGGCACTGCAACCTCTTTCTTCTGAGGTTTTGATGCTGACTGAGATGGTTTTGTCATTTGTGCATAGGAGATATTCTCTGACACACGTTGGAATGTGGTTATTTTCTTATTATTTGATTTGGAGGGTTGAACAGTTGGCAGCGGTGTGCTTTTTTTGTTTGATTTGTTCCTAATATTTTGAAGTTCTTTCGCTATTGCACATCCTCTGTAGCTTGCGGGGTGTGGTTCCCCACAATGTATGCATTTTGGCTTTTCTTCTGCTGGTTTTTTGCAGTCTTTAGTTAAGTGTTTACCAGTACACTTTACGCATCTGGGTTCTTTGGAGCAGTATCCCTGGGTGTGCCCATATGCTTGACATCTTTTACACTGTGGGATCAGTTTTGATGTTTTTAGTGGCTGGATGTCTATTTTGCAGCCTAAGATAGATTTAATAGTATAAATGTTGTTAATGTCTTCATCCTTTTGAAATGAAAGCATAAACATATTTAGAGGCTCCTTAGTCCTCCAGCTGAGCTTATTGACAGCATTTTCAATCTTATAGCCTTTTGACTTTAGGTCTTCGACTATTCTATCAGGTAAGCATGATGAGTGCAGGTTTTTTACCATTACCTTAATTGGCCTGTCCTGTTTGTTCTCATATGAGTACCAGCGGCAGTTGTTTTGTAACAAAAGCTTGGTAATTGCTCTGTATGAGTCTTCATTACGGGCGTTTATCTTGGCGCTCTCTCCGTTCATCATTTTAACTATGAATGAATCTTTATCTAATTCATTATCCAATATAAAATCATAGAACTTCTGGTAGTTCTTGACGTTTTCAACAACGATTGGGGGTGGTTGAGGTGCCTTCTTGGCTTTAGGCTTCTCTTTGGATACCTGGCTGGTTTCATCCAATTCTTTTAACGGTGGGGATAGTGACAGGTTCAACTTCCTTTTCTTCCTGCTTTTTTGGCGTATCCACTCGGTTTCTTTGGCCAGTTCCTCGTCATCGGTCTCATATTGGACCGGTTTGGGAGGTTCCTCGTTGTCCAAGCTCTGTTTCACTGGGACAGCATTATGTTGCTCCTGAAGATGTTTCAGGTGGCGTTGTAGTTGATCTATTTGATCCTTTAGGTCGCTGACCAACGTTTCCAGTTTCGTCCGTTCGTTTTTTTCATCTGTGAAATATTTATACAACAGATGTTCTGTTTCGGTTTTAAGGCTGATAGATTTTGTCGGCGAACCCATATTTATATTTTTTGAGTGTAGATTCGCCTTAACACTTATTCACTTTATATAATGTAATCACAATAACATTAACTGAGTCATCGCGACGGCGACCACGTACGGCCCGCGCGCGGCGAACTAGGTTGCTGCGTCAGCGCTTTACTCGAGTACGGACTAGAGTAAGGTCTGCGACACATCTGTTCTCATCGGAAATCGAATGATCACTCATTTCACACTTGAGCAAATAAAAATTCATGAAGAATGGCTTTTGAAATTCTTTCTTGTCCTTGAAGTACTGGTAGAATACGGTATTGGTGCACAATTTTATGGTTTAAGTTTTAAGTATAAGTAAAGATAATCTTGAAAGATAGTCAGTTCCCAATTCTTATAAAATAACGTCATTTTGTTCAAGATATGTAATATATATAAATTCAAACTTCATTGCGTTTTATATAAATAATAATACTAAATAATAAATTCTAAGCATATAAACTTGTGCCATGGATACTTGGTGAACGGATAGACATACTTAAATACATTTATAAACATTCTTGACTCGAGTACAAATGTCCATGTTCATCACACGAAACATTTGCCCCTAGCGGGATTCGAACCCGTAACCCTCTGCTTCGTGGCCAGGGTCTCTGACCACTGGACCAACGGCCCAGTTGATTTGAACTTTATATCGTTAAAATCAATTGAACGATTTGAATGAATGATAAAATGCGAAGCTGACAGACTAAAGTGATAGTCAATTAACTTAATTTTTTATTGAGTGTCGAGTGAATGATAGCTTCGCGGTTGAGTGAATGATAAATTTGTCATAATGTATAATGCATTATGAATCATACACAATGGTTGTATTGAATTGTTAAAAAAAACAAATTATAATAATGTCGGTCTAGGCGGGAAATCTCAACGAGGATTAGCCATCTACGCAGGAGATATTATAGTGCACAAGTGTGTGCGCAAACACAAGTGCACTCTCTATTTCTTTACTCTCATAGTCCGGTAAGATGGCAATTCGACATGACCGATGACAGTTCAGGCGCAGGACCAACAGCTTAACGTGCTTTCCGAGGCACGGGGGTGATTAAACCGCCAATTTCTTGACTCCGGGATGTTACTAGGTAATTTCAATATTGAAATACCCAGCCACAAATTTTGGCCTGATCCGGGATATCTTGGTCCTGATGCTATGACGGCGCATGCTACCATTAGACCAACGAGGCAAACAACAGAAACAAATTAACACGATAGAAATCGACAGGATACATTAAAATATTTCTGCAGTTCCGTCAGAAGATTGATTTGGTTTACTGAGAAGGACTGACGAGGTACTAAATAGTTATTCTCTGTCGTCCTACACTTATTTAGAAACGTATAGTATAGAATAATGTTATATATATTAATTGTAAATAAATTATAACTAACTAACTAAACCTCCCGCCACTTCCCTAGTAAACAAATTATAATTAATAATAATTGAGTCTAAATTATTGTATCATCTTCTTCTCTACAAATTTTTGCTGTGTCTGGCTGGATCCATAATTTAATATAGGTAATTACTGTACCTAAATTATGGAAGCAATAAAATGATTTGATTTGTTTTGATCATCTCGGAAAACTTACAAGATCGTAGAAATCTTAAATTCGTTTATAACTCGATAGATCAATTTAGATTGTATTAAAGAAGATCTTTCGTCAAACTAACAAAATCAAATTATTCGACAAGTAGATGAAAATCCTATGTAAACATTTACTCAACCGTAACAGTTTGTTGATGAGGAAAATACGAGACATGTTTTGTTTCTCCTTTTATTATTATTAATAAGTGGCTATAACTTGTTAATTATATAAATGCCGTTTCTTGGCAATAAAATCGAACTTTAGGCATTATATATTTTTTGTTTATAACAAAGTGGCTAACTCTTTACTTAAAAGATTAACTTCCCGTGATGGTTTGGGCCCTAAAATAATGTTACGACCGCTCCTCGTCTCTCATGGCGTAAAAAAGGGTCACTTGTCACATCATTTTCACAATTTTCTGTCAACCCAACTCAATTTTTCAAATTAGTTTTCGGCTAAATGTGGTTAATATTGCTTACCTCCTCCTTTGACTCTGTCTATTTCTACGGGGGTTGCGGGCGTGATGGTGAATCGGCTAAGTTTTCCAGTTTATCAATTACAAATGAATACATAGCACCACGCCCATAATCCCCGAAGGGGTAGGCCGAGTCAAAGGGGCAGCAGGCACCTTTAACCACATTCAGCCAAAAATAAAACTGGGCTGGGTTAGACGGAAAATTGCGAAAAAGTAGTGACAAGTGGGTAGCTCATCGCCTACACAATCACATACCCAAACCCCATATACCATTAGTCGCTATAGATTATATTGTCTATTTGTATATGTTATTACCGACTTAGATATTTAATAAAAATCACTTATCTACCCTACAGTCGCCCTTTACGACATGCTAGGCAAGAAACTTAGCTGGCATATTTTTTTTAAAGTCCCAGACCAACATCGGACTTACAAATAAATACAATTGTTAATTAAATACAATACAATACACTATTCTAAGTGTGATAGTGCTCATGTCACATGTGTATATTGAGAAACTTTCAACTATGCACGTTATCAAAGACATACAATTAGCCACTTCACCGTGACTATCAATCGTTTCATCAACAACAAAACGTGAATTATGCATTCGTTATCAACATCGAGTAATGCAAGGGTTTAATTAGTCACAATGAGAACATTGTTGGAAACGCAACGTACTACCAACACGTGACTACAAACTTGGAACGAGTTAATCTTAAACAATGCATTTATGCAAAACGCTTCGTGGGACTGGGAATCTTAATGCCCACTTCATAATACCGCTGAGTTTAAACATCAAGGACCTTAAATCGAGAGACATAGGGTTCTTAATTAATCAGGTGGATGTTGAGGAAGGATACGGCGGTGCCTATAGCGACGAAATTACGGAGTAAAGCCGACTTGACATCCGTTCAGGTCGAACAGTTGTAACACCTACACACGTGTGGGAAATTGGAAAGTTAACGGACGCTTCCTCAATAATTATAATGTCGAGAAAGAACTTTATACGCGTTCATCATTCGTGGTGTCGGCCACAGTGTAGATGGAAGTCCGGTAAAGTGCCTCCTCTTCCGTGATTATACCATCATAAATAGTTTTGCAGACTTCTAATTTCAAGAAATTAATTAAATTGACCGCGAAAAGCATAGGTATTGTTTAATTTGTAAACATCATAAACATTGTTTAAAGAAATACATGGAAATGTCTATGAAAAAATCCTGTGGAATTTGTTAACTTTGAAAATCAGCTGCTTGGTAGCTTGGGCTTGGACTTGGCTGCGAAGTGTTTTAACACTACAAGCAGGCGCTTGTAGGCTTTATAGGCATAAATTATGTCGTTTAGCAAAAACCTAAGATCTGTATAATTATTAATAATAATCTGTAATTTATTAGGTCAACCGACTTGAATAAATTACATTCTGCATCGCTTTCATAAATAATGGTGACATAATTAAGTTACATTATATTTACAACAGAACTCAAAAAGCTAATTTTGACAGGCGCGTTAGTCGAGTGGCCAGAGACCCTGGCCACGAAACCAAGGGTCGCGGGTTCGAATCCCGCTAGGGGCAAATGTTTCGTGTGATGAACATGGACATTTGTACTCGAGTCATGGATGTTTATAAACGTATTTAAGTATATCTATCCGTACATCTAGTATTCATAGCACAAGCTTATAAGGTTAGTTTGGAACTAGGGAATTGGTGTGTCAGTCTGGAGAATTTATTTATTTATAATTAGATAATAGATGTTGCGCTTTTTTGGCAATATGTATATGGCGGGGACTCTTCTTCTTCATCGTTATCTCTCACAACGGACCCGTCATATTAACGTTAAAATATCACACTGAATTTATTTCGACTTGACCATACTGACATAGGTCACGCAAGTTTGAACAACGTTGCTGTTACGCCACAGTAAGAGGCGTAAATTGCCCAAACAACGGTTTTCAAGCATCCAATTAATCAATTTAAGTAAATATGTGAAAGGTCAGCAGTTAAATAAATACAACTAGCGATTACGAGAGGCGGTAAAATTTATTATGTAAACTAACCTTGTTAATAAAAAGCGTGTTTACGTTGATGGCGATGTGTGTTTTTCTGGGCGTGTGTTGTTATCAGGAATCTAATACATGTTTATGTTTTTAAATTAGCCCCAATTTCATAACAATCAATGACAACGACTAAAAAAATGTCCTATTATCAGTTAATTTATACACTTGGGATTTTTTTTCAAGTGGGCTGTGAAAACCACTTTGCAAGAAGGCAGGAAAAGATATTCTCCAGACGGTTCGTACTGTACTCGCGTTTAGGCTCATCTTTCTACTTACCATCTAGTAGGTACATTCATGGCCGCCTATGACACTTCCAATAAAAAAAGAAACATTTGACGTCTCTCACATGGAAACTTGCAGCTGATGCAGGAGAAAGGTGACAGAGGACGATGACATCACGAGTGTACCGAGACCATGCCTCCACCGTGTCGGGTGTGCCGTGAAAGTTGACATGTGCGGGGCGTGGCCTGGGGTGTTCTTGTGGCTTATACATCACTCAACTTTGTCGCTGTGGCTCGTTCCGTTGTTTCCTTTGCGCGTGGTGAGTTTGTGAAAAAATAAACTGTCAAAAGCGAAAAAATGGCGGGATAAAATAGATTGGGATAGTTGAAGCATCAGACGCATTTTGTTTTTGGTACCTAACCTGTTATTTGTATCTTTCAACAAATTAATAATTGATATCTTTAGTTATAGAATTATACAGAAACATTCACTATTTAACAGTTACATTTTTTTTTTCACAGTATTAATAATAATAATAATAACCGACCGGTGCTCCATCACACATTTAGATCAAACTCTCAAAAGGCCTCTACATGTTGGACCCATGTCCCCATGCAAGCCTCAAAGTCCCGGGCTTGTCCCGTGATTGTGCCGAGAGACATAATAATAATAATAATCTTTATTTTCATTTTCTAAACCTTGACGCGGGAAAATGCTTTACGCACCGTCACCCGAGTCCGAGGCCCCTGCTCCAGCCAAGGATGGTAGTGGCCGGAGTATACCCACTTAAACACCGCGGTAACCCTCATCGCCGAGAGGAGGGATGTCATCGGCGATGGCTGAGAAAAACTTTAGCGCTCCTTGAAACTACATACAAAGTGGCGAGTTATTCGATGCGATGTAGTTCAATTGCCGAATTGTATGCAAATGCGCATTGCACTGCCCCGCGCCGTATTTGTTTACGGAAAATTAACGGGCATCTATTTATAGAATGGCATTCCGAAACAAACATATCAATCTCGAACGAGGTCGAACGAATATGTTTGATCAGAGCTTTAGAATCGTTACGTGCGTTCTGACACGCAGTTGGTGGGACTGTGTGACACAGTGTCGGTGACGCGAATATTGTTGTTTTTCGTGACTGTTAGTGGAATATAGACGGCTTTAGTTTGGAGTGAAATGGTTAGGTATTCATTGACCTAGGCACATCCGTGCACCGCTGCTCATACTAATAGGTCCACATACCACTATATACTACTTAGTTATTTACTTATACTATATACTACTTAGTTATTTACTTATTTAGTTTCTTGTCGGTTTCTTCTCGGTAGAAGCAACATTCCGAACCGGTGGTAGATTCATATTATTAGTTGATTTTCCTATTGAATGGACGATTTATAAGTGTTTGTTTCAAACCTATATAAATAAAGGGTATTTTGACTTTGACTTTGACTTTGAGTTTGACTTATAGGTGCTAGGATTGCGAACTTGACAGGCCCGTGATCCTGCCCACGAAAACAAGGGTCGCGGGTTCGAATCCCGCTAGGGGCAAATGTTTCGTGTGATGAACATGGACATTGTACTCGAGTCATGGATGTTTATAAAAGTATTTAAGTATGTCTATCCGTACGCCTAGTTTCCATAGTACAAGCATAAGCTTAGTTCGGAACTAGGGAATTGGTGTGTCAGTCTGGAGAATTTATTTATTTTATTATTATTTATTTACTTCTCCGTCGAGTTATCATCCAGGTAATAGCAAGTGTCCACTTTGACCTTGATCCTACATTTAGGCAGTGCGGTTATTAGTTATTACCACAAAGGGACTGCCGCCTGACCTCGCGAAACCTTAATAAGAGAGCCAGACAAATTGGTTCAGTTAACACTCTTAATTATTTGAATGTGTAAGTTTTCTCACCACAATGGTAGTAGTATTGTCTTGCCATTTTAATAATCTTAATACATAGTACAAAATAATCTATGATAAACACATAATGGCCTTTAACTTTCGTGCATTTCTGTTGCGTTGAATAAGGGAATCTATAATAAACACATAATGGCCTTTAACTTTCGTGCATTTCTGTTGCGTTGAATAAGGGAATCTATATTAAACACATAATGGCCTTTAACTTTCGTGCATTTCTTTTGCGTTGCTTCATGTATTGTCAGTCACTTAAACTCACATTTATATATACAACATGAGCTATACATGAATATACAGGGTCATTTGTAAAACATCAACAACCTCGCACAAGTAGATTACTGACATTATAAACGACAACGTTTGTTCGTTTTCCATATGACCCTGTATACATAGGAACCAGAATAAGAGATGAATGGATTGTGTGAAAGATGATATGAGTAAAATGGAAGTGGATAGCTTGATAACTGCTGACCGGGACGTATGGAAGAGGAAGACATGCTGCGCCAACCCCAGATGAACTGGGAGAAGAGCAAGAGGATGATGATATAGGAACCAGACAAATTTAATCATGATAACACATCTACAAATATCTGTGAGTGTAAAATTTCCTCATCGCCGAGCTACTGGTATTAAACCGTATTGGTAATGGAAAGTAGTAGTTGGAATCCTACATAACCTAAATAACGCTTCCTAAGCTTAATAAATGAACGGAATGACCCCTAAGTAGTAACGTTTAAATTCTACTGCCTTTTATTCGTCTCGTATTGCAATGCTCGTTATATGCATTTGTATCAATGGTTAGCGGTTGTACTGTCTCCGAGTGCATTTGGCCGTCTGCGGTGGACCGGCCACGCTTTCGCTAGCCACTAATGGCTCGGATGTCTGGCCGCGAGATGGCCGGAATAATCCGCCGATTCAGATTGCACTAGGAAATTCGAAATACGAAGATTCGTGACGGTTACTGCAATATTGCTATTTTGATTAGACTTAGACTCCTAGCCTAGACTAAGAGTTTAGTACCTATTTTATTACAGTTCACACATACATAAATATCATCATGGCTGTAATTCCCTACAGGGTAGGCAGAGTTAAAGCCTTGAAATACATTCAGTAAAAAAATAAAAACTGGGCTGGGTTAGATGGAAACTTTTGAAAAAGAAGTGATAAGTGGATGGCTCGTCGCCTACACAATCACAAACCCAAAACCCGATATACCATTAGTCGTCTTTTACGACATGCTAGGCAAGGAACATACCTGGCCCAGCTCATTATTTTTAAGTCCCAACATGGGAAATGCCTACAGTAAATTTCCTTATTGTATTGTTTAAAACTGGCGCTGGCTTTTTCATAAGTCATGACACGTATTCTAGTTACAACTTGTGATTCATAGCCAGCGATCCAAAGTTCAGAGCATGACACTGGGACTGTGATTAAGTATTAAGCAATAATAGGCTAGATGACTAAAAAATTCTGTATAGTCCGTCAGTTAGATTATAAAAAAATATTGAACACGTATTTTTTTATTTATTTGTCAAACAAACATTGACGAAGATACAATGCATTCAAGTTGCGCGTGACGTCACACTTTCGTACAATTTTTACTAAATAGTGACGTCGCAAGCCCCCACTCTAAAACTTGGATGCTCATTATCTTTGTGATTTTTTGTTAATTTGATAAAGCGAAAAATATGTGTCTAGTATTTTTGTATAATCTAACTGACGGACTAAATAGAATTATAGTTTTTTAATGCAGTCATCATCCCTATTAAATATTTTGTTCGGGTCTATCTGCCTACTCCGCTAGGGAAGTGGCTTGAAGTTTAGTTAGTTAGTTAGTTTAAATATAATTGAGTTTAATTTTATTTCAATAATCATGTGATATGATTGTCAGGTTTTTGATAAATATGCGTGGCAGATATGTATACCGCACGTTATATTATAATGGCGTGTGACTTTTTATTTAATTGGTTTAGAGTTTCCTTTGGTGTATCTCAGTAAGTTCTATTTCAAGTGTTTACGTCTGGATGATTCGTTGGGAACAAACGTATTCAGTAATGCAAAAAGTTAGGTTAAAATACGGATAATTATAGGTACAACTTTATTGGTTTCGTAATTAAAATACCTTAACATATTCTAAAATTCTTGAAAATCATTATCTACCTATTTAATTGTGAAATCGGCCGTGAGATTATTTCAAATAAATTCCTTCCATGTTTCACGATATTCGCGTTTTCACCAAAAGTATTTAGTCAAATAACACAATGCCCGCGATTCTAATAAAACTAATCAAATAATTTGCATTGTAAACGGTTTTAATTGTCCTGAAACATTAGTAGAAAGATATTCTGATCGCAAAAAATCAATTTTAAGTATTCTAATTGCATTTAATTGTAACCGTTAAAACCGTTTTGCACAACTATTTAAATCGAAAACGATTGTTTAATTAATTATGTTATTTGAATTTCAAAGTCAAGTCACACTCAATTTGTTACAGCATTGAAATGTTATTTCCTTTTTTAATCTCTGACGTAAACTTCTACAATTGTAAGACTGCTTATCTATTTAAAAGTTTTTATTCTTGTGCCTGTCCGTCCTACTGTCTATATTCTATAGGTATTAGAAATTATTCGTGTCGCAAACTTGCGAGATAATAGCAAACTTTGAAGATAGGGGATAAAACGGGGGGTATGAATTGACCCTTCAAGTGGTAACTTGTTAATCTGACTTCAGACCCAATATTTAATATACATTTTAACGGTTATTGTATAGTGCTACCTTTCAATATATGAAAGTAATATGTATAAACGAGACGGCAACTGGTGATGTGTTTGAAGTATGTAACTGGGTGTTAAATGCTAAAATGAAAATATTCGAATCGAAAGGAAAACAGCTATTTGAACATATAGTTAATCAGACTGGATCGATGAACTATGTGTTTAGCTGGAAATATTCAAAATTATCTGCTTTGTGCCGCTCAATCGCGGCATGGCAACTGCGGCGCCAGAAGTGTCAACTCTTCTTTAAATCGTGCTGGTTGGTGGTGTCTTTTCCCTTTAACTTCTAATTCTACCAACTTTTGCATTTAAACTATGTACTATTTTGCTAAAATGCGAGTTGGCCTTCGTCTGTATGCGTTGACGCAAAAATTCTGCTGAATCCATGTACGAATTAAAAAATTTGGTTACATTATGGTTGAAAGAGCTTATCACTCTTTGGATTCTACCTTTTTGGGTATCGCGTGATTTTTTTTATTTTTTTATGGTAAGATGGGTTTCCTCTTGGCTTCATACTAAACCATAGGGTTGAGAAGAAACCTACGATGGAGCGAGCTTACCCAGAAGCAGCCTATTTACTCTTGCTTTAAAAATGTTAGTGTTCTAGTCATGCGGGAAAACAGACGCAGGCAGGATGTTCCATGCAGTGATGGTATCGATATACCACGTCTATAATGTAGTTCCACTCGAGCTGATGCGGCAGGCGGCCACTGGGCGACCGGGCGACCTTGCGGGACCATCTTTAGCCATACCCACTGCACCCGTGCCAGCGGCCGCTTCCGCGCGCGTTTCCGTAAACACTGGAGGTGATGCTGACTCATGCTGATGCAGCGATGCACTCCGAATATGCGTTAAGACACCGGTTCCCAACTTAGCAGTGTTTTTGTTTCATTTGTTGTACTATGATAGATTAGGTATATGTTAGCGTTGATCGAAATTCGAGTACCTATAGTATTTTTTCACGGTGGTTTAGCGGTGCGTGATCTCCTGGGCGTTTTACCGTGAGGATTTCCCTCAGGTTAAAAAAATGTTTAATTTTACTATCAAATTGACCTACAGCAGATGTAGAAGAAATCTTTATTGGTGTAGGGTTTTTTTATAATATTTCCTGCATATTTGGTCAATTCGCTAAACTTCTAAAAACGCTGTCCCCTGCATTCTATATCCGCCTTATACCTAACAAATATTTAATTTTGATTATCAATGCTGCATTGTATATGCATTAAACACCTTGAGAGTGAATCTCAGCTGCAGCCGGTTGCACGGTTCCGCGCTCGCTTCCGTAAACACCGCCAGTGAATTGACTCACACGGGTGCAGTTAATGTATCGCAGATCATAGTCGATGCTGATCAAGATTCATGCTTAAAAAGGACATTAAGGTGAGAACATTGAGTAGTGACTACGAGGATTTTGTGCGCTCTAAACGACGAAGGTCGTACTGTGAAAATTCAAGGTCATTCGGATGAAGAATTATTTGCATTTTTTCAACGAAAGCGTCTTTGATGCTACGATCAGAAATTTGGTTCCCGATTTCATTAAATACATAACATAAAGAATTTTTCAAATCGGACCAGTAGTTCCTGAGATTAGCGCGTTCATGCAAACAAACAAACTTCAGCTTTATAATATTATTCGTAGTATAAATATCACAGAAATATTCCTAAAGCATTGAAAAGAACAATTAAATTGGATGTATGAGTGTCCTAAATAAAACAATGGTTATTTTAAGAAAATGCCGTCATGGAATTATTTGTGGTGACATCTATCTATATATCTCATGTTATTATGTACATTATAGGAAAGTACATTTATACAGACATGCAGTCATTGTTCAGTGGACTGGTAGACGTACCGTATCACGGCTACGCACTCGCCCCGATTCGCTTCACAACGATCAGTCAGTCGATTAAGCGATCGTAACATCGAGACGGTTTTAATCGATTCCGCCGATCGAGACGATCCAATTTGCGCGTTACGTAGGCGCCGTAATGGCGTTAGCCCGACAGCGATTGGGGTTGGGTTTCCTTTCAGCCGGGGGCGATTGTAGGACGATTTGTTTAATCCCATTTATCGCCGTTTCGTTTGGCGGCGGTGGCGTAACAAGTGAACTGCGTGGGTACTGTCTGGCCTTTTGTAGCTTATGTGGAGTCAGAAATTTGTCGTCTCACTAACTAATTTCGCGCCATTTTGGCGGGGTACGCAGAGAGAGATACGTATTTCTTACGTATATATAACATAACATCATCATCATCATCATCGACAAGCTCGATGGCGCATTCGGTAGTGACCCTGCCCCATGCGCCAAGAGTTGTGGGTTCGATCCCCACCCAGGACAAACATTCGTGTGATGAATACTTGTGTTTGTTCTGTGTCTGGGTGTTAATATCCAATATATAAGTATATATTTGTAATACCACTGTTGTTTCTGATATCCGTAACACAAGTGCTTAACCTACTTACTTCGGAGTCAGATCAATGTATGTGATGTCGTTGAATATTATATTATATTATATTTAATATTATAATATAACATCACGCTCATAATCCCCGCAGGGGTAGGCAAAGTCAAAGGGACAGCAGGTCCATTTAACCACATTCAGCCAAAAATAAAACTGGGCTGGGTTAGATAGAAAAATTGTGAAAAAGTAGTTACAAGTAGCTAGCTTGTCGCCTACACAATCATATACCCAAAACCCCATGTACCATTAGTCGCCTTTTACGACATGCTAGGCAAGAAACACAGTTGGCACATTATTTTTTCATTGGTTGTTAAAACGTAACACGAGTTACAAACAAACTCTCTTGCGCACTTATAATCATAGTGAGGATGGATAACTTAATATTCCGTGGGTTCACGTACGGATGGGTCCAAGAATGCGGATGGACATTTCACTGAGAAAGTGAAATGCGGATAAGGAGTGGACGAGAGATGGCTTGATAATGGTCTTAATGGGGCACTTTACAGCTTGCTAATATGTATAGTTTAAGTGTGACTATGGTATGGTATATGGGTGTCGAAGAATATTCCTAGTCCATGTCGTTATGCTAACACGATGTGCTTACTAAATATAATACGTAGTACAAAATATACCTTAGGTTTTATCTCAAGGACTATATTTATACTTATCAATTAATTCAGTTGAAATATTAACCAACCTTACAATCATGGAAATGAAATGCGCCTGATGTTTTCTCTAGTGAAAGGGGTTATTCAAAAAGGGTTAACGAAGACACTTGTAGGCTGGGTTGGCTACTTGAGTACACATTAGGGTGATTACAAAACAATATTGCTTGCATATTTTTTATTTTGTTCAGCAAAACAAGAATGACGCATATACAGAGCGTTAAAATTCCGCATGACGTCACTAGTACCGTAATATTTCAGGAGTGATGTCAAGCGCCCCATTTCAGATCGTTGAAGCGCTGTATCTTTGTCATCGAGTATTAGATAGAAAAAATAAAACTAATACATCTAACCCAGCCCGACTTTGTTTTTGGCTGAATGTGGTTGAAGGGGCATGCTGCCCCTTTGACTCTGCCTACCTCTTCGGGGATTATGGGCGTGATGTTATTATGTAAAACATATTTAATATTTTTTTGGTAATTAATGATTGGAAAAAATTTAGTCAAGTGGCCCATTATGATGCTTCTGTTGTTACTGACGCCTGTAGGCTACGGTGACCACTCGGTTCTTGACCTCACACTCCATTGCCACATGATTGTTTGTCGCCTGTATAAAAATGTCTCAGACGCCTATTGGTTACGCGGCACAAGCACTCAATAAGTAACCCAATGCCCTCAATACGCTAGACATATTCGTAGGACTCCTCTCCCGTTCCCCATTAATGGTAGACGGGTTGGCAACCCTCCTTTCAGTGCCGGGCCACTATTGATTTTCCTGGCCTAATTCTTGAGTCTGCCTAGACCCGCTTGGGCGTGGGCTAGATTTACGACTGCCGTAAACAACTGCCTACCATACTTTACGAGGTGATTGCACCACGTCTAGACTAGCCACGAAATACCTGGTAGTGGGATTCAATCCGTTACCATCTTCCTAGCCTTATGTCTCGTTTCTAGTTGGGGTCCGTTCGTACTTTGACCTTGGGTTAAGCAAGCCTACCCTTAGATACATAACCTGGCAATTAGATCATGATAACACTTCAATATTTCTTAACACTTTCAATATTTGACTGGCCCATTGGTCGAGTGGTCAGAGACCCTGGCCACGAAACCAAGGGTCGCGGGTTCGAATCCCGCTAGGGGCAAATATTTCGTGTGATGAACATGGATATTTGTACTCGTTTATAAACATATTTAAGTATGTCTATCCGTTCAGCTAGTATCCATAGCACAAGCTTATACGCTTAGTTTGGGACTAGGGAATTGGTGTGCCAGTCTTAAGAATTTATAATTTATTATACTTTTTAATTTTTTTATAATAGTTATTTGAATGTGCAGGTTTCTAGACGATATCACAGCATACCTAATTATATTAAATACGCCATACAAAACAAGTGAATATATACTACTTATTAGCATCACAGTATCTTCCATGAAAATGCCTTTAATAAGTCAATACTACGCTTAGAGTAAATTAATTTTCGACCCTGATGAAAGTAAAAAATGTAAGTAGGCTACGTTAAGTAGATGTTACGTTTGACCTAGTGGCCTAAGTTTTGGATAGGTGCTGGCATAGTGCCAGAAACCTTGAGATAGTGGCAAACTGTAGAATGTGTTACACTGCGCTGCGATATTGCGCCAACTTAGTTCATTGCGGTGTGTTAACTAACTAAACTATGAAAAGGATCGTGGATGTTGAAGAAGCAAGTGAGGTGTGTAAGGATCGTGCCATATGGCGTTCGGTTCTTTTATCTATAAAAATAAATAAAATAATAAAATAAATATTCAACGACATCACATACATTGATCTGACTCCGATGTAAGTAGCTTAAGCACTTATGTTACGGATATCAGAAATAACAGTGGTATTACAAATATATACTTCAATATTGGATATTGACACCCAGACACAGAACAAACACAAGTATTCATCACACGAATGTTTGTCCTGGGTGGGGATCGAACCCACAACTCTTGGCGCATGGGGCAGGGTCACTACCGAATCCGCCAACGAGCTTGTCAAATCTATCTGCCTACACCGCTAGAGAAGTGGCGTGTCTTAACTCACTTCTACATGTGTTGGCTCATACCGCAGTGTGCTGTACTGAGGAAATTTGAAAAGTGCTGCGTTTAGTATATCATGACAATTTTTTCGTCAAATTCAATTATGCTGTGTTATGGCGTAATTTTATATATCTTTATACAAGTCGATGCAGTGAGCTGCCCCTCAATGTGTTGACCGGAAAACGGTGGTAGCTCTATGGTAAGGACATGCGCCTCCTATCTAAGGGGTGCAGGTAAGAGTCTAAACGCGGGCATGTAGTTCTGGATTTTTTAAATCTATGTACGTATTTACACCGACAGGCTCGAACCGACAGGCAACGACAGGCCGTTGGTCGAGTGGTCAGAGACCCTGGCCACGAAACCAAGGGTCGTGGGTTCGAATCCCGCTAGGGGCAAATGTTTCGTGCGATAAACATGGATGTACTCGAGTCATGGATGTGTATAAACGTTTTTAAGTATGTCTATCCGTTCACCTAGTATCCATAGCACAAGCATAATGCCTAGTTTGGAACTAGGGAATTGGTGTGTCAGTCTGGATAATTTATTTATTTATTTATTATTTATACCAGTAGCTCAGCGGTGAGGGAAAGCATCGTGATGACACCTGCACATTCCAACATTTCCAACAACTCTATACTTGTGTATCCATGATCCAAATTGTTTAGTTCCTCTTTCTAAGGGTTACAAAGGTCAGATCGGTCGCTTCAATGTAATGTCAGACTCGCTTAATCCTGGATCATGGTCTAAGCGGACACCGACTAATGCACGTTATGAGCATGATGTGTTGACAGAAAAACTTGTAGGTGCTTAGTAACCATATTATTATTAAAGGTGACCTTGTTGAAATGTGTGCATTTTATCATGACGCACTTTTTATTGATCTTAGCACTGCAGCTGTTTGTATGTTATGATCCAAGCAAATATAGTTTTATCGCCATCGTTTTGTTTGTAACTAGTAGCGCCCCGCGGTTTTATCCGCGTAGTTCCCGTTCCCGTGGGAAAACGGGGATAAATAGCCTACGTACGTTACTCCCCGATAAAGTGGCTTTCCATTGGTGAAAGGATTTTTCAAATCGGTCAAGTAGTTTCGGAGCCTGTTCGATTCAAACAAACAATCAAATCTTTCTTCTTTATAATATAATATAATGTAATACTTATTTAAAAAAATATCACATGTTACTGGAACGATGATAAATAAGTAACTTGTATTATCCGTCCAATACCTGTTTTTATTTCCAGTTGGTGTTTTGCAAAGTAGTTTAAGTGTTAATGTAAACAATTTTTTTACCAACTATATACTTTTGGACCATCTTAGAATATCTATTCCAAGAAAACTTTTGACTGGCCCGTTGGTCGAGTGGTCAGAGACCCTGGCCACGAAACCAAGGGTCGCGGGTTCGAATCCCGCTAGGGGCAAATGTTTCGTGTGATGAACATGGACATTTGTACTCGAGTCATCATGGATGTATATAAACGTATTTAAGTATGTCTATCCGTTCACGTAGTATCCATAGCACAAGCATAAGCTTAGTTTGGGACTACGGAATTGGTGTGTCAGTCTGAAGAATTTATTAATTTATTTATTAAAAAATTTAGGTGGGGGACCTATATTTTCTCCCACTTTAATGAGATGATATTAAAAATTAAGTATTTTGTTTATGAACTTTTCACATATTATTACGTCGTATATACGCAATGGCAAACACAATTATGTTGCAAACAAAATATTATCGCCCTGTTTGGTCGTAAGTCATTGACCTGCGTTCGTAAGTTAAATTTTTTTTTTGCCACCTGGCACTAATTGCGTTGTTATAAACGTTTTTTTGAGAGATATCGAACTGGCATCGACAAATTCTTTATGCTCGGTGGGCTTGCCGTGATGTTTGAAAACAAGCAAGGCTAACCACGACATTGACGTCATAACAAAAAATTAAGGCAATCATGTCCCGAGCTAGATGGATAGGTTGCCAGAATTAAGAGGTCACTGACTCCAACAAGCTTCTGAACGAAAATATGCTACACTACAAGAAAATATACTATTATCATGTCTGGTCAGTCACATACATTTTAGATTTCGTATAGGCTTAACACAGACAGATGTCGCTACAGGCATCATTTAGACTAATTGAGAGATAAAACTGAATAAAAACGTTATTATTTCAGTTTTTTTTCATAAATAAGACGTAGATTAGATAATTTATTAAATTTAGGTAAAAAACATGAATATAAAATATTTTCTTCAGAAGCAAACCAAAATAATCTTTGTTTTAAAACCATGAATTTTACACAGATGGCGTATTATTACTAAGAAACAACTAACTTGTGCTTGTAGCGCCATCTTGTATTATTCCGAACAAACAGACTAAACTTTGCTGTAGTTCCAATTACTCACCACAGTCGCTGTTCTTGCGCGAGTTATAGCAGTAACTTTTCAAGAATGGGAAGTGACCTCTGTTGTACGTAGTATATTATTACTCTGTGCAATTATGCTACAAGAGCTTAAGCTACATACTTCGGAATCCGATCAATGCATGTGAAGTAGTCTGATATTTATATTTATTGTTATGCTTTTACTCCCAAGTACATACACAGGTTTGCAGGCCTTAAAATATCGCTGACTAATCACCAGAGAGAGCTTTGAACGGCTTTTGTTTATGACTTAAAAAACTCTTCCTCTATATTAGCCAACCAAGTATTTAACCACTTTTTATAATATTACTAAAGGCGACAAGCAACGACCGGCTCCAAGGCAATTGGTCACCGTAGCCTATTGACATTTGCAACATCATATAACAACATCTATGTACACAACTGTTGTCCGGCTACCATAAAGTGTACCCGCAGCGTAGTCGCAAAGCAATATAAGTTAGCCCTTGACCGATTTAGCCGGACAATCTGACGGTGCAGCTGTTTATGGCGAGAGCCTTACAAACGCTGCAGTATAAGGAAAGACGACAATCTACTTTCATAATTCTTAGCCCCTAAGTCGTGTGGTTTAATTCACAACGTACGGTTGGAATAATTTATATTCCATCCGTACGTTGTGAATTAAACCAAAAACGTGACAAATACCACAGAAGTAACCTTCACTTAGAATATGCTTCATCTAACAATTGGAAATCTTCAATATAACAAATTCACTTAAGCGACTAAGCTTCCAAATCAGATTTTAAAAAGGAAATACAAAAATAACTTAATGTAATATAGCCAGCTGTAACTCTCTTCAGCTTCGCAAAATCATATCCAAGCCCACAGCTTAACTCGATTTCCAAATTGGAAACGCGTCATGAATAACACGCACCTCCATTTTGTACCATAAGAATCAAGTGAGGAGCTTTACATTAAGAGCCCAGTTACCCAACTTGAAGTTATATTTGCATGTCAAAAAGTACTTGCCAACAATGACGTCGGGGAACAAGATAATAATTTCCAACGGCGGCGAAATGTGGGCGTGCGTAGGCAGGCAATCTCGCCGACGCCCACCGCTGACCAGGAGTAAAATCAACCCATTTTATCACTACACCAACGCAATGGACACTTTCCACTGCCCCTGATTCAAGATACAACTTCGATAATGAAGAAACAAAAGTAGCAGTCGATGTTAAAACAGAAGTGGATGATATAGATAGACCAATTGCAGAATGCGAGTCGGTAACTGAAAACGCTGTTGTATCTACTGACCTTTATTTATTTTTGCACGTCCTCGATCGGTGGTCTTAATTTAACGGAGCGAATGATATGATGACAAATGTTGAAACGAAAATGTTTATTGTTGATTTCGCACTGCGGTGTTCTCATTAAGCTGACGAGAAGTTTAATTACGGCAATGTATACGCCGTCCTTACTGCGTGAATGTGAAATGGCTTCTTTGAAATGAAACCATGTATTGTTAGAGATCTTCCATGTTAATATGGAAAATGTAGCGTGGAAAATTATAGGTTTGAATGTTAACTATGAATATGTTATCATATTCATAGTATGTATGAAATGTGAAATGGTTATTTTTTTATTTGACAAATGCGTGCATGTGGGTATTGGAAATGCTTGTCGGATTCCTTTTTATAAATGCCTGTTCAACGCGAAATATCTATATGTATTTGTTTAAACTTTCATGCTAAGACTAAAAGTGATTTTGTTGTTGTTATACAAAAATTAACCTCAATAGGTAAGCAATGTTTGTATGAAAATCCTAAGAAATCACATAATCTTCTGTTTATTCCAAAAAAAATTGATTTCGATGAACTATAAAAACGCACTACACAAAATATCACACGGGTGGAGCCGCAGGAAACCACTAGTAGCATATAAATATTTAAATCAAAAAGCTATTTCATTTTCCATTCATTATGTTGATCTAGGACTTTAAATAAATCTTACTTTATTTCTTGCCTTGCTTATCGTAAAAGGTAACTAACTCTATTAGAGGTTGTGTTTGAAGGCAACGAGTCACGTACTTGTCCCAACTTTTTACTATTTTCTATCTGACCTAACCCAATTTTCCTTTTGACTGAAAGTGTTAAAAAGGGGCTTACTGCTTCTCGGACTCTACCTACCTCTATGATCGTGATAGTATGCATCTAAAGCTATCGTCAGATTGCTAACACTTCAACATGTAATATTACACCAGAATTCCTGCAATGCAAGCGCAACGCAAGCGCTAAACCATTTTCGCAATCACTCGTTGTAACCTTGCGTGTCCCCATAGCGACTGGGCCACGTGTTGCGGACGTCGATAAGACGCCGATAACAGCATCTCGGCAGAACAATTGCATTTAAAAATTAAATCATTCAATAGAATATCACCTGATGCTATTGAAGTTGAAGGTTTGATTAAAAGAACGAAGCAAATGCGACTATGGTGGACTGACTTGGGATTTACGGCAGATTTGTCTGTTGAATAAAAATTAAACTGTTCACATTGGCACACCAATTCTCTAATTTTTAAGTTATTTATAGTAAAAATATAAATAAAAGCTTATAAATTAGAGTAATTAAACGTTAATAAGATTACTTATTGGATTATAAATTTATCACACACATGTAATTATTTTAATGCAAAAAAGACTTTTTAATCTAGAAAACTAGTCACTACTTTTTTACAATTTTGCATCTAACCCAGCCCAGTTTAGTGTTTGGCTGAATGTAGTTAAAGGGGCCTGCTGCCCCTTTGACTCTGCCTACCCCTTCGGGGATTATAGGCGTGATGTTATGTTTATTTGTTAAACAGGGATGTTAGACACGGGATGCAGAGTTTGAAGACCAGATAAATTGCCTGAATAGCTGCAGATAAAAGCTGGTATTCAATTACTAAATTCATCAGGTTCACATTTACATTTACACACGAACACCCTAGCTTGAAATTAAGTATTTACGCTTGTGCTTACAGGTGTGAAATGGATTCATTTAAATACCTTATCATGTTCATCACAGGAACTTTGGGCCCTAGCGGGATTTGGAATTCCATGTTAAATGCATGTCCGGTAGAAAAATCACTGTGAGATAAACACCTGTTGATGAAACAAGTGCCTCTATCGCCTCGATGCGTTACATAGACTGACTTCCTTATTTATAATGTACATGCATGCATAGCATATACATATTAATATACAAATTGTGAACTAAATTGACTGGGAATTCCAAGATTAGATTCGAATCGTTTCTCTTAATACATTCCTGATAAATGTCAATCCGGCAATTACATTCGCGCTTTGTATAATAATCATATCAGACGTGTGCATTTCAATTAATCTATGCGATAGATAAATGGCAGATTTATATATCCTAAGCGCCTTGCTATACCTATTAATAGTCGCGAATAGAATCGTCTACTAAAGATTATAGTTCTGATCTTCCTTATGGGGTTTATGCTTTTTATCGACCATCTCGACAGTTTTATCGACTCGTGACTCCGCTAACATTCTGAAATTGTTGATAAGTGAGCACTCACTGTTGGGGAATGGGTCTTAGATATCTGGATTAATGGTTTGTTCTCTTGGCGTGCTTTGTACAATAAATTTATAATGAAACCTATACTCTAGTATGGTTTTACCCCAAATAACGAATAACTGTAGTGATATTAGTAATGAATTAGAAGATATGTTTGAGAAACATTATTTTTGAATATTTTTCAACTAGCGAAAAATCAACAAAAAACATCATGTATTTTTGAGTAAGAATTCATGATCAACTGTAGTTAATCAAGCATTCTTTCAAAGCATAAATATTATATTTTGGTCTGTATTATGCATTACATTTGCCAGCACAACCCTGTATTAGGTTTTTAAATTACTTGCCCTTAATGAGTATAGAGTATGCTATCTATATTCATGAAACCGAGCTTAGCCGCAACTGAAAAAGTTGAGTAGACAACGAAAAAGTCTCGACGCAAACCGACAATTACAGGCGCTTCTTATAATGAGTTCTGTAAGGAAACCCATCGGTCGTGACCGATGCCACTGAGCCGAAGTGGCGAAGGTTTTTTGTGGCGGGCGTCCGTCTGCGAGCCCGGTCCGTGGCCGGCGCCATGAGGCGAATGCGAGTACGCACGCGCCCGCTGACGTTGCACAATTCACGCGGCCCTCTAGTAGTGAGCCAGAGACGCGGTTCAGACGCCGCTGGCCCCCCTTCGCCGGTCCCCCTCCCCCCGCGCCCCGCGCGACACACCCGTCGCCGCCGTCAGTTGCCACGCAGCTGCCGCGCGCGTACGTCGCATACTTCATGCGACTCCGCTCTCCCTCTACCGTAATATGGATATACAGCACATCCGCGCTCTTATCAACATCCAGTTCTCATATCTGTGGTTTTGCGAAGTCTTCGAAAAGTATAAATGGATTATATTGTAAAGTGCACCGGGAAACGACTAGTTTTATAAGGTCCGCATTGGAATTTCTAGTATGGCAATCCGTAGCGCGCCGACGTGTTCGGCACATGGCTTCATAATAACATGGTGCGCGCGGAAATTACGTCACGAATCACTACTATCAGTTGCAAAGTAAAGCGAGAGTGTAAATATTGGGTCTTCTCATGTGGCCAAGTTGTAAATATCGTGATATTGTTGGAATATTTGTGCCGCGGCATGGATGGCGGGCGCTCGCGGCGTCCACGTCTCCGCTACATTGTGCTGGGTTTTTTGCTCCTAAACGGTATCGTATGGAAGAATTTCTTGAGCAATCACCAACAAGAGCCTGTCATTACCGACACCATTACCATTACGTAAAAACCCACTCGACTGATATGTAGAGTATGTCGGTGTTTATAAACACACCGCTCCTGTGCGACGAACAAAAAATGTTTTGATAAGCCGATTGCATGTTTTCAAAAGTGAGGTTTTGCAATAGTTGTTTTGAATTCTTCGATTGGATCGTTGTTGCTTTGTTCAACGATTTCGTCCGAGGTCACTAGCTCAACAAAACGTTGGCTAATCACTTCGCACCGCTGAATGAATTGCTTGACTCAATAACCATGATCAAAGTCCAGCAAGTTAACTTGTTTGTTTTCTGCTCGTGATTATCCTTCACACATTCGATATGATTCCTTTTGTTAATAACAATATTAGAATTGTGACAATGTTTGTGAAAAAGTGGTTCTGTGGAGTTGCTCGAAACGTGTTTGGTTTAGAGCCATGCGGAAAATGGCGGGTCAAGTCTGCAGCGGGCCGGGCGCCCTTGTGTGCCCCTGTGCATGTGTGTGCGTTGTCATAGTGCAACGTGACTGCGGCATGCCGTAGTACGAGCGGGCCCTGTAGGCGTGGCCGGAGACATTCTTCTATTGCTTACTTCCTGGTACTTTGCACTGCCTTTGAGCTGTAAACAAACGCATAATTTCAATGTAATAAAATATTACACTCACTGTACTTGCATCTGGACGAAGGTGAATTGGCAAATATTCATATTGCAGTTTTCAATTCGTCCTTGTTGTTATATATAAATTACTTAAGTATTATATATTTTTAAAATAGTTTAATGAATGAATGAGAGACGCCTGGATGTTCTGTGCTTGACAGAGACTAAGCGGAAGGGCAGCGATGCAGATGAGCTTCCCGGTGGTATGATGGCTCTGTGGTCTGGTGTGGAACAGAATTGTCATGCCAGCGGTGGAGTTGGGGTAGTGCTTTCCTCTCGTTTAGTCTCTGGTGTGAAAGACTATGGATTAGTTGGCCCGAGACTCCTCTGGGTTCGTATTAAACTGGGTATTACGCGAGTCTTTCTGGTTGCAGGCTATGCGCCAGTAAGCTCAGCCAGTCCCCAAGAACTAGAGGAGTTCTGGGAGTCTGTTAGAGAAATTCTGGACCTGACTGAAGGAAATGAGAGGATAATTATGTGTGGAGATTTGAATGGTTGGGTTGGCACCAAGCGATCTGACTATGAAGCAGTCCTTGGCCCATATGGAGACAAGAGAGTGAATGATGCTGGTAAGCAAATCTTGGAAGTATGTTTGGAACGGAACCTCCTTGTGGCAAACACTATTTTCCGTCATAAGGATATTCACACGTATACTTGGAGACGGAATGACCAAAAAAGTGTGATTGATTTGATTTTAGTTGATAGCCGCCTCCGCAATAGTATATTGGATACAAGAGCCTACAGAGGCCCTACTCTTGAAACAGACCACTACCTGGTAGTATGCCGGTTTGCTGGGCTTTTCAAGAAGTGGAGGCACTGGCGAGTGCGTACTCCATGCGGAGGCACTGAAAGGATAAGGAATGAAAAACTGGAAGATGAAAGTGTAAGGAGTGTGTATGTAGGATTAGTCAATGAAAGACTTGCGAATGCGAGTCTTTCTGGCTTAGATGTTGATGATTGCTGGAACATTTTGAAAGAGAGCATGGTGGACAGTGCAAAAGAGGCATGTGGATGCGCAAGGAGACGTAGAACAATGAAAGGTGACGCATGGTGGGATGAGGAGGTCAAAGCCTCCGTAGCGAGAAAGAAGAAGGCCTGGCTCGATTATGTCTCATCTTTGCAAATGGATGAAAGTATGCTTGAGATGAAGAAAGAAATATACCGTTATTGCAAGAGTGAAACCAAAGCTTTAGTGAAAGAGAAGCGTGAAAGAGTAGCTATGAATGAAGAAAGGAGACTGACGAATAGTTTCGAGGCTAATTCCAAGCTCTTTTGGAGGGAGGTTAAGAGGTCTCGGGGATATTCGTCGGCATCCGGAATGAGTAAGATTAAATCTAAAGCTGGTGACATTCTTGCAAACCCGAACGAGGTGTTAGAACGGTGGAGTGAATATTTTGGAGAAATGTATGAGTATGTCTCTGATGTTGGCACTGAGAGTGAGGCTATGTCTGATTCTGTGGTGCCAGCGTCTGATGAAGACATCACTATGAATGAGATTGAATGGTCGATACGAAGTCTGAAAAGTGGAAAGGCCGCGGGAATAGACAAGGTATCTGCGGAGATGATCAAGCTAGGTGGCGCTAGCGTCCAGGACGCTTTCTGGTTCTTGTGCAATCTATGCTGGAGAAACGGAAAGGTCCCAATGGACTGGAGACGGGCAGTTATCGTGCCTCTGTACAAGGGTGCTGGGTCACGTATGGACTGTGCCAGCCATAGAGCCATCAGTTTGATCAGCTTAGCAGCAAAGGTGTATGGCAAGATTATTGAGAGGAGAATGAGGGTGAAATCTGATGGAATGTTGTGGGAGGCACAGGGAGGTTTCCGGAATGGTAGAGGATGCACGGATCAAGTTTTCTCTCTTCGCAACATCGTGGAGAAGCATCTGGCCAAAAGTCAGAGGGTTTTTTGCGGTTTTGTGGATATGGAGAAGGCCTTTGACAGGGTTGTACGAAAGGACCTTTGGGACATATTGCCGAGATATGGGATTGATGGAGCATTGCTTCGTGCTGCGCAGTCCACCTATGTGGGATGTACGGCATGCGTGCAAGTGGAGGGCAGCCTGTCACCCTGGTTTGACGTCAATATTGGTGTCAGACAAGGATGCGTGCTGTCTGCTCTGCTGTTTATCCTATATCTCGACCATTGTCTCCAGAGGATTAGATCTATGAATGTTGGAGTGCGTATGGGTGACCTGGTTGTGAACTGCCTGCTTTACGCGGACGATGCCGTACTTCTAGCAGAGTCGGCATCGGATCTGCAGCAACTAGTCACAACATTGAAAGATGATTGCAAGGAGAGAGGCTTACATTTGAATGCGAAGAAAACAAAGATTATGGTGTTTGAAAGAGATGAAACCAGAACGGATACAAGGATAACGGTTGACGATGTAGTGCTGGAACAGGTGAATGAAATTGTATATCTAGGATCTGCATTTAGTAGAGATGGAAGGTACTCCGCTGATATAGAAAGAAGAGTGAATGCAGGGAATAGGGTGAATGGAGCGTTAGGAAAACTTTTAGGCAGCAAAATCTTAAGCCAGAAGGCCCAGCTCGCCATACACAATGCGGTGCTGATTCCTACGCTAACATATGGAAGCGAGAGTTGGGTATGGCAGAAAGAGCATGAAAGTAGAATAAACGCGGTCGAGATGCGTGCGCTGCGGAAAATCTGCGGTGTATCGCTCACAGACTGCGTTCGGAATGATGATGTAAGAAAGAGAGTTGGTCTGAAGGACAGCGTCGGAGTCAAGGTAAGAAGAGGCATGCTCCGGTGGTTCGGACATGTGGAAAGAATGGATGACGAAAGATTGACTAAACAGATATACAATGCGAATGTGGAAGGATGTAGGAGCCGCGGAAGGCCCAGGCTCACCTACCACGACCAGATTGGTCGTGTATTAAAAGAAGGTGATGTTAGGAGTCATAAAAATCGTAGAGCTTGTATGAAAAGGATTATGAATGTTGAAGAGGCGAGTGAGGTGTGTAAGGATCGTGCCATATGGCGTTCGGTTCTCTCTGCCTACCCCGCTAGGGAAGTGGCGTGAAGTTTAGTTAGTTAGTTAGTTAGTTAAAATACTGTCTGTATACGAGTTTTCATAATAATGCACAATAATCGATTTGAACAAGTTGAATTAATTGTCTTTTTGCGTCCAATTAATATGCGATAATATTTTATTCAGTTACTGCCTCATCAATCAATCTTCACATGAAATATTCATCTTCCTTTAATTTATTCTCTTATAGTACTTGAAAGATAAAATCAATCAATCCAAGTGCTGCTGTTATATTAGCTTCGAACTCCGGTTGTTTTGCTTGCCAAGTTTCTAAGTTAGACGCGATGTTAGTGAAAAATTCCAATAAATCTTGTTCAAGAAAGGTTATGCAACGGGATAGCGCCACGTGGCGTCTTTCTCCCTATTGCGCATGTCTGGACAATAGATCCATGACAACGCTCTAAATTTTGGGAAACTCCACGCCGTCTCTATAGAACCACGCGATAACATCAAACGCATTTATAAGCATATACATGAATCAACCACTACATATGATAACATTGAAAGTATTGCAGCTAATACAAACGATACACAAGCTTATATAGTAGAATACATTGACGTATTACAAGTAGTTGCATTAGTTTAGTCGCTTAATGACATCAATACACATGCCTCGGTGTACTCCAAACATTAAATGGAAATTCACTTTCCTATTGGAAAGTGGACGTTAGACGTTATTCAATTAAAAGTTACTTGATGTAGTCGGACCACGTGGTTGCAGCGCGAGCGTACACCACGCATGCGCGCGTCTCAGCTGTGATCTGAGAAAATCGTTACCAACCTCTGTACCGACCATTTTCCAATCACGTGGACGTTTAAACTTGACTTTTGAATTTCATTGATATTTAACGTTGGTCCCATGTTGGTCTAGGACTTAAAAATAATGTGCCAACTGTGCTTCTTACCTAGCATGTCATTAAAAACGATTATTGGTATACATATATGGTTTTTGTTATGTGATTAAGTAGGCAACGAATTAGCAAAATGGCCCTACTTTTTCACAATACTCCAGCCCATTTTCTTTTTGTCTAATATTTAGAGTTAAAGAGGCTTGTTGCCCCCTTCGAGGATGACGGGTGTAATGTTATGTATGCATTAACTTTAAGATTCCAATTTATTGACTAGATGTATATATGTACTATTGGAATACACCAATTTTAGAATATAATCTTTCGTATTTGATACCAAATGATAATTATAGGACACCATCACAAAAACGCTTATATCTAGAAACCAAACAGTCTATAAAAAGATTGCTTGTAGTCCTTAAGTTTTAATCTAATACCCATGTGATAATTCAGTGGAGCATAGATTAGATGAAGAAATATTTTGATAATGAACTGTTTTGTATTGGAATTATCTTATCAAGGCCTCACCAACTGTGCCCCAGTTAGAGGTTACCCCAGATAATTTTTAAAAGCCGAGCCTATTCGAATTTATTACGAATAAATACTATCATAAATTTAAAACTCTTAACTTAATTATTTAGATTTTGGCACGTATTGCTCACAATGCGTTCTATTCTTTTCACTTTCATTATCATTTATAAAATTAGTTTTCATACCTAGCATTGTCAATTTTAAATTATATAAATCTACATCTGACGTGATTGCCTCTATCATCATCCGACTTCATGACCAATGAAATTATCGTTTATGCAGTAAATTACCTTCAATGATTGTCAATATAAGTAGCAGAGTTCAGCTTTTTATCATCATGTATTTGGGTCGCGGTCGTTTGTGAACCAGCTCGCGTGTCTCCAAGTACTGTTTAATTTCTTTTATAACAATATCATTATCTCCATCGGTGGAATGTTGAATATAATTCATTTGTTATTTAGCATCGCTATGTCCTTTGTGATGTTTTGGGGCGCCATCATTGCCAAGTTGTATATTTACCTCGACCTTTGTCTCACGTGATGCGCCGTCGCCCTTCATATTTAGTTTTCACTTGTGATCGTATTAGGAGACTGTGCCAATTCAACTTTCTCTCCCGTTGCATTGACTCCGATAAATCTCGAACGAGTATGATATAAATCAATTGTGGTTATGAGCAACGGGGTGTAGGATAAAGTGGGTACTGGTAAACGGGACATTTCGTGATTTACGATTCTATTATTGCGTTGGTTCCACGTTGTTCTCGATTTATTATGGGGAATATGGGTATTGGAGGTTTTGATGGAACTATTAAACGTCCCAATTGTCATCAATCAGTTTTATAGTGTTGTATGTATTCGAATAACGATTGCACATATTTATTTATGACACATACGTATGTACATATACATATACCGTCACGCCAGCAATCCCCAAAGGAGTAGGTAGAGCCCAAGGAACAACCCGGTATTTTATCCACTTTTAATCGACTCATGATAATTTGAGAACTATATTATTAGGCTATACGTTTAGAAATGCATTTATTGGGCTACTAAAAGGTAATTCATGAACTATCCTGCTATATAATTAGACGTATTGTCTGTTTACGTTCATGTATATAATTAGTGAGTGCGACCTTGATCGAACATTATCTAGACGACCTTGCGGACGGAGAATGTCGGCTCTATGTCCGCGTCAGCTACCGGCCGGGATATAGCATTTGACATTTGCAAGACTGCACTTTGAGACAACTTTCACATCGCTAGACTAATGAGCACTTCAGTCTGGCACGAGCTTGCTACATCGCGGAAGTTGCATCTTCAACACGGAAGACACTCAACCCGAACGTGCGGATAAGTGCATCTACAAATTAATGTTTGCCTACTACTGTTTTCTTTGCTGCAATCATTTAAGCAATTAACTGCAGAATGCAATCTGGCTCTTACTTTAATTAACATTTCTTCAATGTTGTCGCACTTTCTTTTAGTTAGATTTTTATGTCATAATTAATCTGTGCTTTTATAGTTGATACTTCTTTATCAATGCTATTAGAAAATGATATCCTGAATAGAGAAAAACTTATTGTTTCTATCGGAATCCAATTAGGTTCAAAGACTTTCTCTCTAATCTATTACATTTCGCACACTTATGACTTTATCATCCTATCGTCAAAATAAACACTTCGAATTTCCGTCGCTATATATTTTATACGCCTCGCACACCCTTCGCTCAATTAATTCCACGTTAAATCACATCCTCTTACAAATCGCCGCGACCGTAACACCATTCATCTCGAACAATAGATGCAGACTTCCTTTCGTCGGCGTGTGTTTTCTGTTCTTTTGTTTCGCCATTGGATTTGATTTTTTCCTTCAAGTTATTTATAGGTTGCGTTGCACCAGGCCGGGTGTCCGTTTGTTTACTCGTAGGTGAAGGTCAGGGCCTCGTGTCGCCTGGATGTGGCCGCTCACATGACTGGCCCGGCCGAGTGCGTGTGCTCGCGCTATTGGTCGATCGGAATTAGGGCTGCCGGACGGCGGCCATCTTGCGAAATGTCAGACTGGTCTCGGAGAGCTTAGAATTGATAGTGTTTAATGGATTTTGTATGTGGCGGTTGATTTAATTTATTTGTTGGATGTGTGGCTTGTTTGAATTTGGAATTGGAAACGGTATTGTATTTAAATTTGTTTAATAGTTGAGGTTGTTGAACTGCTCTGATTATGTGGACAGTGTCTGTTTTACAGTAACCGCGAACCCGTGTGAATTGCGTGAAATAGATCTCATTACATTTAAAAGATCTAAGTTAAGTTAAAATAAACTGTATTCCTAACATGCTAAGAAAAACACATTTTACCGTATATATCTGATGTGTTAGTTACGTAGCTAATGCAAAAAATATCAATATCAATTCATATTGGTATGATAGTACTACAGCTGCCAGACAATTATAGGAAGTTGACAAACGATATAGCTTACTACAAAAACATATTTTGATATAATTATCCTATAAATTACCCCTATTAACTTTATGGGGCAGCCCTAAGACCTTTGTAAGTCACGAGGTGTCCGCATGTCCGTTTCGTTGCACTGACGCATTGACGGGACATTACTATCAGTTACGCTACTCATCACGAGTTGTATGTCAGCCAGAGAACTGGCATTACATACGCCGAGTACATTAACTGATAGCCGTTTCTTACGTACGTACATAAATAGCATTGTCTTGATAGTTCAGTGGTGGCGTAATACGTGATTCTTTATGATGTTTGCATTAAACATAGTTCTTAGTTCTGATTTGTTACTTTGGTTATATCTGTTTGTATAATAGTAATGATATTACTACTGCAAACAGAGTTGGATGGATTTATTAAATCACGCCATAAATGTTGAACAGATCTGGATGAATAGCATTTAGGCTGCTTTTTGTTTCGGTAAAATGGAAAGATCCCACGTAATGCACGATAATAACGTCTCTAACATAATTACATCACATTATGTTGATGTAATTAGAAACTATTTAATTATAGTACTTTGAAAAGAACATTGGCCTTCATCCAAGCGACAACCCTAAGCCCAATACGGAAAAACATAGGTGTTCGCGTGTCCGTTCCATTACACGGTGTCGCTACAGCTGTCCCTTACACTGCACATACATAGTCGTCGTATGTATTTGTTATTGAATGTGGCATCACATGTGACTGGCTAATCGATAGCCGTTTCCCGTGAATGCGTTTGTAAACAATGTGCTATGTATAGGTGAGAGAAATCTATGTAGGTACCTGTTTGTGTAATGCGCGATTGGTCCTTTTAGAATGACATCGAATTTTATGCTACTTTTGAATAAAGTGCAGTGGTGATATATTAATAGCATTACTCTCACTTTGATTACGACAATCTACGAGCATGTTTGGTAAATTAAATACGATTTATATAGATTTAATTAACTTGTCCCACGGTGGTCTGGGACGTAAAAAAATGTGCCAACTGGTTCCTTGCTTAGAATGTCTTAAAATGCGACTAATGGTATATCGGGTTTTGGTTATGTGATTATGTAAGCGAGCTAGCCACAATTTTCCTTCTAAACCAGCTCAGTTATATCTTTGGCTAAATGTTGTTAATGGGCTTTTCTGCCCCTTTGAATCTGCCTGTCCCTTCGGGGAATATGGGCGTGATGTTATAATAATATAATAAAATAATTATTAAATTTATAGATATAAATAAATTTCTATTTATTTAAAAACTGCAATTCACACAAAGTAAAGTGAAGTGTTTATTGCCGATATAATAAAATGTAAGAAAATAGACATAAGACAAAGAAGAAGTAATCTTACTCAATGTGAACTTGAAAGCAAAACAAACAAACACAACACTTTACCGTTATCGTTATATTGATCTTTTGAAAAGATGTTTCGTTACGTTATGGCGCCTCTCACAACAATCGACTTTATTCGGCAGCCAACAATTAAATAAATTAATAATAAATAAATCCTTTAGACCAACTATACTCAATGTGTGTTCCGCGGAACCCTGGGGTGCCGTGAAGCCTTTCTGGGGGTTCCACGAAAATTGGTACTGATCATAAATATCATAACTCCTGGGGGAAAATCCGTTAAAAGTCGATTATTACAAAACCGCCGCGCTGTTCTAGGGTCCCCGTCAAATAGTCCGCTTCCTAAAAGGGTTCCATAGCATAAAAAGTTTGAGAAGCACTGCTTTAGACTGACACACCAATTCCTTAGCTCCAAACAAAGGTTATGCTTGTGCTATGGATACTAGGCGAACGTATAGACATACTTAAATACGTTTATAAACATCCATGATTCGATTACATATGTCCATGTTCATCACACGAAACATTTGCCCCTAGCAGGATTCGAACCCGCGACCCTTGGTTTCGTGGCCAGGGTCTCTGACCACTCGAACAACGGGTCAGTCAAAAAATTATATTTTATAACACCACACTATCATATCCGAAGGGGTAGGTAGGCTGATTTAACCACATTCAGCTAAAAATAAAACTGGGCTGGGTTAGATGAAAAACTGTGAAAAGTGGCTAGCTCATCTTCTACACAACCACATACTCAAAACCCAAGTCTGGAGAATTTATTTATTTATTCTTTTCTAGTCCCATTTTTACATTTAACATGGGACACGGAATATATTTCGCAGTTTCTATTAAAATTCTCTTCGAAAACTGTGTTTCTACAAGTAGGTAATAAAAACTGTCGCACGCTTATCTAATTGCTTTAAAAACTTATACAAAAACTAATTAAAACGTAACTTGATATTTCAACTCGCACAACCGTGTTGCAGAACAGTTATCTAACAGTACTCTTAGAATTCTGCGAACACTTTTGTTTTCACTCCATTATTCTTCATTAAAAATAAATGAGGGAGATGTTGCTTTGAAAGTTCATTAGCAAATAGAAGAACAATGTCTGATCTCTCGTTCTTAGGTTTTGTTTAATTTTTTTTTTGACTGCCCCGTTGGTGGAATGGTCAGAGACCCTGGCCACGAAATCAGGGTAGCGAGTTCTAGGGGCAAATGTTTCGTGTGATGAACATGGACTACTGTACTTGAGTCATGGATGTTTAAAAACGTTTTTAAGTATGTCTATTTGTTCACCTAGTATCTCTAGTTCAAGCTTATGCTTAGTTTGGAACTAGGGTATTGGTGTCAGTGTGAAGAATGTATGAATCTAATGAGACCCTATTATTCAGTTTATGCTGTCTGTCCATCTCAGTATATAAACAGTTGAAATTATCCACATTATGGTTATTTCTACAATAACAAATAATATAAATAGTAAAAGTGGCCCCTATTAGAAGAAACGAGATTTTGACCTTAGCTTATAATAGCAAACAGGGAGAAAAGAATGACCACAGAGTGTGTATTTGATTGGTGTTTTATCTATATCTGTATGTATAAAATAACATACATCACTTCTATACAAATAAACGAATATAAAATGATGAAATAATAGCCAAAACAAACTATACTACTACTTCTAGTGATCGCAACGGTCTTGTCATCTCAGGATCACCTTACTTTAAACTTGATATAGAGAAATCTAGTCTATTTGTGTTTGTCCTTGGTATTCTTTAAATATACGAGTTATACTAATTCAAGTCGTATTAGTTTCGTTTGTTTAAAACATGATTTCTCGATATGAATAGTAAAATATTGAAAAAATCGTAAAAATGGATTCGAAGTTTTTTGTTTAATATATACCCGAGTTCTTTGTATCCAATTCCTTGCGATCGAGTGCATATGGGTAGCAAAAAATATTACACGGCTAAACCATGCTGATAAATTAATGTTAGTCAAAGTCAAAATACTCTTTGTTTATATAGGTTTGAAACAAACTCTTATAAATCGTCAATTCAACAGGAAAATCATCTAATAATATGAATCTACCACCGGTTCGAAATGTTTGCTTCTACCGAGAAGAAACCGGCGAGAAACTAATTGATATGAAGATTAAATAAAAACCGTATGAAAATCCGATCAGTAGTTTCTGATTGTATTGTATACAGACAAATAAACGCGATAGGGGACTATGTCTTATAATATAGTTGTAAGAGTGGTTTTATTACCACTGTTGACTGCAGTTTTTCAAATCGTTTCCTTATATAACCGTCTCACTCTGTTTGGTCGTCACACTCCGATTGTTTATCTGTTCGTGTCTAAATATTTAGGTAACATATCAAAATGTTATGTAATGAATTAATATCTCTAAAGAATCAAATTGTTTGTCACTGTTCCGTCTTTATTTGCTAACAAATAATTAATAGTTAGTCATTTATTTTATTGATAGTGTTTGTAATACAGTGTAACGCTAACACCGTGTGTTTTTTTATGTTTTTAAATGCACTTAAGCCGTATACGTCTAAAAGTATAATCGACGCCAGTGTAGGGCACTGTGCGATTCAAAAGAGAGCTTTACTCTCTATAAACATGCTTCAATGCTGTTGCATTGAAGACCTTGATCTATCGACATCACAGCCAGTTGAAAATGATAGGTTGGTTTTTTTTTAGACTAGGTGCTCTCCAGTTAAATGTACATCTCGAACTTAAACTGAACATCTACAAAAAACATATTTGAGATTGTCAATATTTCTCCTCATAAACCTTCGTGGTATGAGATCTTCCTCTTTGTTTTTAATGTATTCTTCTATATTAAACTGAACTGCCACCTAAATCACATTTGCGATTGTCAGTCTGACTCTTCCTCTCCTAACCTTCGTGGTTCGAGATTCATATGCAAATACGTCGGTGAGTGCCAGTGAGGACGGGTGACAAACGCCTCCGAGGCTACAAGGCTGCATCGCTGAAGGATCGGCCTCGCTCTGTGATGTTGACGACGATTTAAACTCGCATTTCCTGTTTTTGTCGCTGCCCATGGGAAAATGAATTACCGAACCGTCGTTTACCCAACTAAAAGCCGTTTGAAGGTTGCTCATCATGTGCACGTGATCAAATATGAAGTTTGGAAGGTTGCGAATATTTTGAAACAAGCTGGAGGCATAGTAAGTTTCTTGTGCAATTTCGGTGAAGACATTTAATTTTCTCAAAAAATGAAACAGACAATTCTCTTACATACGCAATTATATTGTCATTTTTCGTTTATTTTGCTATTGCCTTTGTCTCTTTGAAGAGGCATAAAGAGTCCTTTTGTTGTGTTTTTTCATATAGCATATTGCTTAATGGGCTTTCATTTTCTACCTTTTGTTACTGATTTCTATCTTTTGATATTATACGATGCTCATAATTTTGCTTGCGTAGATAAAAAAGTAAGGTCTTTGTAATGTTAGTATGGAAGATTAAACAGTTCACCATCTCTTGTATATTTTATGGTTTGCGAGTCATAGAAGTTTGTCCAAAGAAAGTTCAGTTTAAACGCCTTTATGAGTAACGGCTACAAGTACTTAGTTCTGATCTGGTGTTCGTTTCCCAGCCGTCGCCCAAAGTGGCTTTCTTGAAATATCCGACATAAACATTGATCAGTGGATACCGCGCTTCTGTCTGTTTATACAGAACTCTCCGAAGCAAGTGATACAGGCAGTAATGTAACGAGATCAGGTTTCTAGCCCCGAAGCCTCGAGAGAAAGGTAAATAACAGTGGTTTATTGTATCACTAAACTGTCTGCGGAGCTCAGACTGGAAAACAATTTCATATAAAAGTATATATTTACTGTCTATAAAAGGTTTACATAATGAGCTAGGGGTAAATTAGGTTTTACTAGGGCGCTGGTTTTGAAGTAATTAACGATCAAATAAAACATTTTGGTTGGTTTAATTTCTTAACACAGCTACATTTCTAATTTGTCAGATGATGATCTGATTAACTTCTTTCGGATTGGGCGGTGTCGTAGTGTCTTTTAAAATCTTGGTTAGACCGCTGAAGTCAAGCAATTCGCTTGTGTAGACCGGATGGGTGACCGAAATGTGTTAAGTTAGTTAGAATACTTTCGTAAGATTTGTAGTCGTTGAAGCAAGTGAAGCCTCAATACACAATTTGAAACAAATTTGTGTCAAGTCTTAGCTAAGGACATGAGGGGCCTTGAAGTTTAGTTAAATATAGCAATGACAACAAATGATATCATTGAAATAATGAATCATATGGAATAATTCTATTGACATTAAGCTTATTAGGGTAATCCTAATGTTAGAAGTAGGTATTGCGCAGACTAAGCAGACTGATTTATTGAATATACGAATACATGAATCTTCAACATATAGTATGTGTACTTTCAAAGAAATTTTATACAATGACTGTCTTCACCGTCAACTTGTGGTTTTACTATCAAGTGTTCAGTGGATTGACCTACATTGACCCTCATTTTACTGGGTCGCAAGTACTTATTAATGTTGTTTGTTAATTATATCTTAGCAGTTTATTATTAAAACAAATATTCATATTTATATTTACCCATAATCGTTGTCAGGCGTATTGAATGCGTGTTTGTTTAATTTGTTATTAAATAAGCTTTGTTAATTAACAATACAGTTACAGCAAACAATGAAATAAATCTCGCAATGGAAATGTTATTTTATTGCATTATTCTAGTTATTTGCATCGTCGCTACATTTAATAATATTCATTTACCCATCCCCGTTTATTGAACTTCGCTATCAACACATTAACGCGAATCATCCCAGTTAGTTAGACTGTTGAAGTATTGTTTTATTATTAATCACCATTAAACCGCTCCATTTGATTGCTATTACAATAGTTCAGATAGATTAAACGCGTAATGTCTTGCGTCAATGCCGCATTTATAATTATCTAAGTAAGAATAAGTTCAATTGCCGGAGGATAAGTAAACAAGAATCAAGGATGTCTGTCAGTTTTTCTGGTCGAATGATAAAAACGCGTGTTTGTTTTGATTGAGTCTGTTGATTCGAGCTGTGTGTGGTTTGTGTTGACCTTCCTGCATTTGTTTTCGTGATGTCTCTAGATCAGTGCCGTTCTCATTGCGGCTGACCGATCTGATAGTTTCGTTTCCGGTTTGTTATTATTTGTCTATGTGCTCGGTATGTTCTGCTATTTCATGGGAGACTTAATAATATCTTGATCATTATTAAATTTGCTATCGATAGAATGAAATGTAACAAGAGGTCCAAGTTAAAATTAATCTCCAATTCGTAAGTCAATGGAAACCTAAGCATCAGCAGTAAAGTAACATTTTGTCAATGTCTCAAAACAAGTATGACTATATATTAATATTGGCACAAGTTTCTTGGTTCATTTATCTGCCGTTTCCGACAAACTTGTACTGTGCGATTAATTTTACCAAGACGAGCTTAATATCAAATTATTTGACAAAGTAAGCAGATACTCGATTACACGCCGAACGTCGCGTATAAGTGATTTATGTTTGCTGCTAAATCTTCGTGACCGAGCAAAAATCGTGCCTTCTCACGTGCCCAAATTAATGAAAGGTCCAATCAATTTGGCCATCCATCAGCCGTCCTTGCGTACGAGTAACGACAAGGTCGCTTAACAAACGACCAACCGAATAAGACACTTGAACGCCGAAAAATACTTACAAGCGCGTATCATGTTATATTGGTTTTAACAAACGATATCTATGTTCCTTCAATCTAGATATTAATACTAAGAATTGTAAATTTGGCCGCTAATTCAACGTTTGTTAGTATTTCGTTTGATTTATCCTTCTGGTTCCGATAAAACTGTCTAAACTATTTGTGTAGGTGGATATTTATCGTTGGACCGTTCTACAACGGTAATACCCAATCTAGCTCGGACTAGTGTTAGATGCAGGCGACATTTACCGTTTTCCCGTTCTTACTTTAAATTTATAGGAAGGAAAAGGAAAGGTAGCTTCATATCCTACATGAGTAATTTGGTTAGCTCTCCGCCGTTAAGCCGGATCACCTCCTGGCTTTTATGATGCGATGGTGGCTAGCGTTGTGGAGTTTGCTGGGTATTATCTTTACGACTCTTTCCTCCGTTGCACTGTGGTAATAAGTCTTTAACATCTTCTGTCGTGCTGGATTCTAAAGCCACATTATGTGAGAGTTTTACGATCCACATTTTAAGTAATGGTTAAATTTTTTCTCAGTTCGTTTCTTTGAAACTGCACTAAAATCTTTGAGCGACTCATGTGTAAAGTAATAAAATTTTATCTATTTATAGGCAATCCGTCAAAATCAGTATGTACTAGACTTCTCTTGATATTGCTCTTTGAGAATATATTAAGTATACAAGCTCAGGCTTGAATTATTAATTTCTGTAAACGTGATGTACGTGATTTAAACTCTTAATGACCAGCATTCGATAGATCATGTGTGTGTATATACTCTCATAGACATTATGGTTCACCCCTTGTAATATTATCCTATGTTCAACTTTTCATTCCCTTTATCTTCTAGTTTTAAATAACTCTTTTAAATCTATTACTTATAATACCTAAGTAATTTTGAGACATTGGATGTGTGGTTAAAATTTGAGTCGTGATGGACTTTCGAATCACCTGCGAATAGATATCAAAACAAAACATTAACTCGCCCACAATCCCCGAAGGGGTAGCCAGAGACCAAATAGCAATAAAATCCTTTATCCAAATTGAGTTTGCTTAGATGGGAACTTGTAAAGAAGTACTGTCAAGTGGTTAGCTTGTAATGAGAACAAAGATTCTTATTCCTGAACGTTTTCGTTAACATATATGTAGTTAAAACAGAAGGCAGTCAGGTTCCAACGGTTAACGGATGGGCATCGTGATTTTAGACACGACCAGTGATATCAGCCGGCCTTGGCCCGCTCGTGTGACGTCACCATTCGAATTCACCAAGCTGTTATCGGCTTTCCTGCCCCCTGGGCTTCGATAGCGATTTACCAAAAACTGCCTATCGAACAGGATTTAGGATAGATAACAACTTTTTGCGACTATTTACACGGCTGTCTGATACGGCAGTTCAATGATCCGAATTCGTGGGCGACTGATTAGTGTCTAATAGTCCATTTGCATTCTATAATGGTGTTATATGAATACGTTTTTCATTATGACCCACTCGATAATGTTCGAAATTTATCTGTCATGAAAAAAATATCGGGAAATTTAATATTATTTTGATCATGTATATTCTACGTGTATCCAATAGAGGGATACTCCCACAAACGGTGGGCAGTTAATGTTGTTGGCCTTAATTTATCGATTGTATTGTTTTATTCACCGTCTGATTTGTGTCTTGTAAAATTTATTGTTATAGCTGCCATACTTTTCCGGGGCTCATTCTTCTATTTCCAAGCTGTAATTTCAACTCGCCGGTAACGCGGAATACTGCTCGTCTATCTACAGTATCGCGTTACCTGCAACAGTAAAGAGACCGCAACAGAATTGCGCAACTGTGCGAGTTCGTTTCGCTGTCCAAACGAAACTCTCTGTAGAGATCTCAAAAGCGTGTTTCGTGCGGACGCGACGGTGCGTGAGCGCCGGTAACGCGACACCGCGACTGCGCAGCGCAGTTGCGGTCCTGCAGTGATACCCGACCTCCTTGCGTCTTTCTATCGGTTTAGTGTGTTTCATGGATTCTGTGGATGTAGTGTTTTTATGATAAAATAATTGCCGCCACTTGCAGCTGAGGATCACTTTTTTATATTTTACCTGCGTGTGAAGGTATTGTCGTAAAATTGTGCAGCCATGGGAACATTACGTGAATAATGTAATCACTTGTACTCGATGTACTTTTAATATATGTACTTTACGTTACTTAATGTACTTTCACGTAATGATAGCTATTAAAGTTAATCAGATTTTATTGATTGTAGAATCATGACCTGATTACTTATTTTATTATCCAACTTAAAAAAAAGTACATTTATTTTGAGGTTGTTGCGACGTATACAATTACTCGTATATTAGTGTCTTTTTTATATAGTCTACTAAACTGGTTTTTTAATTTACTGAAAATGTTTAGTGCACTAACTACATACATACGTACATACGCTGTGCCAGCGGCTTCAAAGAAAAGGAAACTAGTTTTCCTTGAGCACACACACGAAATGATAACACTAACACGAAATTCACGTTCACAAACATACTGTATGGCTGTCATCAACATTATCCATTCGTCCGAAACGGATTTCTGGAAAAAAAACTAAATGAACGTTTAACACGAAATTTCAATAACCAAACAGGGAAGTGGATTTTTTACTGACCCTAATTTCAGTTTTGTAATCGACTCATAATGCAGCTAAAATAACCTGTTGCATGATTTAAAACACGCAATCGATAACTAGCGAATATAAATTTGTTCTATCAGATATATGTACTTGTAGTGTATTATATACAATTTGAACAAAGGACTTTTTAGTACAAATTAGAGACAAGGTGAAAACATTCCTAATGTATATCTATTGTAAAAATATATTCACTTTCGAATCTAAAGAAATTTCTATTAATAGCAATTTCATTTTCATACTCATTGTATTCTAAAGATTAAAGCTTGTGATGTTTTATTGCTCATATAGACATCACATGAATAACAAATTGCATTGCTTCAACACTTGAGTACTCATTGTTTCCCCTCTAAACACATTCACTCATTTGAGTTGCATTGTCTTTATTATTACTCTATCGATATTGTGCAGTATTTTTTCTTCTAATATTGCTTTTTAGTCTGCTTTAACATTTCACGTTACTAGAACAACAGCGAGTATGTAGCAGTCTACAGGCGTCGTGGCCGCATTCTTCGGCGCCCACTGTTCAGAAAGTGGAGCAAGCATCCGTTGAACGTCTACTAGATCTGCAATGTGATATCTCTTGCCACCCTCTCGACTCCTAGTACTTTCTGCGGCTAGAGCGCTCGTAGATGCACTTTTATCCTACATTTTTCATATTCAAATCGTTTGTTGTTGCCGATCTGATGCCAAAGTTATTTGTTGAAGTACTTACTTATTAGGCATTTTTAAACTATCTATGTATCTTTATGAAATAATAAATAAGGAAATGAATATACCTACTTATTCTTCTAAACGGATAGCAGTGATTATTATTGAAATGTTTTTAATGGAAATTTTGCGAATGGCAAGTCATTGAACACAATGGATTACTTGAATATACTTGACGAAATTAAAATATATGAATGGAAATATTCATTGTAGAGTCGTATGCATATTGATATATCGGACGGCGCCTGGTTGCATAATGTTGACAGGTCAATGGACACCTGATAATACTATGATTATTGCTGTATTCAATTCACCCATTGTACTGTTGAAAACGCAATTATCTAGGGAATATTTATTTAGGTCATTGGCATGAATTGTAATCCCCTATTGTGAGAACGTGACCACCCGATACAGGCGTGAAATCTATTCAATTTGTTTCTTTTAATATTTAATATGTATACACCTATTAAACTTTAATCTATTGGTTTATTGGATATAACAAAAAGTTGTTATATAAGTCTGAGAATTTCTAATCGTTTGCTTTGGTTTTATGATTATTTTAATTTAACATTTGACTTTCCTGACATTCTTAAAAAGGTCGTCAAAAACTTTATAATCATAATTTGCATTCTGATTGCTCGATTCGTCATCTTCTAAACAAAGATGGAACGGATTCGCCGAGTCATTGCATTTTTTTCCAATGTCGAGAGCATTGCTGGACAAAGGAAATTGCATTTCGTCCTGTGCTCTCCGAATGGAAGTTGCTTAATCATCGTGTATTTTGGGAATTTGCGCATCGCACGTTCAATAATATTGTGGCTGGAGTATGATAGCATAATGGATTGAACTGATAACGGTATAATAATAAAGGAAAACATTTCCATAGAAATAGGAAGATATTAAAGTCATAAGGGTCAAGCTATTTAACAGTATGTACTTGTTTTATCGACATTGATAGAAGGTGCTAGAAAAGGAAAAATCGACGATAAACAACGTTATTAGGAAGCGAGATGTAACAGCCATTTATAACAAAAAAGACTAAAAATATGTAAATACGCCAGACATTGCATTTGTTTGTTTGTCTCACTAAGGTATTTATTGTATTATATGTTACAATATAAAACTAGTCCTTTACTTTTCTTATTCAAAATTCGTAATGATAGGCTTACTCATCAATCTTACTTCACCTTTTAAACATGTTTGCTTAACAGTGAGAATAACTATGATTGATTTAGTTATCTCAACAAGGTGCCTCTAATTTAAAAAGAAAACTGTTTTATTAACAATTGCCTCAGACAATCGGTCACGAAAAAGATTGTCTTATCGGTGCTTTTTCATCCGTATGCAAAGCAAATCTTTGTGTTTCAAAGAATTTGTTTTGAGTACGTCTCACTGAATCATCTTATACTCACACTTGCGTCGTAGATTCTGCAGTTTGTCTGTTCAATTGCAAGATAAATTGTATACAAGGAGATGTAATATCATGAGTCACACCTGCGGTTACGCCCGTAGTATGCAATGAGTCTTCTTTTGTTTTGGTATTTATGTCAATGATAATAAGTAACAAATATTAGTATAGGTGTATTTTTATTCTTGTGTTTATTTAAGCCATATTGGCATTGTAAATAAAAGTTATTTTGCCTTGGGTGTTTGTTGTTTGTGCAGTGTATCGTCTGGGGTCGGTCTGCCTTCGTTTTTATCTTGTACAGTAATATTGTGCTCTGAATCTAAGTCCATCAGTAGTGTTTTAAATGCATGAGATGGAGTATTTTCTTCGACATTACTGTACTTTCACGTATTTGTACAGTATATGTCCTATACATACTTACATGCGGCATTTTTATGAGCTCTAAGCAAACGTTTCCTTAAAATTTAATATTACGTAACGATTTGACTTGAGTATTTGATGATGTAGTTTGGATATAGCTATCCTTAGATGAAGTTTCACGAATATCCCTTTGCGAAATATCTTGTTTTAAGATTAAAGCGGGTGTACAATGTAAAATGCTTGGTCAGTCTTAGCTCTAATATATTACTGGGTGCAGTACTAACACATGATTCAGAGAACTGATAATACTCTTTCGACTTTGATAAGTCAGTCAAGGAAATAAAATTAATATTTACATTTATATTTAATTGGAAATATTTAGATAGTGATTCTTAGTACTTATAAAGGTGTGTATTCACTACTGCTGTTGTAATCAGTGGGTTTACAGATTGTGTTGCTTTGTACAAATTCCGTGAGTGTGTTCACGGCGTTGGTAATTTGTGTGTCTCGTGTCGAGGTGAGGTCTTACAATCCAGCGGACGCATAAGTCAAATGTTTATTGGTCTTTGTTTCGAGCGATTATATAGCTGCATAAGTTTAGCACGGAACTGGGTGACACGGTATACCGTGTATACTTATAAGTAGATCGTACACTGAATGCGAATACTCCTTAAAGGGTTCTTCTGGTTGGTAGATAACGGTGATGCGATGATGCGAATCATGGCAATCAAATACATTTGAGTTTTAAATAAGCAGCAATAAAGGTCATTATTGAATAGGTTTCTGTATTATTTTGTGGTTTCAACCTTACGTCACCAATGTCTATTTACGAAAGGTTGCTGAGTAAAAGTTTAAGTCTAGCTGGTATACTACTATATAAATAACTTGTATTTGTTGACACAGTGACAGTGATTTGTAAAAAAAAACAGAAATGTTTTCATCATGCGATTCTTTCTTAAATTCCTGCACAGCTGTTTATAAACTCACGCAAGGGAATCGTGCACAAATCCATTGGGGTCAACGAACTTTGACTTTGTATTGAACCTAGTAATACATTTGTTGGTTCCGATAAGCATACGGTTGCCGTGGGGGACAAACATTGGTAATAATATTCAATAACCAGGTCACTGGTTGTCATGTTATAATAATAAATTGGATTTGATTTGAACCATTTACTAATTTAGGTTGCAATAGGATATAATTTATAGTTTAGGCTACCAAAATGTTTTATTTTAGGTACGATAACGATTCGGTATAAAACTATAGAATTCTACAGCCAAATAAAACATGAATATTCACAATATTAATTACATAAACGTTCACGCAACAAGTTACGACTACTATCGTTTATTTATTGTTTTTTAAGTACGAAGGTCACAAAAAACAATACAAACTGCTACGGTAGACAACACTCTCTCTTTATGCAAACAATTGTTGAGGCACCATGTTGTTATGAATGACGTCAAAGCACATCATTCTCCTGTAGTGCGGACAGCCAGTTGCTATGCGTCACGTTTTTAAAGTCAAGAACGTGACATTTGCCCTAACACCAGTAGAATGTTAAGTTTATCTTATAAATCGAGGACTTGCATAATTTATGCTTGATCTGAAATCAGATCTTCGTATTTCATTATGGTATTGAGAAACATTGTTATTGTTGATTTGATTAAAGACACATTTTAATTTGTTAACTTATCTACAGAAACTACCCTATGACCGAAAATATATATTTAGTAATTATATTTGAACTGCAAATAACAAATACATTTTATTGTGAGATTCGAACTCCTTTCTCAAAATAAAACTAATAAATCTCTCTTCAATTTTCACGAGGTCCTTATTGATTTTGATTAAACAAATTGTCTCGATATATTTACAAGGAGGTCGCTTGTCGCAACTGGCTGTATGCACCACATGTCATCGCCACAACAGTCCGGTGACGCAACTAATATTTTTGATTTTCAGTAGATAACTGTGTGGCCAAGTCGCCAGGCAAATGTGATTTTATACAAGTGTAGTGATTCATATTAACTTATTTATTAATTATAGTTATAATAACATAAGTGAAGACTAAACAAGATGGAACGTAACAAATCGAGAGCGGTCCGGTGGCGTGCTTCCTTAATGTTAAACTAGTGAATAGTGCTCCCAAAGTCTGATCTGTTAGACTGCGTTAAGTTATTTATTAGTTAGTGTTTGTATCGTTGTGGAGTATGCTGATCAATACGTTTTTGGACACGGAAGATTTCGTGCACCTGTACTACGCTGAGGATGAGCCCCCGGCGCCTGCGCAGGGCTGCGGAGCGGGCGCCCGCATGGCCTCCAAGTACCCAGCCCGACCACCTTCACCGGACTACCCTCAGGTTTGTGATGATAGCTACACATTTCGGCTATTTTACCGGAATGCTTATTTATTTTTATGCGAATGGGATGTATATTTCTATTCCTATGACATGTTTAAACGGTTTTCGGATTTTAACATAGTCAGGTTTACTTGAATAAGTAAGAAAATCTTTGGATATAGAGTCTGCAAAAGAGATAGACGACCATAATTTGCTATAAAATTTCGACTAAAATATTATAGAGTAATCAATTGAGCCCAATTAAACGCTAGTAGCAATATCAGACGTAACAATCGCGTCATCTGGCTAGTTTCAAACATGTGCACGTATAAATTTCAAGGTTCACATTTTTAAAACCGCCAAAAATATGAAAAGCAATTGCACAATCCGTCTGCGTTGCGTCTCGCGTGCTCTTCACGAATTTTGAAAGAATTCTTACTAGTTACTATTAGTTTGGCCTTATGCAAAACAGTGTTTACAGAACTTTGTTCTTCTTGCTGTTTGAGTGAAGTGCCTACAATTTGTACGTTGTCTTGTAATTAGCGGTACATATTATTTGCCTTGGACGGCAATATTGTTGAATGAGGGTGACGCGGCGCCGCCCTCGCAGTAATTCATTGGTCTTCACCTTCAATAGCTATACAGTTAGTGTTTAATGAAATACAAAGTATCGGGCCAAATCTTACCTAACAAGAATTAAGGACTAGTTGTCTGAGCGGCGATAGCTCAATGGTAAGGACACGCGCCTCTTAACCGAGGAGTGCGGGTTCAAACCCGGGCACGTACCTCTGGATTTTTCGAATCTATGTACGTATTTATACCACTAGCTCGACGGTGAGGGAAAACATCGTGATGAAACCTGCAAATTCAAATAACTTTGGATTTGTAACCGTCATCCAAAAATTGTCTGGTTCCCCTATCTTACGGTTACGAAGGTCAGATCGGCAGTCGCTTCAATGTAATTACCAGACTCGCTAACTCCTGGATCATGGTATAAGCGGACCCCGTCTAAGCACGGGACATAACGCTAGGAAGATGGTGATTATTTGCCTTGAACGGCAATATTGTTGAATGAGGGTGACGCGGCGCCGCCCTCGCAGTAATTCATTGGTCTTCACCTTCAATAGCTATACAGTTAGTGTTTAATGAAATACAAAGTATCGGACAACATCTAACCTAACGAGAATTAAGGACTAGTGGTCTGTTTATGCAGGGTTTTTGAAGCTATGTTAGGCATTAGTCTCTTACAAATATAGGACTGGCATGTCAGTCATCTGCGTAAGACCAATACCGTATGAGTAATAAATCTGTTTTCTCTTGTTATGTTTGTTATTTAAAAAGAGGACTTGTTAAATTCTTTATTTGTTAAATTATGTTTAATTTTCTTACGGATCCGACCATCAGAAGTTGAAAAAAAATATCTTCATAATTCCTAATGTTTCGAGACTTAACTATTGATAAAAAAGTTTATTAAAATCCTTTTTACAGTTTTGTATGTCTACGCAAATGTAGAGCGGTGGTAGCTGAATGGTAAGGACACGCGCCTCTTAACCGAGGAGTGCGGGTTCAAACCCGGCACGTACCTCTGGATTTTTCAAATCTATGTACGTATTTATACCACTAGCTCGACGGTGAGGGAAAATATCGTGATGAAACCTACAAATTCAAACAACTTTGGATTTGTAACCATGATCCAAAAATTGTCTGGTTCCCCTATCTTAGGGTTACGAAGGTCAGATCGGCAGTCGCTTCAATGTAATTACCAGACTCGCTAAATCCTGGATCATGGTCTAAGCGGACCCCGTCTAAGCACGGGACATTACGCTAGGAAGATGATGATGATATGTCTACGCAAATGTATTAAAGGTAGCTTGCTTATGTTGTCAATATGCGAGGCCATTTTTTTAAATGTCAACACTACAAATAGTCATACTTGATCAATGGCGCCCCAACAATGTGCTATAGTTATAGTTAGACGCCTACACACGTCGAACACACTGTGCGCAAGACCAACTGGTCACACTTCCGTGTTTATTTCCCATCGTGGTACTTACAGTGGCGTGGGCTTTGGCCCTTTGTGCGATACGGAAAGCGTTAAGACGCCATCGTTCAAACGTTAGCCTCTTGAATATCTCTTAGAATACAGAGAAAAGGGACTTTGATAATCGAGGAGTTGTAGATAGAAATCGGGTTGTGTAAACATCAACATTTCAAAATATAAAGTCATGGACATAGCAATGAGAAAGTCGTCCGTGTACGCACTTGAAAATTTATCTAAAGCAATCTAAACATCAACATTATTGGGCTAATTAAAATCCTTTTGTCAGCACGTTTCAATTAATACGTCCTAACGAGATGAATTAAAAGGTCTATTCAATGACAATCGGAATGGACGGTTGTCAATAGAATACGGTTGAAATTTAATTTTCGTTTGACAGCAGATATAAACCTTCCATAAGTTGCTTTAAATAAACAAATAGATGTGTACATCAATTATACTCGCATGAATGAAGAAACGGAGCGATAACTGAATTAACGAAATGAACTGTTCTTTTGTTCAAAGCATTTCACCCCGATGCGAGTTAATCCAATCAATGTTCATTCTTTCGTTCAATTTACGGCCGAGGGCACATTAGTGGTGTCTGGCTCTTTTGTAATGACTGGTGAGTCACGGGTGTCGCATGTTTGGACAAAATAACTCTGTAGTCTGCCTATTTAAATGCAGCCGAGTTATGTCGTCCAAACTGTTCCACAAATAGTTAAGTTGCTTCTGGAATGAAAGAGTTTAATTGTGTGCATTGATGCTGTTGGTAAAGAAAGCAACATGTGGCTTTATTTATTTTTTAAATTGTAAACTTTTAAGTGTGGTAAATGTGAAGTGCATTAATGAAACTTTGGTCACTGACGTTGTTTTATTTTTAGTTGATTTAAAAAATATGAAGGAGTCTTATCCATCAGTCTGTCAGAAGCTTATTTTATACATGTTGCCTACATAGCAATATGCATAATGCTTTTTCATTCTAAAGGATTTTACATAGGAGTGATCCTGTATGATATGAAAAATATTTGGATGTGGGTTTTTCAGTTTATAAAGAATGATGAACATATAAAAATAACATAACGAACAACAACACACATAACATCACGCTCATTATCCCCGAAGGCAGAGTCAAAGGGACAGCAGGCCCCTTTAACCACATTCAGCCAAAAAATTGAACTGGACTGGGTTAGATGGAAAAATTGTAAGAGGAGTGACAAGTTAGCTAGTTTGTCGCCTTCACAATCACATACCCAAAACCCGATATACCATTAGTCGCCTTTTACGACATGCTAGGCAAGAAACACAGTTGGCACATTCTTATAAGTCCCAGACCAACACGGGGCAACAAGAATGATGATCTTGCAATACATAATGTCAGTTAGCGTGAATACATTAAGATTAAAATATACATTAACCTAGCATTACCTAAAGTGGAGGAGATAATCGCCGGGTTTCGTAAACAAATCGCCAGGCCAGGGGGTCATGAAGGTTATATATAATGTTTTTAGAAACCTAGTTATCTTATACGTAATATGTTTTGTGTAGAGTAGCACAAAATAGTTTTAAGGCGTCGGTTCAATATTTCACAACTAAAAAGTTAAGTACCGCTGTTTTATAGCCAACTAACTTGGCTATTGTGTTGCGTGTGCGTCGATGGCTCCGGCCTCATCGCCAACAACACGTAGTCGGCTGTATCAGACTTTTAATCACCGGCCATTATCTAGATAGCTACTTATGATGCTTTTGATTTATTACCCCATGTTACCAGATCGGAGATAGGCTCTTCGCCTTGGGCTACAGTTTACCAAAATTTCTAACACAACTTTCGAATTAACCGTACGTGTACACTTAATTCTTGTTAACGGTATTTGATGCGATGTAATAAATTTTAATTAAATTTTCTATGCGAAAGTCGTGTATCGTTCATCTCTATGTCGTAGGTTTACGATAATGAAGGTGATTAGACCAAGACAAGAAAGTAATAATTGTTTTATCATAAGTCTATTAAGACATATTTTCGAAAGCTTATCTATGAATATAAATTATTTTTTTATATTAGCCAGAGGTTTTGGGGTAGCCTCTTTATGTCTCAAAAACAATATACCTACCACAACATTAGGTTATAGTTAAGATAACACATTTAATAATAAAGTGCTTATAGTAAAAACATGTTTATCATATTATTATCGTACGCGTGCATAAAAGATGAATGTAATTAAGAAATCTGTCAAAACGGAAGCGTGTTACGTGGAACGTTAAGTGTATCGCTGGATTAAATTAGATTAGAATGATGACTATCTAGATATAATCATAATGGTCCACGCAGCGCGCACCGGAAGGCTCTTAGTCCATTGTTGTCTACAATGGAGATTGACGCGTGCGAGAGAGACGACACAACACAAGAACATCTCTGTCTCATTCTTAGTAACAAATGCTCGTGGCTAAGAACAAGTATGTTCTTCTGTGTCTGAATGGTCCATTGTGGCCAGTGAATGTCTGAATGACGACGTCACGTTTGATGAATGAATATTCCAGTCCATTCACTGTAACTATGACATTTTACATTATATGGATGTTGGGAATTAAGTGAACGTTAATTACAGTATTAAATAATCTGGTTATGTCATTGAAGTTAATTATTCTTTTAAATGTATTAATTCTAAGATAAATGTTGTATTGGACAAATCACGCCATTAAAGATACACTATTGAACCTATGACAGATGGACTATTGATAAAACTTCGACTGAAATCTGTAGTAACGTCGGCATAAACAAAATAATAACAGACAATGAAGTTGATGCGATCAATTGTCATGTGCATTTTGCAAGCACGCAAGCACCATTGTAACAATTGACAATGATGAAACTTTATAAAAGTAAAAAACAAAAGAAATATTTTTGTCAAAATTTTAGTTTTACCAACGTACTTGGTTAGGTAACGAGTAGAAATATGCACAGCTCTAGAATAGAACATTATTGACAAAACATAGCAGTAACAATAGTAACGGTCTCAGAAACAAAATAACAGCGTTCATTGACGTCACAGATGTAACATTTAACAAATGCATTAGGTTTTGAAACGCGCGGATGCGCGTACAGCAATGGTACCCATATGGCGACCTCAAACGACCTCAATATCGAGCCTACGCATACCGGCGCGGGATTAGTCATGCGTGAGGTTATGCAAGCGGCCGCGAGGGCTTGCCCCTCTAAACGTGTATCCGACGTTGGTTAATAGACCGATTTGTCGATAGCCTCGCCGGTGAGCGGTCTCACATTTTAATCAATGGTGGGACGGTGCATTTGGCGCGCACTCAAGTAACTCCGAATACTACTACGGTTTTATGATCTCCTGGTACTGGTTGGCGTTTGCGGATATTAACCCTCTCGCTTTTTAAGTGGTCGCAAAAGCTGGACGCTCTACTGCAATTATGTTTTCCTGGTAATTTTGCTTTCATGTTTATTGTGAGGTACTCGTTTCATTGTCCTGCCTGGTCGTAAATGTTTATGTTTACTGCTATTAACTTAAATAGAGCAATGACTACTTTTATGTTAGTTAATCGGAAATAAATTCCTCTTGTCTGCTTCCGTATAGCTGTCACTTTGTTAAAACTATCTGCTTTCATTACATTATTTTAATTTTTTGTTATATGCTCTAAGTCCAAATCATCTGCTTGTAGTTGTTTGTTTTGTCAAAGAACTTTTTTGCGCATATTTTGCTTATTATACAGAATAATGAAGAGTATGAGTTTATTTTTACGTTTCCTTCCTACGTGAGATTTTACTAACAGCATGGTCCTTTCTCTGATAAAACTGTGCAAATGCAATGCAATCCGCCAACATTTCCCTCAAATGACTTTATCAAAAGCACGTGTATAATGTGGGCGGTGTGTTACTATCTGAAACACATTTTCATATCTCGTTCTATTTTGCGAACATCATAACAACTTTCGCTTTCAACAGACGGAAAGTTACCTTGGATCTGATTTCGTGGAAAGCCCTCCGCGTTCATGCTTTCCTGGTACCGGCTGGGTAATTTACTACACGGATTACGATGTCCATTCACAAATATCATGTGCATTGAATGTATGCGTCTCGTGTCGTCTCTCTTGCACTTGTGAACCGATCAATGATTTACAACCCCGTAAGGGCAAATGGACGTTCAAAAGGGTAGGTACAGTCGAGGCCTAATAACTTGTTCGTTTTTGGTATATATTTGATAGCTTTCCGTAGATTTATAGTGGCGCCGTGCTTAAGATAATTCAAAGGCCATAGGATAATATTGTAGATCAATGAAATTTTGGGATTCACGTTATGTGCCCAACATAGCAAATACTTTTGATATACGTCGTTCCAAATTTCCAAAAAAAAGGTTGTAAAATATCGTTTCAAAAGACGAATTTTCTTTTAAATTTGCTTTGCAACAAACATTTTTCGTTATGTGCAATTCATGATCTAATAACTATATTTATAACGGTACTGTATGACATATTTTTCAACTCTAAACCCGTTTTATTGGATAATAAAAGCGCGACTTGTAAGTTGAGAGTCCAGTCTTAAAATTCCTATAATTTGATCGTAAATCGTAGTCTCTTTATGCTACCGATGCTTATTAGATTCTCTCGGTAATCATCGTTCATCTATACACTCCTTATACATAAATCTTATGACTAAAATTAGTTTCATCCGCTCAGTGAGTAATGCCTTTTAAATGATTAACATGAAATGATTGCAGACCAGCAAATAATATGGTAGCTTCTGGTTGGGGCTTCAACTGTTATGGCAAGTCTTTATCATTCAGGAACGTCTTGTTTCTATTAGAAACTTATATTCAAAGAAGTTCTAGAAGTGAATTTTCTAAGCAAATTCTGGACGTATTAACATATGACATTCGATGAAAAATTTTTCTGTTGTGCCTTACAGTCAGCCCTAAAGGAACAGACTTCTTAAATACTTCATTATGTAATTTAAATCGACGATGAAGTGACAATACCTCCTAACTAATATTTTTTTAGGAATCGACTTTTTTAATGCAGTAGCCTATAAATTCAATTTCGCGTGGACTATTATTTTTTTCTCGTTTGTTATCAAATAATAAAGTAATCCTGTAAACATTACATTAAAATTTATATAAAAGTCTTATGATCAAAACCCAAAAATTGGATCGTTTTTTCAATCTCCTGTAAAATAAGCATATCTACAGTTAGGAGGTATTGTCACTTCATTATCGATATATTTTTTTTACTTATGTGATCTCTTGTAAAATGGACATTAGAGACTTAGAATTATATTAAGTGACGCCATGTTGTCTGCCGTAAAGTACTTTTACAAGGAATCATTACCGTTTTTTTTTATGATACGTAAAATAGAAACAACAACATAATAAATACTTGTGCAATATCATATTAACGGGGGTAAGATAATCTTGACGGTTATATTCGCTTAGATGCCACCCATTTATAATTCAAGATTTGTTAACAACAATACATTATCCTCTCCGTATCAGCTTTTAAAAGGATTGGCTCCCAGGAGTACGAGTCGAAGACTTTCATTGTCCTTAAAACAAGGGCCTAAAGTCCAAATTGTAGCTGAACACAAAGGCGGCTTTAAATTTAAATAGTCATCTGTATGTATGGCGGGTGCTTCGTACCCTTCCGATGTGAAGCTTAGTGGATTTCAAGGGTCCTTATCAGGACCAAGAAGAAGAAAACCTTCAGTTATTGGCCCACAGATTAATTAACAGATTCCAGTATTCAACTTCATTTGGTAACTTTTTAGAATGAACTCGTAACGAAAATCCTTTGATAAACGAAGCCAGCTTTCTGAATATATTATTAGCTTACGTCACTTTGCTGAAATTAATGTCTTTTTTTTCTATCTATTCTGTATTATTTTCTGACCCATAATCTCCTGCTAATTTCAGCAAGTCGGTGAGTACCGCATTCCCTGGGTCAACACAAAAAAGGGCAAAGTCCAAGAAACAGCGGGCTTCTTCTGACACTTTTTTAGTTTAAGGATCTTATAATGTTAATCTGAACAAAGCAATGACTTGGTATGTATCATACAAGTTCTTTAACGTCTTCATAAACAAATATTTTATGAACTAGCACAGAATTATTTAATTGCGCAAAAGGTTTCGTAAACTGAGTGTAACGTTTGTAATTAATTTAACGATGCGTGCAGCTCAAAGTAATCCCATTTTATGTTATTATTATTACAACGTTTTGGTACGCAATATAAGTAATTAATTAAGTAACGTTCGGATTCTGAATAGAGATTTTTATTTTAGCATTTCTCAATCTGATACTTGACATATAAAATAACATACATACAAAAAAAAAAAAAAAAAACATTCAGTCGAATTGAGAACTTCCTCCTTTTTTTGAAGTCGGTTAAAAATTCTTAAGTACAGTTATTCCCAATGACTTATCAATTCAAAAGCCATATATGTAGGTAATGTAGTGATTGCACTTGCACTGCTGAGAAGATTTTTGTTTCTATCTCTTTCATTATGTTTTCTATGGGTTATTCCACTAATACCCATTGGAAATCCCCATCAATGGGGATTTGTGAACTTTTTGTCCACTAATCCCCATTGATACCTCATGATGGGGATTGATGGAAAAAAGGTTGTTGATAAAGTTCACAAATCCCCATTATCTTATAAATGAACTACAAAAACAAACAAAACAGAAAGTAATAATCAAAAGTCTTTATTTGATATGAAGGTAAATTAAAACTTAGTTTTACATCGCTGAAATCACAATGTTTATAATATTTTATCACATTCAAAATAAATGCTCAGATTTAAAAAAATACAGATTTTGACAATACCTTATACATAAATAAAATTACAGTTTTAAAATCATGATTAAAATCACAGTCTTAGAATCATAAAATCACAGATTTTGACAATATCTTATATCAATTAGGATATATTGGATAACAGTTACACGTTCATAGTTATTTGAATGTTCAAGATTGAGTTTCAATTTATTTAGTGTTTTAGCAGTGTTTATTGTTTATGCGATAATGGCTGTCTATTACTGTTACGTGGTTAAATGTGCAAGTTTCCTCGCGGTGTTTTCCCTCGCCGCTAAGTTAATGCTGTTAATGTACATATATCTTACAAATCCAGATGTAATTGGCTTTAAACCTTCCATATACGTAACGTGATTGTGTAGGCGACGAGCTAGCCACTTGTCACTACTTTTCACAATTTTCCATCTAACCCAACCCAGTTTTGTTTTCGGCGGAATGTGGTTAAAGGGGCCTGCTGCCCCTTTGACTCTGCCTACACCTTCGAGGATTTTGGGCGTGATGTTAGGATGATGATGATGATATACGTACCCAACCAATTAAGCTTCCACGACCCTGTATCCAGATTAGGCATAATATGTAAATACAGTTGTTCTACGGAATACGACAGTAGCACACAACCGACTCGCTCTTGCCCGATTTTTTACGTCCATCATCCATCTATCCGTCTACGAGGTGAATGAACTTCGCCCAAAACTCATCTACTAAGTCGCCTATTACAAACAGCTGTTGTATCCTTGTGTGTACCGCGATGTGCCGGTGCTCGTCAATTCGGTCGGTTAACGTTTAGTACACCACCCGGCTCGTTCGTTTTAATGGCGCTCAGTACTGTAGAACTGGCAGCCATTGTACATTTGTTTACTTTGAAAAAGTTTTGTAACATAAAACAGTTGATGGTTACCCCTTTTACGTTTTATAACGTATCCGAGTCCATTAGGAGGAGTGATGGCGCGTCTTAGTTTATTTCTGTGGTCAATATGGTTGAGTTTGTTTGTTTTACAAATAACATATGCTGTTCTAGAGGCGATAATTGCGTATTACAACAATATCCTATTAGATGAATTTTATGGTAGTTTTCCATAGTAATATTGGTTCGTTTCTTGATTATTCTACACATTTTTTTCGTGTGATAAAAACGTCTATTTATACCCTTACTCCGTATCTTGGCTTTGATTAATTTGAGAATGTCAAGATATGCTACTTAAATAGCCCCTTTTATTTGTTTCGTCGACTCAATAGACATGATTTATTTACAGCTTCTTAACTTTTAACGTAAATCCTCAACAAAATCTTGATAGGCTTAGCGTATAATGTTTCTACAATGGTTTCTGATTTACTCGAAAAAAAAAACGTTCATAAATTGTCTTGTCTACTGTGAAGAAAAGATCCAGATACTTAATTCCGACCATGGATTCTAAGAATTTCCAGCTGAATAGGAAATTTGCATGCCCTCAATTCCTTCTACGCAGTTCAATTCCGGTTCATTGATTTCCAATAACATCCGAGACTTCTTGGTAATCGTGAAATGAATAATCGCTGTGTTGTCTTGGTGGTCTCTCTGCGAGGGTGAATCCGTGAAATCGTTAAGCTGGGGGGCAATTGACCTTGACCTCGGGTACTGGTGCATTTGAAAATAGTGGAACGTCGGTATTGTGCACCAAACTGTTTATCGATCGAGAACCTTTGTTGCCCTACAGCTTATAGTACAACTGTTTTTAATCAAGAACAAGGTAGGGAGATTAGTCCGCTGATTTTTTTTTTTGGATTACAAATAAAGGGAATGTTTAGGAACGTGGAAATCTTTATGAAAGCCTAATTCTGAGAATTTGTTAACGATTGTTTGATAAGTCGGTAGAGAAACAGAAAATGAGTTAACGTATTTTGTCTAAGTTTGAAAAGTATCTGAACTAGTATAATGTTTGACCAAATCTATTAACTCTTTCCCAACAAGTCGTGCCTGTACGTTTAGTAATAGCGAATCAAGTTTTTCTTCTCACTGCGAAATGATGTAACCGCAAAAACTTTATTGTTCACTCCCCGTCACCTTTTTTGGCGTTCTGTTCGTTGCCCTGGTAAGCGCAGGGTGAATGCGCGAAACGTAACGTGGGCGTCACGCCTACGCGCCGCCTAATGCTCAATACTTTATCGTTGACATTGTTCATTAGCTTGTTATGAATAACACTTGTTTTATTATAATGTCCTGGTACTGCCGGAGTGAATAAGGGTTAAGTTTTAGGTTAGGGTTAGATTATGGGGCTTTTTCTGCCCAAATTAAGTTGTTAAATGGTGTTAGGCTTTGATGTAAGGGGCCGTCCATTAATCACGTGATGTTTTTTATAATTTTTTTTAGTTATCAGTTTACGCAATTTTGCAAGATTGTAAAAAAAAAAAAAATATTTTTTTTCGGACCCCCTCCCCCCTTTATGCCTCACGTGATTAATGGACGGCCCCTAAAAGGAAATTATAAAGAAACATGATCTTTTTTTTGCAAGACAAACAAAACAATCTGATTTAATCTGTATTATTAATGTAAGAAAGAAAGAAACACATTTCCCATGTATAACACATAATATGTCTTTTTATAAAATCAATCAAAAAACATTTACTGATTAAAACATTTTAGGCTGTTAAATTGAGTGTCTTAAATCTTATGAATAATTTGTATATCCAGCACTGGACGGCGTAAAGCAAGTGATCAAACTCATGGAATGACGCCTTATCTTATCGGATTAAGACATCTTGGCTTAACTGGTGACAGTCGTGGGACCAAGCAGGATTAACCGCTTGACGTGACTAATATGCATGTCCCAATCGGACCGGCTCATTATCGCCCTGACAACATCTAGGCTATATTTATCGGGAGATCTTCATGCGGGCGGGAAATTATATTCTCTAGACAAGAAATATTGATATAACGCTTCCTTGACGCACTCCTGAACACATACTAGGTTTCCATATTTTAAAGCGGATTTGTGTTTATTTTTTTAAAACGACAAAGCAGTTTTTTTTTTCTAAGCAGTTCGTCTTGTTAGTGTCATGTTGCGATCTTTTTCCAGGCCCACTTACACAATATCTACTACAATTTGTCCTTCGCAACTTTTAAGCATGAGAACCAAACGAATTGTACCATAGTTATTTGTATTTAATTAAATTTCCTATCGATGTCTTCCTTCTCCGCCCAGCTAGTGGTTTAAAGTCATGTACACAGCTTTGGAAAATCCAGAGGTAGGTGCCCTTGTTTGAATCAATTCTCCTCGTATGAAGCGCGTGTCTTTACCACTAAGCGTCCACTTTGTTTTCGTTCCACAACCGTACGTTCACAATCACAGTACAAATTCCACCGAAGGCTTTCAACCTTGGCGAAATGATTGGCATTCACACACGCCGCACTCAGCAAGGACGCTTTGTGCGAGCGGTGTTTCCCATCGTCAGACGGCGCTAGCCACTTAGCGACACGTCACACTGGCTGCTGGTGTTGTGGTGACTGGCTATTGTTGTGATGTCTATTTTTAAGTGCACAGACATTACAGTCCCGTTTTGTGTTATCGTGTCACAGTGATAGCGGCGGCTGCGTCCGTTATCGGGAAAAGTCCGATTCGGATACATGATATATTTTATATCAGAATTATTTTTGCTTCCAGCATATGAACGTTGTTAATTTTAATTTACTATCGTGATCTTTATTACGATTATACTGTAATAAATTAAAAAATTAAAATACTTACCTACCAGGAGAGAGGCCACGTTCACAAATGTGATGAAAATCGTGTTTTACTGTTTTGTTTGTTTTCATAAAATTTTGTTTTGTAGGAATGACATAAATATGTATTTAGATTTCAATTTGACGAAGTTACACGTTACCTATAAAAGTGTAGGTGTATTCAACATTTTCCTGTTTGCGTTGCGTTGCGGTCGTCAAAAGGCTATTAACCTTGCGAAATCACATTAAAATGTAAAATAGTTCAGGCAGGGCCGGCCCAAGTTCCAATTGCATTGATCATGGATGGCCCGGACACACAGGTTTGCATAAAAGCTTATGAACATCCAGGCGAATGATAGTCCAGCGTCGTGGTCATGTTTCATTGCCGGATAAGTATAGGTGTCTGGTGAGTAACAGAGGGGGCGCTGCGTGTTAACAGATGAGTAAATGCCTAAATAGTCATTACTCGCTCGTCAATCGTTTGGGTAAGTCTTTTTAGCGCAGAGTAGTTGCGAAAATGGTATTGTAGTCATGTTATGGTGTAAAAGAAAGGAAAAATAAAATAAAATCAGTGACAAACATTTTTGAAACAAGACTTTTGTAAGTGGAGTCGATGTCAGTAAATCAAAAGTTAATTGACATGCGTAAACTGTCAAAACGCTCTCCTTTGATATGGGTGAAGATGATTGTTTCATGAACGAAGATGATCGTTTACCACTTGGCGAATGTATTCGTATTATTGTCTTGAGTGTAATGAATTATTTGAAGCCGACAAGTCCTTCCTTTAGAATACCTTCAATTATGAGTCTGCCTCTTTAGTATATTGAATGCCCTTGTTAAGATACCATTATTATGATGATTGCTACCTGCGAGTAGCGTATTGGCGCAATATTCATTTTCTTAGAACATAAAACTTCTCCGGCACAGATCAGGCTATCATTAAAACTTTATGCTTCAGTGGACGTTCTGTATTTTCATATTTCATGATAAAATTGTAGGTTACGTCGTTTATCAAAACAGGACTCTATGCGTATGGTAATACGGGCTAGATAATTTTCGCTAGTTATTAGGTATACTCTACTGGGAGGCATTACATCATTACTATGGAATGTAACATCAATTAAGGTCTTCGGTTTATTGCTCCGAGGTATAAATATACGCTTAAGAGGTTCGGATATCATCCGCGAGATGAGTTGTGTTACCAGCAAATGAAAAACGTCAAAGAGCTTGCGTGTCAAAGTGGTTGTTCGGTAGATAGATAGATAGGTATATTTATTCTTAATTAGATGAAAAACAGATACAGTAATAAGGATATCAAAAATAGAATACAATTTACGCGGTTTTATCGCTAAAAGCAATCAGTCAGACTTATGTTTGAGTTTATACTTTTTTGTTTTTAAATTAATACTTCAAATCATTTCTGTCATTCTTTTGTTCTGTTCTTGTTTTTTTTTTTCTACTTCAGTTGTTTTTACATTGTCCTAATATTTTTTGTTTCCATTCTCTCTCATTCCCTTTCGTTCAAGTCTAAGTTAAGGTCTTGGGTTACCTTAAATCGCCAGTAGTTTTCTACTACGCAAATAATGTTAAAATGTACCTTGACCGCAATAACTGTCAATGTAGCTATGAAACTATGAAACTACAAATGATAAATGTAAACGCTTTACACGGGAATTGAGTGAGGAAAAAGCGAGAGTGATTTTTAGTGAAATTGAATGTGATGACGTCAGGATAACGCAGTAATGGTAGACCACAAAAAGAATCAACGGTCAATATCGTATAAATAAATACCTAAGCACCGATATTAAACACGCTGCGAAATTTGTACCCAACTTCACTGTTCTCAAGTCTGCACTGCGATCAAATTCCTAAGGTCTTGACATAAATGTGCATACACTCATAAAAAATAATGACGCAAATCTCTTTTCAACTTTAAATCGATGCAGTAAGGTTTAGATTGCCTAATTATTGTGTGTCTTTAAGTGAAATTAGTTTTCTATGCAAATGTAAATTGACAAGTTTCACCGTGACTCTGTACTTCCACGGAACCATGCGTATGGCCTACTGGTGCCCATTAGAACGTTAATTAAAGCTACAAATAAGGGCATAACGAGTTGCTGAGTAAATTTGTAGTTTATAGATACTTAGCAGCCACTTTTTAATATAGAATAATTGCAACAAGGTTGTTGAATAAAAGCAATTGACGGCTATTACTTTTATATTATAGTTTTCCCTTGAGATATGTGGTGTAGAAAGAAGGGCATCGTGGGAAAAGATATCAGTAATATGTTTCAATGATGACGGTGCGTTATTTAAAATACATATTTGTCACTACCCTTTTGTTGTCTGATAACACTGTTGTTGACGCCAGCCCGCAAATTATTCAATATTAGATACATATTATCAAATAATGATTAATTCGGCACTTGTTACACTTAGTTCATAAAATTACGGTGGCATGTTTAAATAACAAAGGTATTTTTGCTAATGTCGATCTTTTTATTGATTTAAAATACCTAGCAGATTAGTATGTGACATAATAATGGAATTGAAAATGGCTGATGAAAGATCTGTAAGTATAAAATATTTGTGTCAGTGGCTGTTGAAATCATACCATTAACTATTTAACTTGCTCAAATACTTTAATGCATAACATAAAACAGATGTAATCTCTAAATACTTACCGTTGTTTGCTAATGGACTTTAAAGTATCTCAAAATAAAATGTCAACAGCCGATGAGCACAGAATACTAAGAAACTTAGCCGTATCTGGGACAAGTGTAGTGTCGTAAGCGCAAGATGCCTTGCGTCTGCGCCTGACCAAGCCGAAGTCTACGCAGAAATTGCATCAATCACAGATACCCAGCCTACGATGCTTTCCTGGTACATACGTGGGAATAAACCGTACGGCTTTTTGACAGGTGACAGTTAGTTTGACAGGACTAGACGTCATCGTCACCGTTCGAAACTGATAGATGATAATTTCATACATACGTAACATCACATGATAATTTCGCCATTGTTTATCAATATAAGCTTTATATGTCATGCGTAAATCTGGATAAGATCTGTCGATAAATAGTTGGAGTGATTTTGCTACTGTTCTTAAAATGTGATGATTAGATTAAAATACTCGATATTCTTTAGATCAAGTCGAGAGATGATATTTTTATTTTTTGATACGTCAAAAATTTTTTAGTTTATTACGGTTGTATTGTTATTGTAAATACAGCTGATTTTGTAGCTGAGTACACGTACTGATGATTAGTCAACACCCACGATAGTGTTTGACAATAATAAATAAGTGCTTACCTTTGATGCAATGCTTAACTCCGTGTATGGAACATAACATTAACTGTCACTCGAGACGCCCCGGCTTCGCGCGGTGAGCATAAAATAATATAAAATTATACATATAAACCTTCCTCTTGAATCTCTATCAATTGGCGAAAACCGCATCAACATCCCTTGCGTAGTTCAAGAGATCTAAGCGCACAGACAGAAACGACATTTGTTTTATACTATGTAAAGATATGTATAATATGTTTGTGTGTGAGTTTAACTAAACTCACACACAAACATATTATACGAAACTAAACTTAGTTTCCATCTAACCTAGCCCATTGACCCATGTTGGTCTGGGACCTAAAAATAATGTGCCAACTATGTTTCTTGCCTAGCATGTCGTAAAAGACGACTAATGGGATATCGGGTTTTGGGCATGTGATTGTGTAGGCGACAAGCTAGCCACTTGCCACTACTTTTTCACAATTTTCCATCTGACCCAGCCCAGTTATTTCTGGCTGAATGTTGTTAAAGGGGCTTGTTGCCCCTTTGACTCTGCCTACCCTTTCGAGGATTATGGTCGTGATGTTATGTATGTGAGTTTAGTCTATGCAATATACTAATAAATAATGTTTTTTTTTTATTTTGCTTAAATTTTAACCTTTACTTAACTTACTTATAAAATTGTTTATCGTGATCTACTATCAAAACTAACTTTTCTAAGTCTGGAGACTGAAATTTGTAAAATAGCGTATTGAAATATCAACAATGGTCTGTAAGGCAAAGTTTCGACTTTCAATCAGTACAATCCTGTACCCACTTGACTCGATTCAGCCGCTTCAAAGGACCCATTCATTATGACTGCCACCACTTCGGATCTGAGTGTTCCAAGTAAGTGGATGAGAAGAACCATTTTAGAACAACCACTTCAAACTCTTGGAAAGTGAACCAAAACAAGTGATTTGTTTACTTCTTGAATAATTACTATCGGTAAACATTTGGCGGCGTACATAATTAATGTATTAACGGGTACTTGTAAACAAATAGAAGATGAGTACAATGAACCTGTTTGACGGGCATCATTCTGTGACAAGCACGGTACAAATGACATTTTCAAAGAAACGACGAACTTTTTTTTGTTACGCTGATTAGCGAAAACAAAGCAAAGAGTATCATCTTTTGCCAGTCAGTGTCAACCAGATCGCTTTGCTTTAAATTAAACCTATTTCTGTTTCTGCCTATATCGTTAAGTATATCGAGTGGTGAACAAATATATATATAAATATCCGACTACATCACATACATTGATCTGACTCCGAGGTAAGTAGCTTAAGCACTTGTGTTACGGATATCAGAATCAATAGTGGTATTACAAATATATACTTAAATATTGGATAAAAACACCCAGACACAACAAACACAAGTATTCGTCATACGAATGTTTGTCCTGGGTGGGTATCGAACCCACAACTCTTGGCGCATGGGGCAGGGTCACTACCGAATGCGCCATCGAGCCAGTCAGTCAAACGGGTTACAATCGTTTGACTCTACCTACACCTTCAGTGATTATTGAAGTGATGTTATTGTATATATGTAACAAGCAGGTTTATCTTCGTACTAACTACTAACTAACTTCACGCCACTTCCCTAGCGGAGTAGGCAGAGAGAACCGAACGCCATATGGCACGATCCTTACACACCTCACTCGCTTATTCAACATTCATGATTCCTTTCATACACGCTCTACGGTTTTTATGACTCCTAACATCACTTTCTGTTAACCACGACCAATCTGGTCTTGGTAGGTGAGACTGGTCCTTCCGCACCTCCTACATCCTTCCACTTTCGCTTTGTATATCTGTTAAGTCAATGTTTCGTCATCCATTCTTTCCACATGTCCGAACCACCGGAGCATGCCTCTTCTTACCTTGACTCCGACGCTATCTTTATTTTCGTTTTAAAGAAAATTCGGGAATATACTAATCTTCCCGTAAAAGCAAATTCAAGACGTCGTCACAAAACAAGTTGTCCACCCGACATGTTATTCGACGCTCGTCCTCGTCCCAAAAGCTACATCACTATATTAAACGTCTACTTGTGTAATGATAATGAGACAATCACCATGCCACATGCAATATATGCATACAGAATGCAGCATTCGTAAACTTGAACGTTTTATAGCGTGTAATGCACTCAAAACGTGTTGTACTTGCATTGCATTCTAAAAATGGAACTGCTATATTAAAATGCAGTTTTTATTCCCTGTATTTTAGTCTGCGTACTTTCCAGTTAGTTAGTGCTCGAATTGAATTCGTGAATTGTGTTTGTGTTCATGCAACCCCACATGCATTTAAAAAGTTGTGTTATTTGTGCATCAAATAATAAAATTCTAAACCATCTCGAATTTAGGTTTTTCGGCTAACATAACATAACATTAACATCACGCCCGTAATCCCTGAAGGGGTTGGCAGAGTCAAAGGGACAGCAATCCCCTTTAACCACATTCAGCCAAATATAAATCTGGGCTGGGTTAGATGGAAAATTGTAAAAAAGTAGTGACAAGTGGCTAGCTTGTCCCAGACCAACACGGGACAACTAACGGGCTGGGTTAGATGGAAAAAAAAATCAGCTAAATGTGGATTAAGGAGCTTACTGCTCCTTGGCCACTGTCTCTCTACCCCTTCGGGGATTGCGGTCTTGATGGTACGTAATACGTACATATTTACGAAACATTCTATGGCAGGGGTTCCCAACCTTTTAGTAACTGAGGACCACTTTGATTTGATTACTGGTATCAGGGACCACTAGGTCGAAAATTAACTATGTTAATTGTAAAATAAACTTAAAAAAAATTATCTAATAAAGTTTTAGGTCTTCCGCGGACCGAATGATAATGACCGAATAATGGTGGTCTTGCGGACCACCGCGGTTGGGAACCACTGTACTATGGTATTTCAATATTGTTGTATTTATATCTTATCTTATTAATGTTTTCATGTGTAGTAATTGATTGATATACGTGGAGCTGCATCAAGTATCGTGATAATTTCAATTTATAACGATCATTCGTAGTAATTGTTATTAATATTTTATTGTTTAAGTGTAAATAGACTGGGGAATTCAAAGCGGTAAATAAAATAACTGCAGTGACTGACTTACAAAAGACTTTCAAAATGTAATTATTGAAAGACATACCCTTATCAGTCGAACATGACAGCTCAACTTAAAATCGTGTATGCACATAAACACCGCTGTAATAATTAACTTAAACGCTTTTCCTCCATCTTTACGATCTTTACAAAGTAAACTGCATTATGTATTTGAGGCAGGGAACTAATTGGTTTATTTTTAGTAACGATGTTGGCTAATACAAGGTCGTTTTCGTTCGAGCCAGACATGAGTTACATCTGCGAACATCATTGCGACAACACTGCGTTCTACTAGTCGAGTACTTAGGATCGAGTTAAGGTTATGGGCATGCCTATTGGTGGCCAAAAGGTCCGCGCTTGGTCCTCATCAGTGCGCATTATTCTTTAATAGCTTTGCCCGCGGTTTCACCTGCGTTTATGGTTAATCTGGTGTGGTAAATGTTTAATATGGGCTGAAATAATATTTTAAATCGGACCAGTAGTTCCTGAGATTAGCGCGTTCAAGCAAATAAACAAACAAAAACAGTTTTATAATATTATAGTATAATATAGTATAGAATATAAATGTTAGAGGCGGCAAATACGCCACATGGACTGACGATGCGTTGCCGGTATTAAAGGCCTAATTTATCTGATTCATCTTGCGAAACACAGCAGCTAGATGTTGTTTCACGCAGATTTTTTGTAACATTAATGCTTTCCCGGTCGAGTCAGCTCTCTCTCTCTCTCCATCTCTCTCACCCACCGGCAAAATGCATCTACATAGCCATTACTTGACTATATGACTAACTAACTAACTAACTAAACTTCACGCCACTTCCGTAGCGGGGTAGGCAGAGAGAACCGAACGCCATATGGCATGATCCTTACACACCTCACTCGCCTCTTCAACATTCATAATCCTTTTCATACAAGCTCTACGGTTTACTATATGACACTATGTGCTATCACATTCTGATCAAGTGTGTTAACGCACTGACGCAGTAAATTGATTTGGCGCAACCGAGTGGCGCAGTGTGTCACCCGCGTCTACGTTAACAAGATATTTTACGCTTGACCGAGTATAATCCGACGGTTGGCGACGAGAATTTCATTATCGAGATATCACAATTAGGTTGGCTACCGGCTCCTAATCGTATTACGGGCAGTTAATCTACCTACGATGTTATAGCGGTTATAAGCTTTATTGGGTTAGATGTGAAATAGCTTGTGGATGAGAAAATTTTGAGATAGTTTTGTTATTTTGGTTTTGTAATGCATTCTTAACGTATTTGGTGTTTTTTGTAAATACTTCGTAAAAAGAAGCCTATTTACTTTTTAGACAACGTAGATAGTTACTTTTCCAACTTTTTTAAAAGCTTTTGAGATTATCCATTACAAGCACAAAAAAAATCTATTCTCTTTGTCGCTCGCAATAGTCTATAGCTGTCGCAACCGTAATTTTTTATGGAAACGCATGCCGGCTACTCTGGATAGCTTTTAAAGGGACTCCTAAGTATAGATTTGTTTTGTTTGTTGTATATATTTAGTAGCATTGCATCAAAGGAGCCCTGTCTCCAGTAACCTTTGCCTCCAGATAGCACACAAGAAAGAGAAAGCCGATACACTCCCTGCGATACCTATATTTGACATCGCAATCCACAATCTGGCGTGCGCAGGAGGGGACGGACAGTCGTTAACATTGCAATTGTGAATAGTTCGTTCGAAATGTATGTGTTAATAGCAAAAGTGACGTGTTTAAAAATACCATGTCTCTATGATATACTGTGCGGAATGAGAGTGAAGTATTTTGTTGTTATAACGACTTGTGTAGAACGAAAACGGCGATTTTAATATAAAAGCGAGTAGATCGATTAACACTCTTATGAGACCGTTTGTGTTTTCTGCTGCGATATTATCAATATCGATTTACGGAATCGGTATTGTAAAGTGAAGAGATAATGTTGAATGTATTCATTTATTCGATTCTAACATTGTTATTAGTTTGTGAAGATACAGAAGCTTCGGTACAGACACTTGTTCGCAAACAATTGTAAAACCCCTTTCACAAATACTTATTATGGCAGCTAGAATGCCTTTTCTCCAATATTTAACATATATCTATGCGATCTTGTATATTTAATATTCACTCCTATATCTTGTAAAGTGTGTTTGGTTCTTGCCATTCAACATAAATACAACTGCCAAAAACGTTCGTGTTTGTTTGTGTAATATTGAAGACAATTCTTCAAGAAACAATTTCTTTATCAGGTCGCCAGTCTTCTACTTCAGGATTTGACTATTAGTTATATAGACTACAAATGTAACAAATAATTTTTAGTGTTCGGTACTTAAAGGGTAAACAGGACCCTATTACTAAGACTCCGCTGTCCGTCCGTCCGTCTGTAACCAGGCTGTATCTGATGAACCGTGATAGTTAGACAGTTGAAATTTTCACAGATGATGTATTTCTGTTGCCGCTACAACAACAAATATAGGGCTCCCGTACTACATACATGAATGCCGTTTTTTTGCCGTTTTAAAGATCATGGTACGGAACCCTTCGTGTTTGAGTGCGACTCGCACTTGGCCGGTTCTTTTATTGTTCACACTGTAGTCTATTTAGCTATTATAGTCTATCCAACTCATTGTCCCATGTCGAATAATATGAATAGTAAAATAAACCGGTGCGATGTTTAATTAAGTCATCGTTTTATTTTAAACTAATCAACATTTACCGTCGTTATTACGTCACTGTTGCATAATTAAACTAACGAATTGGTTCTGTTTATTTATAACGTTTTATGTCATTGATGGAAGTTTCCTTTTGAGAATATGTGTGTATATTGTAAATATTTATATTAATCATTATCTTCCTAACGTTATGTCCCGTGGTAAGACGGGGTCCGCTTAGACCATTGAATTGGAATGTTTGGAAATCTGTTTCAATTTATTATTTCTAGTCGGTGATTAGTCTTTGAATCTCTTTAGGCTTTTTTTTGCAAATATCACCAATCTGAAACTAGTCGTTCAAGTGTAAAACCTCTACGTAGATTGCGGAAGCATCAGTTTTTATCGTTGCCAATTCCATCGCTTTCCCGGGCCCGGGTGAGGTATGCGAAGAAACCTGTTGACGTACGACATGTCGTTTTCACTTTTTACTACTATTCGTTTTGCGTCTCTTCGCCTGACATCTATTTGTTATTCACGAACCGTTCTCGTAAGCGTCTATGGCCGATGGATATTTCAGATGGATTTAAAATTTTAAGATGTTGATTTGTGTTTTTTTTTACTGAAGATAATATTGCTATTATTTGAAGTATTGGAATTATGCCCGTTTTATTCTCTGTCTCTATTTGCTTACTTTCAGCATTATTCAAAATCTTTAAATTCTCCTGCTGATTGATCTAGGGGTTCTCAGAACGCACACAACAATTGCTCAAAATCGTCTTGATTTATGGATTTGAAACTTTATTAGGGACGGAATGAGTCGATATGCTTAGATTCGTTTTCTGTGAACTATTCTTTGCTAACATGTAATAACGTGTCTTTTTTTTTTGTTGTTTAGGTGTCAGCGGCGTCGGGCGAGATGAGCGAGCGCGAGCGATACCGGGCGCCGCCGCAGCCGGAGCCGCCGCCGCCGCACCGCGTGCGCGCCGCCGACCTGTACCCGCGCCTGCGCGCGCACTACGACGAGCCCGGCCTCGATGCCGGCTTCGCGCCGATATGCGGCGAGTTCGTGCAGGTGTGTATTGCTCTCGGCGGGCGTCGCAGCCGTCGTCGTCGGGTATCTTCGCCCCTGGGGGCGGTTTCGGGCCTCGAGCGGAGTGCTCTTTGCCCGGGCTGTTTCTCCCGAGCTCTTCGAGCCCGGGGCAGCGTGGGCCTCTCGGCGTGAGAGCCCTCCCCTTGCGCTATCCGGCGCACCCTCGGCGCGGTCGAACTCACCGGGTGGAACCCGTTGGGGAAGCCCAGTGAGTCTGCCAACGAGCGGGTGCGGCTTACAGATGCGGTGCAAGGGGGAGGAAGTCGGTCAGTCTGTCGGGGGGGCATGGTATTTGTTAACAAATGTCTCTCGGTCGTGGGGCGTCGCAGCCGCGTCGGCGAGGTGAACGATACCAATCCGCGCCGCAGCCGGAGCCGGAGTGTGTACTGGTCGCACTAGGATTTTAGAGTTGAGTAGAATGCCAGTACAGTAATACCAGATATCCCAACAGCCGCAGCAACTAAACATGATTATAGAAGAAAGAAGGGTTTTAAATTAAGAGTCAGATATAGCCAAAAAGTGCCGTTTGGTGTGGTAATGAGAAGATCTATCCACGATATGATAATAAAAATGGTCAATAGCATGAGCTCAGTTTGACGTTTTTTTTGTAGAAAAAAATAATTTAATGTAATGTTATCTAAGTCAAGATAATATAAATGGAGGAGAAAGAAAGATATACGATGTCTTTCAGGCTGTATAATGTAATACCATTTTTTTCTTTCCCTTCACCTATCGCTCAACATTGTATTATTTCCTTTTACAACTTGACTGCTAACCTTTAAAACAAAACAACAGCTTTGTTTTAAAAGAAATTTCAAGTTCCAAGGCTTCATGTCCAATGCCCATAAAAGCTTTAAAACAAAAGATCAAATCTGTGATACTTTAAAAACGTAACTACTCATTTCGTTTTCCATTTGTGTAACCGTTTATAATCATTGCATCTGGAAATAATAATATGCCAGATTTGTGAGCCAGGGTCATAGCTCGTCACGAGGTTCTAAAAACGCAGGACAAAAAGTTAAGACTTCCTTCAGACCGTAAAAAATGTATGAATGGCGGTGGTATACTGATGCGTGACGTCAGAATGTAGGCAATTGGGACGTTACTGTTTTGAGTCGGAATTTGTGATGTAAGACACACAACAGTCACTTTGTTTATGAGGTAGATATATTTGTAGTGTTTTCGTGAAGGGAAGTACTGCCTACTACTAATATTTGGGCTACTTTCCATATCATAAACATTTTAAGTCTCCGGAGTTTAGGATATGATTAAAAACTAATTAATTTATATAACAAACCCTTGGCTATAAGTGGTTTATTTCTTAAACTGACGGGTACATTCCCGTTACTTGGTAACGAATTTAATTTACCTGAGCCGAAATACCGGAATTTCCCACCCTTATTCTGTATATTTCTCTTATAGATGCAGTTTAATTTGCAACGCGTCCCGACGTGATATTTTTTTGCTAATACTTAACTGTAACGATATGTTACTTTAAAATACCTGTTACTTTAGTATCGTTACGCCACATCTCGTTACAATTACATCTTTTGTAGAGGAACAAGTTAAGTAATAACAATTCAATTAGCTTATTAAATGTAACATGTAATTTCCATCACATGTCCATTAGTTTGATTGACCAACTCGTGTTTACTAACATGATGATAAATACACGCGAGAATAATAAAAATTTATGTAGAAACCTCTCGTAGAACATAGGGGCCATCCATAAATTATGTCACACGTAAAGGGGGAGGCAGGGGGTCTACGAGAGTGGGTCTAAAGTTTCGTGACATTTCAAAATGTAATATATTATAATAATTTGCAATTTTTAAATGTAAACTTGCAAAGCATGTAATGTCACAAATGTGACCAGCTGTAACAAGGACGGGGGAGCTCAAAAATCATGGAATTCTCGACGTAGTTTATGGATGGCCCCAATGGCCGTTTCTTACTAATCGACTAGTGAATTCTTGGAATCAATTTGCAGAATCCAATTGTTACGGTAGACGAAAGGCCATCATTATTCATTTTTATTTACGATATGTTTTAAGAAAAGTATGTGAGTAGTAGCATAATAATTTACTTTCATTCTGTAGACTAAAGTTAAGGTATTTAAAAACGGCTGACTAACTATATGCTGAAATCAATAAATTATCCGTAAATATACTATGACAGACAAGTGAATAGAACTTATGGTATATTCACAATTAGGTTAAAAGGGATCTACGGTTTGCAGTGTGTCTTAGATGCCGCCCTCCCTCACCACAAGCGATGTAAGGGAACACCTCCAACTTTAATTAATATGACTCAATTAGACAATCTGCTGTTACAGGACTATAGGCATTATGGCTGAGTTTTTGAATAGTATGCGTAAAGCATCACTCTGACTCTAGAGACGAAGAAACCGGAATATTATTTTCTTCTAGACGCCATTACTAGAATCCCATTATCACTAAACCATCTTAATCTATTCCGATAACATCCTATTGCATCAAAAAAATTTAACACTGCGAATTTAACACTCACAAAAGTTTTTTGCATTACTTTTAACAAGTAATTATCACTGCTAATCAACTCCAGTAACTGTTGTTCAATTTTTGTCAAATATTCTTACAATCGATACCAACATCTTTTTTTGTATAGGGGGTATAAGTAAAATGTATCCCAGAGAAATCAAATTTACTTTTTTTTTCTTGTAAAGTATACAGTACAATAAAATTGCCTTAAATAACGTACAATACTTTATAATAAAGTACGTTTGGCAACCCTAAATGCTACCCAAGGTGCTAAGTATACAGAGTTAGCAATATAAGCGAATGGATGCGAATATCTAAGCGATAACTTGACAGCGCATGCGTGTAAAGGCCGGGTGAGCGATCTGCGCTGGATGCGTCTGCGCCGATTGTGATATACGCATTGAATATCCTTACGTACATTGGTGTATAAAACTTGAGTCACTCATCTTATTAAATTAATTTACTTTATTGCTTGAAAATCATGAAATAACGCAAAATAAACTAATATTGTGTTTAATACTTTTGTGACTTTAAAATTATAAATTATTAAAAATTCGAATAATAATTCTCAACATGAAAAGTACATACCTATTCTATATTAAGTAAAGTTTGTAACTCGAGCAAAGTTAGTGATAAACTCATAACGAATGCAGCCGACCGTAGTCTATATTGTACGTTAGACACTGTTCAGAACTCGGTACAGAGTTCATAATTAGTGATAATGTGCACGGCTCATAATGAGTGATACCAGGAGCGCATGAGTTATTGGACGGTAGTTCATTACACTCAAATAACCTCCTCAATTGGAGCAGCGTGGCCCGATCGTGACGTCATCACAACGATCGGGCTATTGCCTGTTCGCAATGCGTAGAAACACGCTATCATGTGTATTAATCGGCCTGTAATAAATTCATGAAGTACCAGGTAAACATAAGTTGTTGGAGCTGTGTAAACGGCCGGCCAATTCTAGCAATAATAATAATTTATCTTGTGCACTTTACATTTGAGTTAATCGCAGTAATTTGCATAACACGACGCCTACTACTTCCTTATTTATATCTAATCCGCTCATGTCCAACCACTATTATGCAGTTAAGTACGTACAATGCAGTTTGCTCCTGCACAAAAAACAGCATACCAGCCTTCGCTTCTAGTTAATGTGTTCTAACTTGAGATATTCCTTATGGTTTATACTGACTTTCCTTATGCAAAAATCAAACTGATCAGTTTCCTTGATTTAACGTAAAAGATGGACAAACACAGTTTAAAAAAAAATAAATATATATATCAGACTATGTGATCTGACTCTGAGGTAAGTAGCTAAAGCGCTTGTGTTACGGATATCAGAATCAACAGTGGTATTACAAATATATACTTAAATATTCAATAATAACACCCAGACACAGAACAAACACAAGTATTCGTCATACGAATGTTTGTCCTGGGTGGGGATCGAACCCACAACTCTTAGCACAGGGCAGGGTCACTACCGAATGAGCCATCGAGCCAGTCATGATGATAATAAGCGCACATTGTTGTGTTATGACGCACACCAGATAGTGTAGTGTATGGTGTATAAGCACTAAGGACGTATAGGTTATCAAGAGGTGTTTCTAGAGGGCATCTTTAAGTGATCTTTGAACGCTCTAGTGACGAGGAATGAGGAATGTCCCCAACGTGCTTGCTACCGACACTGTGTTTTTTTTTAAGAGACTTTCATATTTGACGAGCTCGATGGCGCATTCGGTAGTGACCCTGTCCCATACGCCAGGAGTTGTGGGTTCGACACACGACAAATATTCGTATGATAAATACTTGTGTTAGTTCTGTGTCTGGCTGTTAATATCCAATATTTAAGTATATATTTGTAATTACACTGTTGTTTCTGACATCCTTAACTCAAGTGCTTTTGCTACTTACCTCGGAGTCAGATCAATGTATGTGATGTAGTCTGATATTTATTTATTATATTTATTATTATTTATTCTAATTTAACATTAATTTTGATCCCTCAAAACGATTCATTGTAAAATAACAACTACCAGCTGAATGAATTTGGCAATATCGCATAACCTTATCCACAGTCAACATGCTATCTTGGTACATGGGTGAAGAAAACAAGGTCGCGCATTTAGGGATACTGAGATGTTCCGAAAAAAACAACATATTTTTCGAGTTGGTATTATACTTATTAGATGTGAAAGTAAAGAACCTCCCCTATGCTCATGACGTTTTGTGTTTATAATATGAATAGGTAGTTCTCATTGGGTAGTAAGATATTATCGAGGTATACCTCCGTATAATATAATATGTACTATATTAGCAGAAAAATGTACAGATGTAGATGAGCTCTTTGATATATTCGTTTGAACGTATTATATGTAAATGTAAATTGCGTCACGTTCCAAGTGTTTACATTCACATGGCTATGGCTATTGACCGTCCTTGAACAATGCTCAGGTAAAAGCGGACCTCTGATTTTATGTCTGAAGCTCAGATCTTTAATCTGATGTCTGGAGTATAATCCAATGAATTATTATCACGCCTATGGAAGATACGTCGCGACTGGTATGAGTTTTAAAGACAGAACTGAAAGTCCACTTGAACAACACTTTTAGCACCTTACTATTAGGTTTATATTTGCTTGCAAGCGAACGGGCCGTCTATCCCATCCCGTCTATCGTCTATTCCATTCGCCATTTAAAGTAGAGTTGAAGAATTTCAAGAATTTCCTTGAAATGTACGCTCTATTCATTGGTACTGTTGTAATGCAACTCTGTATGTCTTCCAAATTCTGTGTAGACCATAACGCTGTCCGGAGAGGATACTGGACCTAGAACGAATGAAATGTCACGTTCGGTCAGTCCGACGTGTGGAATAACCGTGTTTAACCATATAATCATCTAACATCACGGTTCGCTCTTAGGAATAACACTTCGCGATCGGCGCTCAAAACGTGATACACCCTTATCAGCTATCGTTAATTGCGAGCGCGTCAACAATGTCGCTAGGTGTTACGGGTGACCGACGCTAACGACGGATCAGACACTTACCATCAGTTGACCCATCGACTTATCTTATAAATAAATACTCGTTAACATGTTTGTCTCTTAGCTGTAACCGCACATGTGACTGTATCAATTTTAATCGTCTTTCGCGGATGGAATTCATCATTCAACAGCTATATGGATTTAAAAGTACTTTCCACTAAACACAAACATTAATCCTGACATCATTGTATTCTTAAATCATCCAACACGAAACATCTGGTCCTCCAAGCCGGATGTTAACCAGCCACCATTACATTTGACCTTTCACACGTGTTGTTTAAATTGACATGTTACTAACAGCTGTTTTTTTTTTCAGTGGGTCGGTCGCTTAGCGGACGGAGGCACCATAGCAATGTCGAACTACAGGCTGCATATGCAGCCGCGTCGGCGCAACGGACCCGGGTCGTCGCTGCCGCTGCGGCTCATAGACGCGGTCGAGACCCGCGACCTGTTGCATCTGATCGTGTTGTGTAAACACGGCAGACAGCTCAAGTGAGTGTGTACAACTCTTAGCGGGTTTTGATATCCTGGTACTTGTTGAACTTTATTTGTCTCAAATCGCATTTAATGCAGTCATCATTTCTTCGTAAACATAAATAATTTGAACATAAATAATACCCAGATGTTTTATATGCGCGGCCTCATTAGCACAGTGCCTCATCGTACGATGATGAGATGTTGAGCATGCTACGTACCGTGTTATGTAAACATGATTGTCAAATCAATTGTGATTTTTTATCTACCTAAAACGTAGATGTTACTAGATATACCTATTTAATTCCTTGACGCCGTTCGTTTTTTATAAACAGTATCAATGTATACTCTTTAAAAGTTTTGCTCTCCTAGTACTTCTAGTGATATTATTCAATACTGTTGTAAATTTTGGGATTGAATTAACGTAAAACCTTTATAACCGCTATTAAGTACTGCTATCTCGTATAATAAAACAAAACTGACTAACTAACTTTGAAGAACTTTAATAAGATTGATTTATTGGAGCTATCCGAATTTCTTTTGCCATAAGCTCACTAAAGTGCATACAATTTTTCTTACTTATCTATGTCTATATTTTATGTTGATAATTACTTAACAAAAGTACGATATGTTGTTTACATTATTGAATTAAGTTATAAAGCGTATGTACGTCCTTATAAAAATTAACAAATACGCGCCAAAACGTCTTATTGCCGTTTGTTTGATAACAAATTGTTAAACACTTGAAGTTTGTCAATCACACTTCAGCTGTTAGGTATCTCCGGCCACATGGCTAAAATAGTTGGAGGTTAATAAAACAATTTGAAGATATAAAAATAGATGATGTATGTACAATTGTACATTACTTTTGGCATACACATACATTTGGCTGCTATTTTTAGGTGATTTGGATGGTTTGACTGGCCCATTGGTCGAGTGATCAGAGACCCCCAGAACAGTTGGCATATTATTTTTAAGCCTTAAACCAACATGGGACATATCTGTCACATTGTTCATAATAACCTAAAAAAATGATTTCAATATTTGTTTTAAAATTCTGATCTACTCCAACAATAAATTAGTGACTGCTATTTTATGAAGTCATGAAGTTAGTCATCAGACAATAGATTCATTTGTAAAAAAGTAACTAAACAAAATAATTATTATTTTAAAATAAAATAAAATATAAAATAATAAAATCTGTGTTACTAGTCGATAGTTAGTCCGTATTTTACAGTAGGTACTGCTGATTAATTGTGTAATTAATCATCATGCCCATTGAATATGTACTTCATTCAACAACATGTCATGGGTACAATTTAAACAGTGCAAATATATACTTTTTTATAACATAAACCGGCCCTAAATCGTTAATAGCAAACAAAGTATCCAATTAATATTAGACTTGCGACCCACCCCGGTTTCGCTCTGACGGACATTTATTTTTAAAATATTTGGGATTAAATATAACCTATATTACTCAGAGATAATGTAGCATTTTAATGGTGAAAGATTTTTTGAAATCTGTCCAGAGGTTTTTGAGTTTATTCGTTACAAACATACACATATTTCCTCTTTATAATATTGTTGTAGACATTTAACAAAGAACCAAAACAGTTGTCTTGGTCATGTCCGAGGGACGCCCGTGATAACAAAACCCCAAATGAGGCTAGCCCGATAAACGCATAGCAACGCGAAAAAGTAGCTTGAAACTTTCCAACAACAACAAATGATAAACGCTATTTATGACAAATCGCAGGTTATGTCAAAGTAAATTGGGTGATCATTAACTGTGTCATATTATTAGCTGGTGTTGTTCAAGTGACAAATGTGTGTCACATTTGATATCAGTAATTCGGTTTTGTTGAGTTGTTTTCCGCGATTAGTAAATAAATTGTTATTGCAAAAAATCAACTTTGGAAACTGCTGACCGTGAATCGATAATAAGATACTCGTTCTTGATAAAATTGAAAGCTTATTTGAATAGTGCTTGTGCTTAAGAGTAATGGTAGCATAATGGTAAGGACACGCGCCTCAAAACGCGCCGAGGGGTGCGGTTTCAAACCCGAGCACGTACCTTTGGATCTTTTAAATCTATGTACGTATTTATACCACTAGCTCGGCGGTGAGGGGGAACATCGTGATGAAACCTGCAAATTCAAACAACTTTGGATTTGTAACCATGATCCAAAAATTTACTGGTTCCCCTATCTTAGGGTTGCAAAGCTCAGACCGGCGCGGCAGTCGCTTCAATGTAATTACCAGACTCGCTAAATCCTGGATCATGGTCTACGCGGACCCCGTCTAAGCACGGGACATAACGCTAGGAAGATGATATTTGCATAGTGCGAGCTACTAAGTTATAAAACTTGTAACTTGTCTAGGTCGTAGTAAAGTAATTTGATGTGAGGTCATCATGAATATATAAAAATAAAATACCAGTTTTGTAAAATCGTAAACATTTGTCAAATTAGTTCCTTAGTGTCTATAGGTCATGGAAATACTTAATGTAATAAAATATCCTTGATGAATTATAAAATATAACATTAAGCGTTTGATCACTTATTTAATAGGTAGGTATATAAACTTTTTGACCACAGAAGTTGTATATAATGAAAATCTTAAGCAAGAATCTTAGCATTTCTTGTGCTATGTAAATGCAAATTTTTTTTTATTCCCCGCAACAGCTGTTCATAGTGTTTTCCACAGAACAATGTGCTACCTACTTAAAAAATAACATATGTAAATGATTTATTTTGTATGAACCTTTAACAAAATTCGCTTCTTGTTACCAGGGCAACATTCAGCACAGGAGACCAGTGCGTGGAGTGGTGGCGGCGCCTCAACACGGCTCTAGCGCCGATCGGTTCGGTGCAAGAGACGTTCGCGGCTGCGTACGCCGCGTGGGCGAAGGAGCAGCCGCCCGCGTCGGTGCACAGAGCGCTGATGCGGGCGTCACACGCGCCGTACAGACATTGGTTCGGACCGGAGGTTAGTTCTAGCTGTGTTATGGTGGCCTGGTACTTGCAATTTTTGTTTAAAGGGAAACGCAGACCTAATAGAAAATTTTTGGTTTCAGATTTTTGATAGGTAATTAAATATACGAGTAATATTGAACAATAGGGATGTTGACTGGCAAGCCAATTGAGATACTTTTTTTAAAGTTGTCAAAACACAATCACTTCATATATTTTGTATGGGCTTGTCAACATAATATGACGTCACTAGTTCGTATAGTCAACTGACTAAATATTAAGCAGTTTTTGTAAAATTTAAAATCGTAGAATCAATATAATCGAAATTCAATAAGGTTTTACAACATACTACGATACTTTCTTTTATGGAATTGAAAATTAAATATGAATGGTGTAAACATCTCAATTAAGTCACTATGGTAGAATTATCGAAGTTTCTGCCAAAAAATTACTAATGTGTTTGGTACCCAGTCTATTCATTCTTTGATAGCAGCCTAATTTTAAATTTTATATTTCTAATAAATTTATACCTTTATTTGGTTAGACTTGCGATTTCCAACTCTTTTTTAAAACTTTGATCTATATTATAGTGGTAGTAATTATAGTAGAAAATTATAAAATTTTCTTCTTTACCTTCAGATGACCAAACTACTGTTCATTTAAACTTCATTGACAATATCTGTAGGTTTTCAATACTATCCAATATATTTCCAATATTTCATGTATCACTCAGACCATTGGGTCAAATCGGTAGTCCTAGACCTAGTACTAGACTCGCTCAATTCTGGATCTCGGTCTAAGCGGACCACGACTAAGTACGGGATATAACGCTGAGAAGAAGATGACGGAGAGACAAATTAGCACATCCCCAATAAACCATCCGCTCCTATGTATTGACATAGAGCTCGTCCCTCAGGTGGAGCGGCTGGGCTTCACGGCGAAGGGCGCGTGGCGCGTGACCGCCGCCAACGCGGACTACAAGCTGTGCCCGTCGTACCCGCCGCTGCTGGTCGTGCCCGCCACCATCGGGGACGAGGACCTGGACTCGGTTGCGAGGTGAGTTTTGTTGGAAGTTGGTAAATGCCGGCCGAACAGCTGGTATGGGACGGAGACCTTGACTTAGCTGCGCAGCTGGACCGTCTGGGCTTCACCGCGGAAATGAAATGGAATGATCATGACAAGAGACCCATAGCTAATGCTTATATTCCGGGAAGGGGAGGTTCCCATTAAAGATGCTGGAGGCATTTTCTACTTTTTTTTTTTATGGTAAGATGGTTTACTCTTGGCTTCACAAGCTCGATGGCGCATTCGGTAGTGACCCTGCCCCGTGCGCCAAGAGTTGTGGGTTCGATCCCCACCCACGACAAACATTCGTGTGATGAATACATGTGTTTGTTCTGTGTCTGGGTGTTAATATCCAATATTTATTTATGTGTATATTTGTAATACCATTGTTGTTTCTGATATCCGTAACACAAGTGCTTAAGTTACTTACTTCGGAGTGAGATCAATGTATGTGATGTCGTTGAATATTTATTTATTATTCACACTGAACCATTGGATTGAGAAGAAGCCTACGATGGGACCGAGCTCACCCAGAAGCAGTCTATTCACTCTCTCTATCTCCTGCGACATATTTAATCCACTCCGGTACTTTAAGCAGTTACTGTGCCCTGTACACTCTTGTATCACATGGCGTGTCACTCGTACGATATAGATAATTTGAAGAATTTGCTGGGTGATTATTGCGTTGGGCATGAGGGTCGGGAGTTCGATAGACACTTTAATTTCCCCGTCGTCGACGCTGCGGCTTCACAGAGTATGGGCCGATACTTGATCAACGATCAAAATAATGTAGCTTGGAAATCGGGCTGGTAAAAAAATTCGCGTAAAGAAATAGTTCAAACTGTTTCTGCAAGCAAGAGCTTAAAATGTATAAGTACAAACATGGTATGTTTATAAGATCACTTGTTTACTCAAAATTCTTGTTTCTGTTTTACAAATATGAGGATGAGCAACATTCAACAAGCAACTGTATAAGACACGTAATATTACCTAATGTTATCGTATTACATAATAACCCGCAAATAGTGACTGCGGTGCAACATTAGGGTGCGCTTGCACTGGTGCAGAGCTGAGTTAAGTCAAACGATGGGTGGGTTACGCAGCTTAAATACTTCATATGTGTAATTGAATTTGAGTCTGAGTAAAAACCTAGTCCGCTCTGCTTGACTCCTTTATGCGCCTGCCTAGCTGCAGTTCTTTACCAGTTTGGGATGAGAGCTTCTCTGTCTGTCCCGTGATAATTACAAGGCTACTCTGAGCCATTATCTATATTCTTCTCGTAGCGGTCCCGTATTTTACGTTTGATTTTGCCGCGTATTCGTCTTAACGGTCTATAGAGAGGATAGAAGAAGAGACGATTTACTTTACACGTTCATTGCAACGGATTCCTATTGACACACATGGCGTAATAGTGGTCAGTTCGAGCGGTATAATTTAAATAGCTTACTAGTAGCACTCTAGTAAATCTGGCCCTGGTTGAAAGCGCCTATAGACCACGGAAAACGTTTACCATCAAGCCTTCACATATGCCATGTGGCCGGGCCCTTACCGTGCACGGCACGACAAGACCCAGTGGGCGATGTTTTTGTGAGCGCGCGCTATCGGCGGAATCGCCGGTGTCACCGCGGGGCGCGCGACCTCGGCGATAAACCGATCTCGCCGCGATCGCTCGAATCGCGCGCTAGGACGCTTCGGCGAGTTTGTATCTAAAATGGTAATTAGATGAGTAATAAATATTAGACAACAGCACATACATTGATCTAATGCCGAATAAAATAGATTATAGGTATACTCTAGAAAAAAAATTGGGTACTTTAAAACATAAAATGCAAAAAAAAAAGTTTATCACACAATTGATCTGATGCCGATATGATAATGAATTAAGTAGCTTTAATACTCTAGAAAAAAAAGGGTGTTTTATAACATATGCATAAATAAAAAAAGCTAACCATATATCCATATACTTCTCGCGAACTGAAATTGTAAAAAATATACAAGTAAATTAGCAATTGTAAAAAATTAAAGTCCTCTTATCACTAATAATATGTATCTCTTATGAGACTACCTTTCTATAAATACATATAAATAGCTTGTTTTAAATTAGATGTTTTCAGTAAGGATTATTATAAAACATTGAGACTTAGGTTGTCAAATTAAATAATTAAGGTAACTATAACCGCAAATAGGATGGTGTGGAATGAGACGAAAGTTGGTGGATGTCTGATTTATTTACCGTCATATCGCAGTTTATATAACGCTCAATCTGTTAGTATATGGTTAATCATGTTATGTTTCCTACGTGCGGTACGTGCTGTATTTCACTACGTGCAGCAATGCGCCACAGTAACTACAAAACCTTTTCAAATTGTAAGAAGCTATTTTGCAAAAGTCAAATAAATTCATATAAATAATATCCGACTACATCACATACATTGATCTGACTCCGTGGTAAGTAGCTTTAGCACTTGTGTTACGGATATCAGAAACAACAGTGGTATTACAAATATATACTTAAATATTGGATATTAACACCCAGACACAGAACAAACACAAGTATTCATCACACGAATGTTTGTCCTGGGTGGGGATCGAACCCACAACTCTTGGCGCATGAGGCAGGGTCACTACCGAATGTGCCATCGAGCCAGTCAGTCATAAAACATCCAATAACAATAAAAGTAACAAGCTTTTTATCAATATGGATGCCAATGATATCAATCGACGTATTGGCCATTATGAGTAATCAATTCGATTGTGTATTCTCTGGACGTCAGCTACAGCCCATCTGAGGAATGCATCTTATGCAAATGTGCAGTCGTCAACGAAAATAAATGTAAACAAATATGAGCTTTCGTGCTTTGGAATTAGAGTGACATTGTTGGCATGCTTTATGAATTCCTCTTTGAATTGAGTTTGTATTTAGTAGGATGTTGGCTTGTTATCACTGTTAAGAATGGTTTTGACCAAACTTTCGAATTTTATTCAATGGTTATTTGTGTATATAGCTAAGTATGCTCTAAGCAACATTTGACGCGTAAAAAGCGACGCTTAAGAAGTTCGCCAACGTTGCACAACAACGCGTGACGCTACCAAACGTAACGTTGCCAACATGCCATTTTGTGGACTTACTTGTCAGCGTGTACAGACACCGTTGATAAACAAAGTTCCGCATTGCCGCAGCAACAATGTTGTGCAACATGTCGCGCGTCAAATGTTGCTTAGTATCCAATAAGCTTTTTTGACAACAATACATTCTTATATTCGTGGTCCATTTTTAGTTAACATCACAATGGTTTCTCCTCTTTTCAAAGTGAACATTCAGTCATTGTGTGCTTTGATAAACTTCTTGGCACCCGAGCACTTTACTGCTATTTTGTTTTTTTTTTTTGTTTTCCTTGCTTAAACAAGATACTAGCCTTGTTAAATTCTACAGCTTTACTATAACATTTTTTATAACATTGTTTATTATTATTATTATTATTATTATAGCTTAGCCTTATGCATTATGAATTGGTCTACGTCCATTGACCGTATTCCATTTTACTAAACATTGTATCGGGTTACTAATGCTGAATCTCCTTGCAGGTTCCGCGCCATGCGTCGCATACCAGCGGTGGTGTGGCGGCACCGCGGCAACGGCGCAGTGATCGCGCGCTCCTCGCAGCCCGAGGTGGGCTGGCTCGGCTGGCGCTCCAGCGAGGACGAGCGGCTGCTGGCCGCCTTCGTCACCGCCTGCAACGCCGACCGCGGCGTGCAGCCGCCCAACGTCAACAACAAGGTACTAGCCGCGGTGTGCAGTCACCAGTCACACTTACAGTGGGAGGTAGGCTGGCTCAGCTAGCAGCGAGGCACAAAAGGCTACTGCTGGTCTTCTTCTTTTTCTTCCTAGTCGGGGTTCCTTCGGATAACAGTAAGATGACTGTCTTTTTCTTTCTCTTCAAAATGTTATGTCCCGTGACCAGCTGAAATCTGCTTTGTACATATTTGGATTCTTGGATACTTCATTGGTCACATCTATATAGGACGTGTACGACGACGATGCTGCCAACTGGTGCCGTTAATGGAAACTTTTTACGCTATGAATAAGTACTTGAGAATGTTGTTTTTATCAAGTAAACAGAATTAGTTTTAATAGTGAAATTTATTATGCTAGTTAGTTCAGGATGCACTAATCATCATCCCCATAGTGTTGTATCCCGTGCTTAGACCATGATTCAGGATTTAGCGAGTTTGGTTATTACATCGAAGCGAGTGCCGATCTGAACTCTAACCTTTATATAGGGGAACCAGACAAATAAGGATCATGGTAACACATCCATAGTTATTTGAATGTGCAGGTTTCATCATGATTTTATACTTCACGTCGAGCTAGTGTTATAAATACATTAATAGATTTAAAGTACGTGTCCGCGTCTGAACCCGTACCCCTGTGTATAAGGCGCGTGTCCTTGCTAATGAGCTACCACCACACTTATTTTTATTATTCCAGATGCACCGATGCTTTATAAAATCGTCTGGAGTAAAATTTTATTACTTTCCAAAGAATAGCATTCTCATACCATGGTTATGTGAAAAAGGCTAAAAATGGATAAATGCAGTAAAAAAAAAATATTCTGCCATTATATTCAGTTTTTTCAGTTCTAAAGGCCTTATTTACTTCGTTTATTTACTCTTCAACTTCCAATACATGGCCCGCCTCTAAGAACTTTTGACCTTTACACATATTTTGGCTACGCTGTCGAGGGTTATTTATAACTTTTATCATTTAAAAAATAATGCAATTAAAGATATAATTTTGTTTACATTATTCACAGTACGATGACAGGTCTGATAAGCTTCCTTTACTGTCCGCATAGAGTCTATTTTGTTGATTTAGTGCTGCCCCCTATAGTTCGTGCACGTCCCCTATAGGTTTACGAATGTCCAAGTTTTGCGCTATAGTAATCGGCACCTTGCCACGAGCTGGCATACCGCTTTCATGCTGCGTTACCTATCAAGTAGCATCTATAGACTCGGTTCATGACGAAGTCTAGTGTTATGTATTGATTTGGTAAACATTTGGATTGGTATCTGTTAGTGTCAAAGCTGGATACCGCTAGATTGACGAAGTGGTGAAAGACCTGAAGGAGCTCCAAGTGCCCGAGCAAGTGCTTGGGCAAATTTGGCACGAAGCAGACCGGAATTGCGTTCTTTAATGTCGAAGGCCAAGACCCACTTCGGGTCGCTGAGCCAGCGTAGTTAGTAAGTAAGTGTCAAAGCTTCCTGCACACTCATATCCTCAATCACCCATCTCATTACAGAACCTGAAGCTGCTGATCGTAGACGCGCGCTCGTACGCGTCGGCGGTTACGAACCGCGCGCGCGGCGGTGGCTGCGAGTGCCAACAGTACTACCCGGCGGCAGACATCCAGTTCATGAGTCTGCCCAACATACACCACGTGCGCCGCAGCTTCCAGCAGATGCGCGCGCTCGCGCACGAGCCCAGCGATCAGGCTAAGTGAGTGGTCTAATGCTGCTTGACCTTACTTGTGACCAAGCTATGTCAGTTGCCTGACTGGTGCGATCTCGGCTTTCGTTTGGGCCTTTTTGGGGGGAAACTTCGGCGTTGAATGAAAAACGATGGCTCAGTTTCTAAAACCGAACCGAATTTCGAAGTGTGTTGACTTTAATTAATGCTAGAGAGCGCAATGGAAGGAGCCTATAATGGAAGATCTGCCTCCGGTTAATAAGTACACGTAATTGATATCCGATGTAGACCAGGACCTTCCTGGTCTACATCGGATATCAATTACGGTACAGACTGGTACAGACTGTGATATCCAGTAACCCTAACGGATATCTGTGTTGTCCACGCTCCGCCTTTCTGGGTAGCAAGCAAGTAACAATATAGTTAGCGGGCCTGCTATGATATCCGCGCTCATCTCCAACCGTTCCTGGGTACAATCACTCTAAAACATGTTTTGTTCTCGTCTCCAGTTGGCACAGCAACCTAGAACGAACACTATGGCCGCAGTACGTGTCCGGCGTTCTCCGGGCAGCGGGCGTCGTCGCCCGCGCAGTGTTGGGCGGGCGGCCTGCGCTGGTGCACTGCTCTGACGGGTGGGACCGCACACCGCAGATCGTGGCCGCCGCGCAGCTGCTGCTCGACCCGCACTACCGGACGCTCGAGGTGACTGTTGCGACCCGTGTCTGAGATGAACACCACGTGCTTATGAATGCGAATCGATGCCGTTATTATTCTTGATGACGAAATTGTAGGGACTAGAATTGGTTAACATTTTCAATCCGACCGGATCCGGTTGGATTGCAATTGCAGTAACAGCATACATACATACATAACATCACGCCCATAATCCCCGAAAGGGTAGGCAGAGTCAAAGTGGCAGCATGCCCCTTCAACCACATTCAGCCAAAAATAAAGCCGGGCTGGGTTAGATGGACCATTGTGAAAAAGCAGTGACAAGCGGCTAATCTGTCGCCTACACAATCACACACTCAAAACCCGATATACCATTAGTCGCCTTTTGCGACATGCTAGGCAAGAAACACAGTTGGCATATTCTTTTTAAGTCCCAGACCAACACGGGACAGTGGGCTGGATTGGATGGAAAGCTGTGAAAAAGGAAGTAGAAATAACGCTGTTATTTTAGCTAAAAATTATTTCACCGTATCTGGACACCGGGTATGCTATACGTTAAATGATGCCCGATCCGCCGGATTACCGTATCCGGTTTTCCGAATTGCAGATCATAGTAAATTCAAGTATAATTGTCTGTCGTTTTTTTGGACGTGAGAGGGGTGAGAATATGGTACCTTAACCTTTAATTAACCACCTAGCTATAGTCTCTATACTCGTATTCTATATAGTAGTTTATATGAAATATATATTAATTATCCCGTATATTTCTAGGGCTTCCAAGTTCTCGTAGAACGCGAGTGGCTCGACTTCGGCCATAAGTTTGCGGACCGGTGCGGGCACCAGTTCGCCGCGGAGGAGCCCAACGAGCGGTCACCCATCTTCCTGCAGTGGCTCGACGTGGTCCACCAGCTGATGATGCAGTACCCCTGCGGATTCGAGTTCAACGAGGCCTACCTGGTAAGTGGCGAGCCAGAAATGTGGATATAGAGAATCTGAAGCTTGAAAAGATTATTTTTATGGGTGTCGTTTTCCTGACGCCTAGTGCGCCGTTTTGAGCCTTCTTGAGCGCCATTTTGAGCCTTCTACGAGTAAAGCGCCAGATTAACCCTTCTAGAGGGCTGACGCTGCTGTAAATGACATACATGTTTCTTCGTTACAGATCAAACTGGCGACACACGTGCACTCGTGCATGTTCGGCACGTTCTTGTGCAACACGAACCGCGAGCGCGCCGAGGCGCGCTTGGGCGAGTGCACGGCGCACGTGTGGCACCTGCTGCGCGCGCCCGCCTACCGCAACCACCTCTACCACCCGCACCACGACCAGGTAACCGCCGCGCTGTGCGCCACGCGCGCGACACGAGTGCGCGAGTGCGTGCGAGTGTGCACCACGGGGCGCGCGTGGGCGAGTGCACGGCGCACGTGTGGCACCTGCTGCGCGCGCCCGCCTACCGCAACCACCTCTACCACCCGCACCACGACCAGGTAACCGCCGCGCTGTGCGCCACGCGCGCGACACGAGTGCGCGAGTGCGTGCGAGTGTGCACCACGGGGCGCGCGTGGGCGAGTGCACGGCGCACGTGTGGCACCTGCTGCGCGCGCCCGCCTACCGCAACCACCTCTACCACCCGCACCACGACCAGGTAACCGCCGCGCTGTGCGCCACGCGCGCGACACGAGTGCGCGAGTGCGTGCGAGTGTGCACCACGGGGCGCGCGTGGGCGAGTGCACGGCGCACGTGTGGCACCTGCTGCGCGCGCCCGCCTACCGCAACCACCTCTACCACCCGCACCACGACCAGGTAACCGCCGCGCTGTGCGCCACGCGCGCGACACGAGTGCGCGAGTGCGTGCGAGTGTGCACCACGGGGCGCGCGTGGGCGAGTGCACGGCGCACGTGTGGCACCTGCTGCGCGCGCCCGCCTACCGCAACCACCTCTACCACCCGCACCACGACCAGGTAACCGCCGCGCTGTGCGCCACGCGCGCGACACGAGTGCGCGAGTGCGTGCGAGTGTGCACCACGGGGCGCGCGTGGGCGAGTGCACGGCGCACGTGTGGCACCTGCTGCGCGCGCCCGCCTACCGCAACCACCTCTACCACCCGCACCACGACCAGGTAACCGCCGCGCTGTGCGCCACGCGCGCGACACGAGTGCGCGAGTGCGTGCGAGTGTGCACCACGGGGCGCGCGTGGGCGAGTGCACGGCGCACGTGTGGCACCTGCTGCGCGCGCCCGCCTACCGCAACCACCTCTACCACCCGCACCACGACCAGGTAACCGCCGCGCTGTGCGCCACGCGCGCGACACGAGTGCGCGAGTGCGTGCGAGTGTGCACCACGGGGCGCGCGTGGGCGAGTGCACGGCGCACGTGTGGCACCTGCTGCGCGCGCCCGCCTACCGCAACCACCTCTACCACCCGCACCACGACCAGGTAACCGCCGCGCTGTGCGCCACGCGCGCGACACGAGTGCGCGAGTGCGTGCGAGTGTGCACCACGGGGCGCGCGTGGGCGAGTGCACGGCGCACGTGTGGCACCTGCTGCGCGCGCCCGCCTACCGCAACCACCTCTACCACCCGCACCACGACCAGGTAACCGCCGCGCTGTGCGCCACGCGCGCGACACGAGTGCGCGAGTGCGTGCGAGTGTGCACCACGGGGCGCGCGTGGGCGAGTGCACGGCGCACGTGTGGCACCTGCTGCGCGCGCCCGCCTACCGCAACCACCTCTACCACCCGCACCACGACCAGGTAACCGCCGCGCTGTGCGCCACGCGCGCGACACGAGTGCGCGAGTGCGTGCGAGTGTGCACCACGGGGCGCGCGTGGGCGAGTGCACGGCGCACGTGTGGCACCTGCTGCGCGCGCCCGCCTACCGCAACCACCTCTACCACCCGCACCACGACCAGGTAACCGCCGCGCTGTGCGCCACGCGCGCGACACGAGTGCGCGAGTGCGTGCGAGTGTGCACCACGGGGCGCGCGTGGGCGAGTGCACGGCGCACGTGTGGCACCTGCTGCGCGCGCCCGCCTACCGCAACCACCTCTACCACCCGCACCACGACCAGGTAACCGCCGCGCTGTGCGCCACGCGCGCGACACGAGTGCGCGAGTGCGTGCGAGTGTGCACAACTGCGCCGTTAAAAAAGCGCACAGTGCTTTATTTCTCACATCAAGTGAGAAGAAGCCAAACCCTCATAATGGCCAGTACCGCTGCAATTTCCCATTAGTGACAATGATTCCTTACCATCAGGTGACCCTTACTCGTCTCTCGACTCTTATAACATATAAATAACAAATACATATACCAGTTAACTTATCCTATTTACCTTGTCGCAGGTTCTGTGGCCAGAGTACAGTGTTCGTGCAATGCGCGTGTGGGCTGCCATGTTCTGCGCAGAACGCGACGAGCGCGCCGACGACGAGCCGCCCCCGCCCGCGCCGCCCAAGAGGCCTAAGGCGCAAAACGGTACGGTGCAAGCGAATAGCGACTTTATTTGCCTAGTGATTGAGTGCAAATTCGTGGTAGTCATTATTGTGGAGTAAATGGTATTTCTATTTAATCAACAATATACTACTGACGAATATCGACTGTATGTGCATAGAAATAGAGTGCAATTTTGTAGTAAACATGTCTCAGAATGGATAGTATTTCCATTTAATCAACGACTTACTACTAACACATAGGACTGTATGTCCATAGTAATAGAGTACAATTTTGTGGTAGTCATACTCTCGGAACGGAACTGGTTTCCACTTACCAGAACTGCGCAATCAACGGTACGGTACAAGCGAATAGCGACTGAATCAGTATGGTAGTAGTGTGCAATTTTGGGGTAGTCATTCTCTCGAAACACATGGTACACATTTCAATTTAATTAGAAGTCTAGAGCTGTTCAATCAACGGTACGGTACACACGAATAGTGACTGTATTTACATAGTATTAGAGTGCAATTTAGCTAGTACTAAGTTACTGTTTTCGTTTTTCATACATGGTGGTACATTGTTTTTTGCAGGATTAATGACAAAGACAAGATCCTGTGACAATCTATTAAACGAAGGAGAAAAAAGAACAACACAAAGAAGATGTAGCGACCCCAGCATAGCGCCAGACGTTATGTAAGTTTTACTTGACCATTTTTTTTTATAGATATAGAAATATATTCAATATTCCATAATCAACGAGTTACAAAAATAGGTATAAAATAAATATCATCATAAAATATATGCTACTACTGTTTAAGTTCGTATGTAATCAATATTCATACCAGTTATAGCCGTGCCTATAAGATCTATGTAAAAGAAATTAGTTCCTCAATTATACCAATAGATGTCGCTACTGCTAGGGGTAATTATTATCTACTAATTACATCGCGGTATTGTTTCTGTTTCTCTAATTGTATAAGTAGAGTCGATAAGGTGCGAAATACAATCACATTCACTACGCTCGGAGTTGTTTCATTTATAAATTCCGGGCTAGTCGTTTGGGTCGCTGGACAACTACAGTATTACATATCAACAACAACATAAATATATGGTCCAAAATGGTCTGGTTCCCCTATCTAAGAGTTATGAAGGTCAGGTCGGCAGTTGCTTCAATGTAATAACCAAACTCGCCGAATCCTGGATCATGGTCTAAGCGGAACCCGACTAAGCACGGTACATAACGCTAGGATGATATCTTTCCACCCATACATAAATAGTTTATTTTTCGTCTAAATTTGGTTTAATGAGCTTATTGCTTTTTTGACTCTGCCTATCCCTTCGGGGATTATGGGCGTGATGTTATGTATACTATATAAATGTGTTTGCAGGAAACTGTCGATGCTGGACGGCGGCGAGTCGAGCTCGAACAGCGCGTGCGCGTCGCGGCGCGGCTGCCGCGCGCTCACCGACAGCTGCGTCGACGAGCTGCCCGCGCTGCCGCCGCCCGCGCCGCAGAACAGCGCCGACCAGGTGGGATACCACGACTTTGTGACAGAGGAGTGACAAGTTCTTGTCTTTTT